>JAOANR010000008.1:43531534-44043434 GCA_030278955.1 Hygrophila difformis | reverse complement strand
AAAAGGCCAAGGAAGATAAAGATTATGCTAAATTCTTAGAAGTCTTTAAGAATTTAAGAATTGATATCCCTTTTTCTGATGCCATTGCACAAATGCCCGTGTATGCTAAGTTCTTAAAAGAAATTCTTTCAAAAAAGAGGAGTGTTGATGATGAAGAGAAAGTGACACTGACAGGGGAATGCAGTGCAATCTTACAAAGAAGGCAACCTATTAAACAAAAAGATCCTGGGAGTTATACTATTCCTTGCATTATTGGCACTAAAAAATTCAACAAAGCTCTGTGTGATCTCGGGTCTAGTATTAATTTGATGCCTTTACATGTCTTTAGAGAACTAGGGGTAGGAGTTGTGAAGCCTACTAGGATGCAGCTACAGCTTGCTGATAGGTCTATTAGGACTCCTTTAGGCATTGTAGAAGATGTTCCTGTTCAAGTAGAGAGCTTCATCTTCTCTGTCGACTTTGTTGTTCTTGATATGGAAAAAGACATTGATATTCCTCTGATTTTAGGTAGACCATTTCTGCAAACTCGTAGGGCTATGGTTGATATGGATGATGGTAAAATTACACTTAAAGTAGGTAATGAACAAGTGTCGTTTGACATTTCTAAGACAACTAAAACACAACACGCTAGTTCTGACACCTACCCGTGTAATAGAGTTACAGCTATCTATCAGGAGGACGGGGTGATTGAGAGAGAGTTCTTTGCTAGACATGATCCCTATAGGAAATTTGAGCAGTTAGTGGAGAGTTGCGAGGACTTAGCTGAAAGTAAGTGTGAGGGAGGATTACCTGTGCAAGTAGCATGTGCGATAGAGGAATCTAAGTTAGTCCCGTCTGTTGAAAAGCCACCTACATTGACATTGAAGGAGCTGCCATCACATTTGAGGTATGTTTCTCTTGGTGAGAATGATACTTTACCTGTTATTGCAAGTAATAAATTAACTGATGATCAATTAAATGCATTAACCAAGTGTTGAGTAAGCATGTTAGAGCAATAGGTTGGACGATAGCCGACATCAAGGGACTGAGTCCAGCATTGTGTACACAACACCTGATTTATATGGAGGAGGATGACAAGCCAGTGAGACAGCCCCAAAGGAGACTTAATCCACATCTACAAGAAGCTGTAAGAGCAGAGGTGATTAAACTACTCGATGCAGGTATTATCTATCCTATCTCTGATAGTCAGTGGGTGAGTCCAGTTCAAGTAGTGCCTAAAAAGGGAGGTATGACTGTGATTAGAAATGAAAATGGGGAATTAGTACCTACTAGACCTACTACTGGATGGCGTGTATGCATTGATTATAGGAGATTGAATGATAAGACTAGGAAAGATCATTTTCCATTGCATTTTATTGATCAAATGCTAGAGCGTTTAGCTGGTCATGAGTTTTATTGCTTCTTAGATGGCTATTCTGGTTATAATCAAGTTCCAATTGCACCTGAGGATCAAGATAAAACTACATTTACATGTCCTTACGGTACATTTGCATATAGGGGAATGCCATTTGGTTTGTGTAATGCTCCAACTACATTTCAAAGATGCATGATGTCTATATTTTCTGATTTAATTGAGACATGCATTGAGGTATTTATGAATGATTTTTCTGTGTTCGGATCTGACTTTGAGAAATGTTTAATTAACTTGGAAAAAGTTCTGATTAGATGTGAGGAGTCAAATTTAGTTCTTAATTGGGAAAAATGTCATTTTATGGTTAATGAAGGTATTGTCTTAGGACATAGGATTTCTAAAAATGGCATTGAAGTTGATAGGGCTAAAGTAGAAGTAATTGCAAAATTCCACCTCCTAATAATTTAAAAACTTTGAGAAGTTTTCTGGGACATGCTGGATTCTATCGAAGGTTTATAAAAGATTTTTCTAAAATTGCATTGCCTCTATTTAAGCTGCTGTGTAAAAATGTCGAGTTTGATTTTACTGACGAGTGTATTGAGGCATTCAATAGGATCAAGGAAGCATTGGTGACTGCACCAATTATTCAGCCACCTGACTGGAGTTTACCATTTGAGATCATGAGCGATGCTAGTGACTTTGCTGTTGGAGCAGTACTGGGTCAACGAAAGGATAAGAAGCTTCATGTTATTTATTATGCTAGTCAGGCTTTAAATTCTGCACAAAGAAATTATGCTACCACTTAAAAAGAACTTTTATCTGTTGTGTATGCATGTGAAAAGTTTAGACCATATCTGATTGGCTCTAAGACTGTAGTTTACACTGATCATGCTGCTATTAAATACTCCCTCCGTTCTTGATAAATTGAAACATTGGAAAATTTGGTACTATTCACACATTCACTTTGATTTAACGTTTTATCTTAGTTATACAAGTTAAAATATAGCCAAGTGGGATCTTGTTAGATTCGTCTCGTCGAATAGTTTTTAAATATCCAACTTTTAGAATTTTTACTTGTACCGAATTTGAGTTATTAATGATTTAAAATGTATCTTGGACTACGTGAACTGTGGGTCCGTTTCAATTTTTTGAAAACGGATGAAGTATCTATTTGCAAAGAAAGATGCTAAACCACGGTTAATTAGATGGGTATTATTGTTACAGGAATTTGATTTAAAAATTAAAGATAGAAAAGGAGATGAAAATCCTGTAGCTGATCATCTATCTAGACTAGAGCATGAAAAAGGGGAAGAGAGATTAATTAATGTTGCATTTCCTGATGAAAATTTGTATTTAATAAATAACACTTCCTCTGATCCGTGGTTTGCTGATTTTGTGAATTATTTAGCATGTGGTGTAAGTCATGATCATTTAAAATGGCATAGTCAAAAGCAAAAATTTAAAACTGATGCTAAATATTTTATTTGGGATGAACCTTATTTGTTTAGACTGTGTTCAGATCAAATCATAAGGAGATGCATCCCTGATGAGGATTTTGAAAAAGTTTTAAAGGCTTGCCACAAAGGACTTGGAGGAGGACATGTTGGACCTAACAGGACAGCTCATAAGGTACTCGAAGGTGGTTTATATTGGCCTAATATTTATAGTGATGCTAGATCATTTGTGCAAAAATGTGATGTATGTCAAAGAGCTGGTAATATCACTAAAAGAGATGAAATGCCACTAAAAGGAATTATGCCTGTTGAGTTGTTTGATTTGTGGGGAATTGATTTTATGGGTCCATTTCCACCATCTAATGGGAAATTGTATATTCTTGTTGCTGTTGAATATGTATCAAAATGGGTAGAAGCTGAATCATGTGCTTTAAATGATGCTAAACAAGTGATTAAATTTTTGAAAAAGCAAATCTTTACTCGTTTTGGTGTTGTAACACCCCGGATTTGATAACCCAGGCCGAGGTGTCACCGCCGCACCTCCCTAGCAAGACACGGTTTCTCCGAGCTTGCTAAAGAGATGCAAGGCTATAGGTGTTGAAAAAAAAAGTCTTAAAAGCAAGTCCGGAATTACTTAAAAATAATAATGCAATATCATCCATACATGATAAAGATAATAAGTTGCAGCGGAAATTTAAATATGGGCCGACATGGCCAAAACTCGGGTCAACAAGCCCGTATGCAAGTCATGTAAAATAAATAACTAAATGACCCAAGTGATCTCCCGATGCATGATCATGCTTCGTGCTCTGTAATGAAAAAAAAATAAACAACAGGTTTTATCAGTATATAAAATACTGAGTAAGTTAATTCCTAACGTAACAATAAAGGGGTTTTAAAAAGATTATTTAATTAATTTAAACTTATACTTTTACTCAGGCTTAAATTGAAATATTTAAAAATTCGTAATCTTACTTGCTGCGGAAAACATGATTTATTTATTCAAGACGAGAATACAAAAAATTTAAAGGACTTAATTTAAAAACGTAATTTAAAAGCATAATTTAAGAACATTATTTAAATGCATAATTTAAAAACATGGTAAATAGGATTTAAGCATAATTAAACGCTCACGCAAGTCTTTTATATTTTTATCCCGTAAACTAAGAAGAGGACACCACACAGGGGAGATCACTAACGAGGCAATCTCAATAGTCGTAACCAGATAGCCGGTGAACCGGCGGCCGCAGCCATATCAGTATTGACTGCCGTTTTGGCGAGCCATGTATATCTACCGTCAATTTGACAGGCGTGTATATCGACTGTCATTTGACAGGCCTTTCAAACGGTTTCACTACCACTCGGGCAGGCCGCGTATTTCCCACTGCCGATTTGGCAGGCCATGTGCACAACTGCCGTTTCGGCATTAGGACCACTAACGAGGCAGTCCAAACAATGGGAGACCACTAACGAGGCAGTCTCAAAAGATAGTAGGACCACTAACGAGGCGATCCAAAAATACAGCGCGCGAGATCACTAACGAGGCAATCTCAGATAGTAAGGAGACCACTAACGAGGCAGTCTCAAAGATAATGATAGTATGAAGATTGGCTCAGCCTAGTGAACGGGATTTTTCGAAAATTCGTATTTCAAAGTTATCAAATGGTCGATATCGCGTTTTCATAGTTCGAGTTTTCTCAAGTTCGAAAAATCCAATTCGTGGCAGTTTACGCCTTTCTTAATTAAAAATTCATCTTTACTCCAAAAATTCTGAAACTTTTACGTAGTTCTAAAACACACACACGAACAACTTCCGTGTTTTAAGTTTTTGGAAATAAGGTTCCGAAGTAAGTCAAATTTCGAATTCTTCGCATAAAATAATTTCTGTCTCAAAAACTTGTCTCGTCACAGGTTCGTGCGACGCCGATTAAAAATTTATTTCAAAGCCAATTGTTACGAAATTTTCACAGTAGTTACAAAACACATTAAGGAAAAACTTTCATGTTTTAAGGATTTGGATGTATTGAATTTTAGAGGCTCAAAAATCGACCACAACACGCTGTACACGCGCGGACTTAAAAATCGAGTTGAAACAGTTTCTTAAATCTTCCGTTTTGACATATCAAATGAATTCCAAAATTCATGAAATTTTATACACATAATCTAGACATAATTATCTACAACTTTTGTTTAGAAATGCACAGTTGAATCCTTCTAAAAACGTGTGAAAAACGTGCATCAAGTCGGGTCATAAAAACTGTCAGGATTCCAGATTTGGCGATTCAAATTTTGACGACTTTTTGGCATATCAAACGTGGTTCAAAAATTATGAAATTTTTCAGGGATAAACTAGACACCATCATCTACAACTTTTATGTTTTCACCCAAGATTAGTTTTGATCATAAAGGATCGAAAAACGCACAACAAGTTCGACTACGTAATCTATCCAGTTTACCGTTACATCACAGTCCGCTTCCGAGGGTTTTCGAGTATGCAAACGTTAACGAAAATGCGTGAAATTTTACGGACGCGATGTTTAGACAGTTAGCTACAACTTTTGTTTTTACATAAAAGTTTAGTTTTGAAGGATTCAATTAGAAAAACGCCAAGGAACTCGAACACGAAAATCTGTCAGTTTTCTTCGGTTTCGAAAACAACTCAGAAAATACCAGACGCGTTTTCGGGGGTCAAATGTTGATGAAAACTCCTGAAATTTTGACACAACCTAGATTAGGATGTTAGGAACAAATCTCTAGTTCGGAGTTTTTCGTTTCGGATTCTCGAAATAGGAGTTTTTACCGGATTTCAGAAAATGCGCGGATTGGGGTTTCTAAGTCCGATTTTTACGTTTTGTTTTAGATCCATTGATTCGTTCGAATTTAGTCACCAAAAATTGATACGCAAGGAAGCAACTTACAGTGGGTGAGGTTTATAGTCCTAAGATTCGTCGGGATGAACTCCGGAAGCCACGAACACGTCCAAACAACTCCGACTCCTTCTCATCGGTCCCGATTTGTGAATAAGAGAGGAAAACATAGGTGTCAGGCCTTAGGTCGGCCAGGGGTCATGAAAACAAGATTGGAAATTCATCCTTACCACTACACGATGCTTGAGGAGTGCCCCAACTCGTCCGTATGTCGTCTCCTTCGCCGGAACGGTGTCGGAAGCCAAAGAACTTGATTTTTCTTTCTTTTCGAGTGGGTTGAGTGGGGAGGATGATGGGGGCGGTTTTGAGAGGGATTTTGGGAGTTGGAATGGCTGACAATCGGCCTCCTCATGATCCTTGATCTCCTCCACACGGGTAAGGTAAGTTACCATAGTTTTCGGGTCGAAATTTGGCAAGAAATCACGTTGATCGCGATCTTCCCGCAGACTGCCACAGATGGCGCGGTCTTGGCGCGGGGGCGCGCGGGGTGCGCGCGGCCGGTCTGGGCCGTTGCGCCCGGGCTGGCCGTGCAATCCCGTCGGGCCGTTTCTCCTCTCTTTCGGACTTCCGACCTCCTACGTTCTCGGCTCGATTTTCCGGGTCGTTCTCGGATTATAAATTCCTATCTTAAATCTATTTCGACTCCAATTGTATTTCATATTCGAAATCTTGAACCCGTCGAGTTTGAATCCGTCGGCTTGAATTCGTCGTCTTTCGACTCCGGTGTAATAATTTATCCGATTAAATTATTTCTGACTTTACGGGTTTGTGGAATTAAAATTCTTTTCCTTATTGAATTTAATTCCAATTCTTTTAACTCGATTCGTGGAATTTCTTCGGGCTTCCTTTCCCTCTTTTATTCCATTTTGAATTTTTGAATCTTTTGGCGTTTCATTTCCGAGCGATAATTTATTGTAATAAATTATTTTCTTTTTGGAAATAAATTTTTATTTTGCCGTAAAAATCCCGGGTATTACAGTCTACCCCCCTTAAGAACCAACTTCGTCCTTGAAGTTGTGTTTCGGTTTTGGTTTCTTCGAGTTTAATCGTTAGGATGCTTTCGGTTATGTTTTTATTTTGGGATTTATTTCGCGACTGAACTTAGAATTTAGGTTTCCAAGCTGCCTACGTACCCTGTGAAGGGATCAAGTCATAACGTAGTTCAAAACAATTTGAATTTGTTTATTTGAAATACAAAATATTCGGGTTGTTACACCTCCCCCCCCTTAAGATTACAGTTATGTCCCCATAACTGCCTATTCATTATTCTCCAGAAGCTCCGGATTTTGGTCTTGTTTCTGAGGGGATCGATGCCCTTGGTTTTTGCCATTTCGATCGTCTGGGTTCTGTGGCTGCTTAGGTCGAGTGGTCACATCCTCTCTCTTGTTGATGTTCTCTATCCGTGTTCGGCAGTCACGCAGCCGGTGACCATGTCGACCACATCGGAAGCATGCTCCCGGCTGAGGGCATCCCCTCGCATAATGTGGTTTACCACACTTTGGACATGGTGGCGCATAGTCACCATGGTTGAAGACTATCCCGTCGTTTCCCCCATTATTGCCTTGAGGTGGTTTATTCGGGCCTCCCCGAATATGGTTCCTCCCTGAGTAATTATCGGTTCCGTGGTCCCGTTTCCTCTTGCCCTTCCCTTGGTTGATTAATGCATTTCCCTCGGCAACTAACGCTCCCTTTATAGTTCTCAAACGATTACTTAAGTTCTTGGGTATGGAGGCCACTTGTCCCCCTTGATTGGGTGCATTAACGTCTGGTATTGGTACGTTGGGTTGTCGTGGCTCTTCGTTGGTGTTGGGTGGGATGGGTGGTTTTCTAGGTCTTCCTTTTGGTGCCATTTCCTGTTATCAAGCACGCGAAGATGGTTTTCTAATCAAGGGCACGTTAAAGTCAAGAAGTTCTAAAAGATAGGATTGGCAAGAGGTGATAATATATGGGGCACGCTAAGCTTAGGTGATCAAGTTCTAGGACTAGTGCAAAATTAGTCTTAAGCAAGCGCTCCTAAATAAAGGTCATGTCGGATTCTAAGATAAGAGTATTATTTAGCATTGATAATTCATAAAAAAAAACATTAGCGCAAATACTCATGGATGTATGCAATGCAGTGCAATGTTATCCCATCCCCAAAAATGTTTTCGTGAATCTAAAAATTTGTTGGAAAAATTTTCTATGCATATGTAAATATTTTCCATGGGTTTAAAATAAATTTTTGTCCCATGGAAATAAAACTTAAAATTTTAAACATAATAATCATGGTAGTTAAAAATTTAAAAATAATATTAATATTTGTTTTAAAAATCCTTGGGCCTCTATATTGGCCAAAAATAATAATAATAATTTAAAAATACTTCCGGGCTCTGATACCACTTTGTAACACCCCGGATTTGATAACCCAGGCCGAGGTGTCACCGCCGCACCTCCCTAGCAAGACACGGTTTCTCCGAGCTTGCTAAAGAGATGCAAGGCTATAGGTGTTGAAAAAAAAAGTCTTAAAAGCAAGTCCGGAATTACTTAAAAATAATAATGCAATATCATCCATACATGATAAAGATAATAAGTTGCAGCGGAAATTTAAATATGGGCCGACATGGCCAAAACTCGGGTCAACAAGCCCGTATGCAAGTCATGTAAAATAAATAACTAAATGACCCAAGTGATCTCCCGATGCATGATCATGCTTCGTGCTCTGTAATGAAAAAAAATAAACAACAGGTTTTATCAGTATATAAAATACTGAGTAAGTTAATTCCTAACGTAACAATAAAGGGGTTTTAAAAAGATTATTTAATTAATTTAAACTTATACTGTTACTCAGGCTTAAATTGAAATATTTAAAAATTCGTAATCTTACTTGCTGCGGAAAACATGATTTATTTATTCAAGACGAGAATACAAAAAATTTAAAGGACTTAATTTAAAAACGTAATTTAAAAGCATAATTTAAGAACATTATTTAAATGCATAATTTAAAAACATGGTAAATAGGATTTAAGCATAATTAAACGCTCACGCAAGTCTTTTATATTTTTATCCCGTAAACTAAGAAGAGGACACCACACAGGGGAGATCACTAACGAGGCAATCTCAATAGTCGTAACCAGATAGCCGGTGAACCGGCGGCCGCAGCCATATCAGTATTGACTGCCGTTTTGGCGAGCCATGTATATCTACCGTCAATTTGACAGGCGTGTATATCGACTGTCATTTGACAGGCCTTTCAAACGGTTTCACTACCACTCGGGCAGGCCGCGTATTTCCCACTGCCGATTTGGCAGGCCATGTGCACAACTGCCGTTTCGGCATTAGGACCACTAACGAGGCAGTCCAAACAATGGGAGACCACTAACGAGGCAGTCTCAAAAGATAGTAGGACCACTAACGAGGCGATCCAAAAATACAGCGCGCGAGATCACTAACGAGGCAATCTCAGATAGTAAGGAGACCACTAACGAGGCAGTCTCAAAGATAATGATAGTATGAAGATTGGCTCAGCCTAGTGAACGGGATTTTTCGAAAATTCGTATTTCAAAGTTATCAAATGGTCGATATCGCGTTTTCATAGTTCGAGTTTTCTCAAGTTCGAAAAATCCAATTCGTGGCAGTTTACGCCTTTCTTAATTAAAAATTCATCTTTACTCCAAAAATTCTGAAACTTTTACAGTAGTTCTAAAACACACACACGAACAACTTCCGTGTTTTAAGTTTTTGGAAATAAGGTTCCGAAGTAAGTCAAATTTCGAATTCTTCGCATAAAATAATTTCTGTCTCAAAAACTTGTCTCGTCACAGGTTCGTGCGACGCCGATTAAAAATTTATTTCAAAGCCAATTGTTACGAAATTTTCACAGTAGTTACAAAACACATTAAGGAACAACTTTCATGTTTTAAGGATTTGGATGTATTGAATTTTAGAGGCTCAAAAATCGACCACAACACGCTGTACACGCGCGGACTTAAAAATCGAGTTGAAACAGTTTCTGAAATCTTCCGTTTTGACATATCAAATGAATTCCAAAATTCATGAAATTTTATACACATAATCTAGACATAATTATCTACAACTTTTGTTTAGAAATGCACAGTTGAATCCTTCTAAAAACGTGTGAAAAACATGCATCAAGTCGGGTCATAAAAACTGTCAGGATTCCAGATTTGGCGATTCAAATTTTGACGACTTTTTGGCATATCAAACGTGGTTCAAAAATTATGAAATTTTTCAGGGATAAACTAGACACCATCATCTACAACTTTTATGTTTTCACCCAAGATTAGTTTTGATCATAAAGGATCGAAAAACGCACAACAAGTTCGACTACGTAATCTATCCAGTTTACCGTTACATCACAGTCCGCTTCCGAGGGTTTTCGAGTATGCAAACGTTAACGAAAATGCGTGAAATTTTACGGACGCGATGTTTAGACAGTTAGCTACAAATTTTGTTTTTACATAAAAGTTTAGTTTTGAAGGATTCAATTAGAAAAACGCCAAGGAACTCGAACACGAAAATCTGTCAGTTTTCTTCGGTTTCGAAAACAACTCAGAAAATACCAGACGCGTTTTCGGGGGTCAAATGTTGATGAAAACTCCTGAAATTTTGACACAACCTAGATTAGGATGTTAGGAACAAATCTCTAGTTCGGAGTTTTTCGTTTCGGATTATCGAAATAGGAGTTTTTACCGGATTTCAGAAAATGCGCGGATTGGGGTTTCTAAGTCCGATTTTTACGTTTTGTTTTAGATCCATTGATTCGTTCGAATTTAGTCACCCAAAATTGATACGCAAGGAAGCAACTTACAGTGGGTGAGGTTTATAGTCCTAAGATTCGTCGGGATGAACTCCGGAAGCCACGAACACGTCCAAACAACTCCGACTCCTTCTCATCGGTCCCGATTTGTGAATAAGAGAGGAAAACATAGGTGTCAGGCCTTAGGTCGGCCAGGGGTCATGAAAACAAGATTGGAAATTCATCCTTACCACTACACGATGTTTGAGGAGTGCCCCAACTCGTCCGTATGTCGTCTCCTTCGCCTGAACGGTGTCGGAAGCCAAAGAACTTGATTTTTCTTTCTTTTCGAGTGGGTTGAGTGGGGAGGATGATGGGGGCGGTTTTGAGAGGGATTTTGGGAGTTGGAATGGCTGACAATCGGCCTCCTCATGATCCTTGATCTCCTCCACACGGGTAAGGTAAGTTACCATAGTTTTCGGGTCGAAATTTGGCAAGAAATCACGTTGATCGCGATCTTCCCGCAGACTGCCACAGATGGCGCGGGGGCGCGCGGGGTGCGCGCGGCCGGTCTGTGTAACACCCCGGTTTTGGTAACCCAGGCCGGGATGCCACCGCCACACCTCCCTAGCAAGACACGGTTTCTCCGAGCTCACTAAAGAGATGCAAGGCTATGGTTTTTCAGAATTTAAAATATTCAAACAGCCCATTCATAAATAAATTAAAAATACTACATCAGAGTTGCAGCGAGAATATAAAGTACGCAGCGGAAGTAAAGTGTATGCAACGGAATTTAAAATATAGGGCCGACATGGCCAAACCACGGGTTAAACAGACCCGTTCATGCAAGTCACGTAAAATAAATAATTAAGTATCCAAAATGATCCCCCAATGAGTGATCATGCTCCGTACTCTGTAACAGAAAAAAAATGAACAACGGTTTTTATCAGTATTATAAAATACTGAGTAAGTCAATCCTTACATAGCAATAAAGGGGTTAGATTTTTAATAATTAAGATAAAACTTTTTGCCATGCATAAAAACATTTTTATTTAAAAAAAATGCGAATATAATTGCATACTTTAAAGACACATTAAATTTCATAATTTAAAACTTAAGCATGGGCAATTATTTAAGACATGATTTAAAAACATGAAAAACGCCGTAAGTAAGTAAATAAAAATTTGAGCTTTTAAAAATTCACCCCGATACGCCACCATCTCAACAATATTTAATTTAGCCGGCAATCCGGCGGCCGCAGCCAATTTCATAAAATCTGAGCTTTTTAATATATATTTCCCGTTACGCCATCATCTCAACAATATATATCATTTAGCCGGTGATCCGGCGGCCGCAGCCAATATCAATAGTATCATTTAGCCGGTGCTCCGGCGGCCTCAGCCAATTTCATAAGTATCATCTCATTTAGCCGGTATTCCGGCGGCCGCAGCCGATTCGCCATACCCAGTACCACTCCGTCGAGCCTCGAGTATCCCATACGGATACACTCGAGAGGGTAGGCCGTTGGTCTCTTGTGACCAAATACGCCATATCCAGTACCGCTCCGTCAAGCCTCGAGTAACCCATACGGATACACCCGAGAGGATAGGCCCAAAAATATAAGATGCCATTTTGGCAATCTTTCGCGCGTAATCATCATTGCCGTTTAGGCACAAAATGAATAATTAGGAGGGCACCCTGCAGAGCACTCACCCCCCAATGAAACCGATATCGTTTCAACTTTAGTGTAACGGGATTTCCAAAAATACAACTTTATCGTATCACAAGATTTCGATCGTTGTTTAGAGATTTCAAAATTTCACAAGTTTAAAACCGATCGATGTCACAGTTTACGCCTTTTCAGTTTAAAAATCCATTTCTTAGGCGATTAATTTGAAATTTTCACAGTAGCTCAAATACATCCCAATGAACAACTTTCATGTTTTGAGTTTTTGGGAAAAATGATGGGAAGCATGTCAAAAATCAAGTTTTCTACACAAACAAAAAGCTGTCAGGATTCAGGTTTGACATCTGTCAAAGATTTGACTTTTTAACATGTCAAATGAACTCCAAAAATTCTGAAAATTTACAGGCACTTAAAAGACACCAAAATAAACAAGTTTTATTAGAGGCAAATTATGCAAATTCATCACGGATTAAGTCAGATTAATCTACTAAGTTCGGTCTTAAAATCTGTCTCAGTTTCCGAAAGGTTCATGCACCACAGAATATGTTCGACGCGGTTTGGGATAGCAAATCTTAATGAAAGTGCATGAAATTTTACAGAGGTATTCAAGACTCATAGATCTACAACTTTTGTTTAGATCATGAAGATTGGTTTGGACTAGAAATGATAGAAATAAGCTCATCAAGTTCGGTTATGAAATCTGTCAACTTTTGAAAATTTTTAAAAACGCAGAATATGTCCGACTTGATTTGGGGTATCAAAACTTGATGAAAATCTCTGAAATTTTTACACAATATAGCTTAAGATCTTAGGATCAAAATCTTAGTTTTGAGTTTTCAGGTTTGAACGCTCGAAGTAAGAGTTTTGGTCGGATTTCAGAAAATACGTAGATTGGGGTTTTTAGGTTTGATTTCAACGTTTCGTTTAAGATCCAATGTTTCGGATGTCTTTAAACCACCCATATTGATATGTAAGTTATTAACTTACAGTGAGTGAGTTCTTGAACGTTCTAGAGTTGATCGATTTGTCCAAAATCGCCACGAACGGATCTACGCAACACGTTCTTCTTCTCCTTTGGCTACGAACGTGTTTTGCAAGTAAAGATCCGTAAGTTAGAAGGTTGATTATGATCTTAAAGCAATAAGTAAACTTGATTTACACCTTACCAACAATCCAATGCTTGCAAATCCTTGATCTACACCCTACCTTGGTTGGATTTGATTGCCGGAAAGTTGCCGGAAGTTTGCCGGAAGGGTGTTTGGCTTAGGGAGAGTTTTGGGAGAGTTGGGAGAGTTTGTGGGATGAATTATTGGTGAATATGGCTGACAATAGGGTGTTAGGGACTTCTATAATCATCCAAAAATATGCCTCCCCCGTGATAGATCAAGATTCCCACCTTTGGGACCCAAAAAATGGCAAAAAGTCGCCAAAAACACATAAATCCCGACTGCTACAGTAGCATGCTACAGTAGCGTGCTACAGTAGCATGCTACAGTAACCTTTTTTTTTTTTTTTTTTTTTTTTTTTTTTTAAATTTTTTTTTTTTTTTTTTATATATATATATTAAGATTCTTATCTTAAAAAAAAATCATAATGTGGGAATTTTTGTGATCTTGTAAGTCATACATAGCTTCAAAAAGGAATATATTCTTTATTTGAAAATGACAAGATATGATTAATATTCCACCATACAATTTCAAACCATAGTCAAATTATTCCCAATTATATTATGGCATTCTAGAATAATTCCATAATAAAAAAATATATGGGTAGAATGATTAATCAAGGATATATAGAAAATAGATAATTCTCATTATAATTTAAACATATGAATATATACATGTATATACATGTGTACATGTTTGGAAAGATTATTTCAAGACCAAGGTATATATGTGTATATAAACTTGTATATGGATTTAAAATATTCTATGAACCATATACTTATTACACTTGATATTGAAATCCATATATTTATTTGAAAAGACAAATATATATAATTTTTCAAAGTATGTTTTGTAGAAAATAATATACTAATCTTTAAGCACATATTTGAACATATAAATATATATAGATTTGATTAAAAATCTACTTAGTGAATTGGTCAAAATATATATATTCATACATATATATCGGGCAATTTCTATGGTATTACAATCTACCCTCCTTAAGAATCAACTTCGTCCCCGAAGTTGCGCGACTTATTGACCGATTGATTGATTGTGGTTGTGTCATTGTGTTTTGTTGTTTGATATTATTCGACTGAACCCAGAATTGAAATTTCCAAGTTGCCTACGTACCCTGTGAAGGGATCAAGTCATTACGTAGTTCAAAACAATTAGAATTTGTTCATTTGGGATACAAAATATTCGGGTCGTTACATCCTCTCCCCCTTAAGATTACAGTTATGTCCCCATAACTGCGGTTGCACCGTTTTGGAATAGGGTCGGGTAACGCTCCTTCATGTCGGATTCTAACTCCCATGTCGCCGTTTCACTTTCATGGTTCGACCAAAGAATCTTGACCATTCTCACGGCTTTGTTCCTTGTTACTCTCTCCTTAACATCGAGTATTCGTACCGGAATTTCCTCATAGCTCAAGTCATCATCCAATTCAATTCCTTCCGGTTGGAGTACATGGGTCGGATCGTGCACATACTTCTTCAATTGTGATATGTGGAACACGTTGTGAACTCTAGCCAATTGTGGCGGTAAGGCTAGACGATATGCTAAATTCCCGACTTTTTCTAGAATTTCATAAGGTCCTATATATCGAGGGCTTAACTTTCCTCGTTTGCCAAAACGCATAACCCCCTTCATCGGTGATATCTTTAACATGACCTTATCCCCAACTTGAAATTCTAGGTCTTGCCGTCTCACATCGGCATAACTTTTCTGTCGGTCTTGGGCCGCTTTCATCTTTCCTCGAATCACTTTGATTTGTTGGGTCATATCTTCTACGAGTTGTGGTCCTACTATCACTGTCTTATCATTCCCTTCCCAACTCAACGGACTTCGGCACCTTCGACCATACAATGCCTCGAATGGTGCCATGCCGATGCTAGCATGGTAGCTATTGTTGTAGGAAAATTCAATTAGGGGTAAATGATTTTCCCAGCTACCCTTAAACTCTAGGACGCAAGCTCTCAGCATGTCTTCCAACGTTTGGATTGTTCTCTCAGTTTGTCCATCCGTCATTGGGTGGAATGCGGTGCTCATCTTAATCTGCGTACCGAGGGCTTCTTGTAACTTGGTCCAAAAGTGAGAGACAAATCTACTGTCTCTATCGGAGATAATGTCATGTGGTACCCCGTGTCTTCGTACCACATTGTCAATATACGCTCTTGCTAATTGGTCCATGGTCCAAGTGTCCTTCATTGGAATAAAAATGGCCGTCTTCGTTAGCCTATCGACAATCACCCATATCTTATTCATTCCTCTTGGTGATCGTGGTAATCCCGAAACGAAATCCATAGAGATACTATCCCACTTCCAACTCGGGATTTCCAATGGTTGCATCAATCCTAAGGGTTTCTGTCGCACGGCTTTGACCTTTTGGCACGTGAGGCATCTCGCTACAAATTCTGCCACTTCATTCTTCATCCTCGGCCACCAGTAAATCTTCCTCAAATCCTTATATAATTTGTCGCCTCCAGGGTGAACCGAGTAAGGTGTGTTATGCCCTTCTTCCATCAATCTTTGTTTTATCTCCACGCATTTTTGTGGTACACACCATCTTCCCTTGAAACGAATGCTTCCGTCCTCATGGATAGCAAATCCTATTGCCTTCCCGTTGGCAATGTTCTCCTTAATCCTTTCCAACTTTGCGTCGCCCGGTTGGGCGAGTTTGATCTCGTCAAATATGGTTGATTCGACTACCATGGCGTTGACCATTTCATTTACAGTGCCCGAATGCACTAGTTCTAAGCTCAATCTTGCCAAGTCCATATATAATGCCGGCGGAATCACCAACGAATTCGCCACATGTTGGGTCTTCCGGCTTAAGGCATCGGCTACTACGTTGGCCTTCCCTTCGTGGTAAGAAATTTCGAGATCATAGTCCTTGATTAGTTCCAACCATCTCCGTTGTCTCAGATTTAGCTCTTTTTGCGTGAATATGTATTTGAGGCTTTTGTGGTCTGTGAACATCCGACACTTTCTCCCATAAAGGTAGTGTCTCCATATTTTCAGAGCGAACACGACTGCCGCCAACTCCAAGTCGTGCGTTGGGTAGTTCGCTTCATGAGGTTTCAATTGGCGCGAAGCATATGCAATGACTCTCGAGTCTTGCATCAAAACACATCCTAGACCTTCCTTTGAAGCATCACTGTAAACCTCGAAGTCACCATTCTCTGATGGTAGTGCTAGTACGGGTGTACTGGTGAGTCGCTTTTTCAGTTCTTGAAACGCGGACTCACACTCACTGGTCCAGTCATATTTTACCCCTTTCTTCAACAGCTGGGTCAACGGGCGTGCGATTTTTGAGAAGTCCTTCACAAATCGCCTATAATAACCAGCTAGCCCAAGGAAGCTCCGTATTTCAGTTGGACTCGTCGGCGATACCCATTCCGTCACCGCCGAAATTTTTGCCTGATCCACTGAAACTCCAGTGGCGGATACTATGTGCCCAAGGAATGCTACTTCCTTCAACCAAAAGTCGCATTTGGATAGTTTGCCATAGAGTTGGTTCTTGCGCAAAATCCCTAACACTTGGTGCAAATGTTGGGAATGCTCCTCCTCGCTTCTCGAGTAGATCAGGATGTCGTCGATGAACACCACGACGCTTTGATCTAACAATTCTCTAAATACATCATTCATGAGGTTCATGAACATTGCAGGTGCATTTGTTAACCCAAAGGATAATACTGTGAACTCGTAGTGTCCGTAACGAGTTCGGAATGCCGTCTTCGGGATATCCTTCTCCGCAATCCTCAGCTGGTGATAACCGGATCGCAAGTCGATCTTTGAGAACACCGACGCCCCCTTCAATTGATCAAATAAGTCCTCAATCCTTGGTAATGGATACTTGTTCTTGATGGTCACTTGATTGAGTCCTCTGTAATCGATGCAAAGGCGTAGTCCTCCGTCCTTCTTTTTAACAAATAAGACCGGTGCTCCCCACGGGGACGTACTTGGTCTTATGTATCCTTTCTCCAACAACTCTTCGAGTTGTTCCTTTAACTCCTTCATTTCCAGTGGTGCCATACGGTAAGGGGCCTTCGAGACAGGTTCCGTTCCCGGAATGAGATCTATGGTGAATTCAAGATCTCTCTCAGGTGGCATACCAGGGATGTCTTCAGGAAATACGTCCGGGTATTCTCTCACCACTGGGATGTCGTCAACCTTGCTCTCTTCCGCCTCCAGGTTGTGAACGTAGCATGCATACAACGCGTATCCCTTATGCATTAAGCTACGAAGCTTGAGAGCGTTAACAACCTTGTTGCTCCTCTTAGGGGGTTGAGAGTAAAAGATGACTCTCTTTCCCCTACCTTTCGACAAGGTGATCTTCTGCTTTTGACATTCTATTACCGCTTTATACCGGGTCAACCAATCCATTCCCAGTATAACGTCGAAGTCCCTTAAATTAAATTCTACCAAGTTTGCGAAAAATTCTATGTTCTTGATAACTATCGGAATCCCGTTATAACGTTTAGAGCATGGTACTACCTCTCCTGATGGTAGTTGAATTTCTAAGTTAATCAGTTCGCACTTAGGTAGATCTAGTTCAGATAAGACTCTTGATGATATAATCGAACAACTAGCTCCTGAGTCAAACAGAACTTTAAGGGGTGTACTTAAAACATGGAATGTACCTGCCATCACGTCACCCTGCATAGGCACATCTGCTTGGTTGATAACATTCAATCTCCCCATGGGCCGTCCTTGGTTGCCCGGCTGATCCCGGTTCGGGTTCTGATTCTGTTGCTGATTTGGATTCTGTGGAGGGCGTTGATTCTGGTTGAAATTCTGGTTCTGAGGGGGTCTGTACCCTTGATAGTTACCATTCCGTCCATTTTGGTTACGAGGCTGTGCTGGCCCCATAATCAAGTCCTCCCGCTTGGTGATGTTTTCAATTCGAGTCCGGCACTCATTCACCCGATGACCAAATCGACCACACCTGAAGCATGTGCCCTGTTGGGGGCATCCCCTAATCAAGTGAGGTCTCCCACATCTTGGGCATGGTGGCACAGGGTTACCCTGGTAAAAGGTTCTCCCACCATTTCCCCTATTGTTGTTCTGAGGGGGTCTGTTCAGGCCTCCCCGAAAGTTGTTTCCTCCAGAATTGTTACCGGTGCGGTTATCCCTGTTCCTCTTATCTTGCCCCTGAGGTCCCCGGCTGGACTCTCCACTCATCCTCCTCTTCAGTTGTTGCACCCTTGCAACAGCAACTGCACGATCATATACTGCTTGCAGGTCCGGGTAATGGACACCAGTGATCACTTCCCGTATGGTCAAGTTCAATCCCATCTCAAATTTTTGTGCCTTCTCTACGTCTGTCGGTACTAGTCTTGGTGCAAAGCGCACCAACTCCTTGAATCGAGTGTAATACTCTTGTACAGTCTGCCCGCCTTGTTTCAGTGACAAAAACTCCTCGTACATGGCCGCCTTCGTACTCAGGGGGTAAAATCGGTCCCTGAGCAGTTCCATCATTTCAGTCCATGAATATGGCACATCTTCCTCTTGTATCTTTCCCTGGGTGGCTTGCCACCAGTCGTCTGCTTCACCTCCCAGGTAGTATGAGGCCACATGCACCTTTTCCCCTTCTGGGCACTTAACTGCGCTTAACAACTTGTCGAAGGTCCTAATCCACTCCTCTAGTTTTGCAGGGTCTTCCTCGCCTGCGTAGTGCGGCGGTTGGTATGGGTTCACCATGGCTAGGTAATTAATGCGAGCTTGTGGTGGAGGTGCCGCAGCCGCTTGGCCTTGGTTCACCTGCGCGTTCCCTATCGCAATGAGAACCTCTTCTAGAGTGCGTAGGCGATTACCTATGTTGTCTGGTATAGGGCCTGCTGGCTCTTCCTGAGCGTGTACACCCACGTTTGGTATCGGCATGTCAGGTTGCCTAGGTATTTCGTTGGTATTGGGAGGAATGGGCTGGACGCGCGGTCTCCCTCTCGGTGCCATTCTGTTGCAAGAACAAGTGATTTAGATTTTAAGGAAAATATAATAAAGGGTTTATACAATGATTATCGAAACCCCAGGGTCTAGGGTTTCAGGGTCTTGGGTTTCAAGGTTAAATGAGCCGTGCGTTTGAGATGGATTTGTTGTTTGGGAATTCAATCATAATTTTTTTTTTTGGAATAGAGAGTGTTCAAACAAAAACTTGATTTATTTATTTATTTATTTATTTATTTATTTATTTATTTTTTTATTTTTTTTTTTTACAAGTGATAGGATATACCAAAATAGGATCCTTCTATCGTTTCTAGGCGTCCTCCGGCACAGTGGTGGGATCCTCCTCCGGATCTTCCTCCACCGGGCTTGACGGTAGTAGGTCATCGAAAATGTGGTTCAAGTCATCCCCATGAGCATCAACAAGCTCCTTTAAACATAGATTTTGTGTAGTGAGGTTTTGGATTTGGTCTTCGAGCTGGTTTATGCGGTGGTGGTCCGCCTCTCTTAAGCTTCCCATATGGTGCAGATTTGCCTCCAATTGGGCCATACGATGTTCCATTTGTTGTATGGTTTGTTGGTAATCAAAGTGAGCGTTCATCATTTTGACCATTAAGTTCATCATGTCTTGGTTAGCCATCTAGCGCAAGAAAAAGATCTAGGTTACAACATAACGCTTCTAGGTTCTCTAAGGTATAGAAATGCAATATGCACATGCAGTGATGATTCCCCCTGATAAAAAAAAATTTTATGCATGCATTTATTTATCCATGGGTTTTAAAATAAATTTATTCCATGGATATATTAAAATAAGGATAAAAAGTTCGGGCCACTATATTGGGCCGAAAGAAATAAATTATTTGGGCTTTAAATAAAAACAAGGCTATTGGGCCAAAATAATTTCTTGGGCTTCAAAAAAAATTTTTGGACTAAAAATTTGGGCTTTAAGTTCAAAATAATAATTGGTCTCTTTAAAATATATTACTAGTTTAGAAATAATAACTTTAAAATAATAATATTCAAAAATAATAGTTTAAAAATATTCCGGGCTCTTTAAAATAGTAGTTTTAAAATATTCTGGGCTCTGATACCACATTGTAACACCCCGGTTTTGGTAACCCAGGCCGGGATGCCACCGCCACACCTCCCTAGCAAGACACGGTTTCTCCGAGCTCACTAAAGAGATGCAAGGCTATGGTTTTTCAGAATTTAAAATATTCAAACAGCCCATTCATAAATAAATTAAAAATACTACATCAGAGTTGCAGCGAGAATATAAAGTACGCAGCGGAAGTAAAGTGTATGCAACGGAATTTAAAATATAGGGCCGACATGGCCAAACCACGGGTTAAACAGACCCGTTCATGCAAGTCACGTAAAATAAATAATTAAGTATCCAAAATGATCCCCCAATGAGTGATCATGCTCCGTACTCTGTAACAGAAAAAAAATGAACAACGGTTTTTATCAGTATTATAAAATACTGAGTAAGTCAATCCTTACATAGCAATAAAGGGGTTAGATTTTTAATAATTAAGATAAAACTTTTTGCCATGCATAAAAACATTTTTATTTAAAAAAAATGCGAATATAATTGCATACTTTAAAGACACATTAAATTTCATAATTTAAAACTTAAGCATGGGCAATTATTTAAGACATGATTTAAAAACATGAAAAACGCCGTAAGTAAGTAAATAAAAATTTGAGCTTTTAAAAATTCACCCCGATACGCCACCATCTCAACAATATTTAATTTAGCCGGCAATCCGGCGGCCGCAGCCAATTTCATAAAATCTGAGCTTTTTAATATATATTTCCCGTTACGCCATCATCTCAACAATATATATCATTTAGCCGGTGATCCGGCGGCCGCAGCCAATATCAATAGTATCATTTAGCCGGTGCTCCGGCGGCCTCAGCCAATTTCATAAGTATCATCTCATTTAGCCGGTATTCCGGCGGCCGCAGCCGATTCGCCATACCCAGTACCACTCCGTCGAGCCTCGAGTATCCCATACGGATACACTCGAGAGGGTAGGCCGTTGGTCTCTTGTGACCAAATACGCCATATCCAGTACCGCTCCGTCAAGCCTCGAGTAACCCATACGGATACACCCGAGAGGATAGGCCCAAAAATATAAGATGCCATTTTGGCAATCTTTCGCGCGTAATCATCATTGCCGTTTAGGCACAAAATGAATAATTAGGAGGGCACCCTGCAGAGCACTCACCCCCCAATGAAACCGATATCGTTTCAACTTTAGTGTAACGGGATTTCCAAAAATACAACTTTATCGTATCACAAGATTTCGATCGTTGTTTAGAGATTTCAAAATTTCACAAGTTTAAAACCGATCGATGTCACAGTTTACGCCTTTTCAGTTTAAAAATCCATTTCTTAGGCGATTAATTTGAAATTTTCACAGTAGCTCAAATACATCCCAATGAACAACTTTCATGTTTTGAGTTTTTGGGAAAAATGATGGGAAGCATGTCAAAAATCAAGTTTTCTACACAAACAAAAAGCTGTCAGGATTCAGGTTTGACATCTGTCAAAGATTTGACTTTTTAACATGTCAAATGAACTCCAAAAATTCTGAAAATTTACAGGCACTTAAAAGACACCAAAATAAACAAGTTTTATTAGAGGCAAATTATGCAAATTCATCACGGATTAAGTCAGATTAATCTACTAAGTTCGGTCTTAAAATCTGTCTCAGTTTCCGAAAGGTTCATGCACCACAGAATATGTTCGACGCGGTTTGGGATAGCAAATCTTAATGAAAGTGCATGAAATTTTACAGAGGTATTCAAGACTCATAGATCTACAACTTTTGTTTAGATCATGAAGATTGGTTTGGACTAGAAATGATAGAAATAAGCTCATCAAGTTCGGTTATGAAATCTGTCAACTTTTGAAAATTTTTAAAAACGCAGAATATGTCCGACTTGATTTGGGGTATCAAAACTTGATGAAAATCTCTGAAATTTTTACACAATATAGCTTAAGATCTTAGGATCAAAATCTTAGTTTTGAGTTTTCAGGTTTGAACGCTCGAAGTAAGAGTTTTGGTCGGATTTCAGAAAATACGTAGATTGGGGTTTTTAGGTTTGATTTCAACGTTTCGTTTAAGATCCAATGTTTCGGATGTCTTTAAACCACCCATATTGATATGTAAGTTATTAACTTACAGTGAGTGAGTTCTTGAACGTTCTAGAGTTGATCGATTTGTCCAAAATCGCCACGAACGGATCTACGCAACACGTTCTTCTTCTCCTTTGGCTACGAACGTGTTTTGCAAGTAAAGATCCGTAAGTTAGAAGGTTGATTATGATCTTAAAGCAATAAGTAAACTTGATTTACACCTTACCAACAATCCAATGCTTGCAAATCCTTGATCTACACCCTACCTTGGTTGGATTTGATTGCCGGAAAGTTGCCGGAAGTTTGCCGGAAGGGTGTTTGGCTTAGGGAGAGTTTTGGGAGAGTTGGGAGAGTTTGTGGGATGAATTATTGGTGAATATGGCTGACAATAGGGTGTTAGGGACTTCTATAATCATCCAAAAATATGCCTCCCCCGTGATAGATCAAGATTCCCACCTTTGGGACCCAAAAAATGGCAAAAAGTCGCCAAAAACACATAAATCCCGACTGCTACAGTAGCATGCTACAGTAGCGTGCTACAGTAGCATGCTACAGTAACCTTTTTTTTTTTTTTTTTTTTTTTTTTTTTTTTTAAATTTTTTTTTTTTTTTTATATATATATATTAAGATTCTTATCTTAAAAAAAATCATAATGTGGGAATTTTTGTGATCTTGTAAGTCATACATAGCTTCAAAAAGGAATATATTCTTTATTTGAAAATGACAAGATATGATTAATATTCCACCATACAATTTCAAACCATAGTCAAATTATTCCCAATTATATTATGGCATTCTAGAATAATTCCATAATAAAAAATATATGGGTAGAATGATTAATCAAGGATATATAGAAAATAGATAATTCTCATTATAATTTAAACATATGAATATATACATGTATATACATGTGTACATGTTTGGAAAGATTATTTCAAGACCAAGGTATATATGTGTATATAAACTTGTATATGGATTTAAAATATTCTATGAACCATATACTTATTACACTTGATATTGAAATCCATATATTTATTTGAAAAGACAAATATATATAATTTTTCAAAGTATGTTTTGTAGAAAATAATATACTAATCTTTAAGCACATATTTGAACATATAAATATATATAGATTTGATTAAAAATCTACTTAGTGAATTGGTCAAAATATATATATTCATACATATATATCGGGCAATTTCTATGGTATTACAATCTACCCTCCTTAAGAATCAACTTCGTCCCCGAAGTTGCGCGACTTATTGACCGATTGATTGATTGTGGTTGTGTCATTGTGTTTTGTTGTTTGATATTATTCGACTGAACCCAGAATTGAAATTTCCAAGTTGCCTACGTACCCTGTGAAGGGATCAAGTCATTACGTAGTTCAAAACAATTAGAATTTGTTCATTTGGGATACAAAATATTCGGGTCGTTACAGTCTGGGCCGTTGCGCCCGGGCTGGCCGTGCAATCCCGTCGGGCCGTTTCTCCTCTCTTTCGGACTTCCGACCTCCTACGTTCTCGGCTCGATTTTCCGGGTCGTTCTCGGATTATAAATTCCTATCTTAAATCTATTTCGACTCCAATTGTATTTCATATTCGAAATCTTGAACCCGTCGAGTTTGAATCCGTCGGCTTGAATTCGTCGTCTTTCGACTCCGGTGTAATAATTTATCCGATTAAATTATTTCCGACTTTACGGGTTTGTGGAATTAAAATTCTTTTCCTTATTGAATTTAATTCCAATTCTTTTAACTCGATTCGTGGAATTTCTTCGGGCTTCCTTTCCCTCTTTTATTCCATTTTGAATTTTTGAATCTTTTGGCGTTTCATTTCCGAGCGATAATTTATTGTAATAAATTATTTTCTTTTTGGAAATAAATTTTTATTTTGCCGTAAAAATCCCGGGTATTACAGTCTACCCCCCTTAAGAACCAACTTCGTCCTTGAAGTTGTGTTTCGGTTTTGGTTTCTTCGAGTTTAATCGTTAGGATGCTTTCGGTTATGTTTTTATTTTGGGATTTATTTCGCGACTGAACTTAGAATTTAGGTTTCCAAGCTGCCTACGTACCCTGTGAAGGGATCAAGTCATAACGTAGTTCAAAACAATTTGAATTTGTTTATTTGAAATACAAAATATTCGGGTTGTTACAGGTGTGCCTAAAGCAATCATAAGTGATGGTGGATCACATTTTGTCAATAGGGCTGTTAATCAATTGTTATCTAGATTTCATGTTCATCATAGGATAACAACACCCTATCATCCTCAAGCCAATGGTCAGGTAGAGGTCACTAATCGTGAGATTAAAAAGATTTTGGAAGCCACTGTAGGAAAATCTAGAAAAGATTGGGCTTTTAAGTTAGATGAAGCACTGTGGGCTTATAGGACAGCCTTTAAAACACCTATAGGTATGACTCCTTTTAAATTAGTTTATGGTAAAGCTTGTCACTTACATTTTGAACTTGAGTTTAAATCACTTTGGGCTATGAAGAAGTTGAATTTTGAATTTAAAGAGGCTCAAGAAAAAAAGGAAGGTAGATCTTACTGAATTAGAAGAAATTAGACGTCAAGCTTATGATAATGCTCTAATTTATAAGGAAAGAACAAAGCTTTATCATGATAAAATGCTTAGGCCTAAGGTATTTGAAGTTGGACAGTTAGTGCTTTTATATAATTCTAGATTTAAGGTGTTTCCTGGTAAATTGAAGACAAAGTGGTCAGGGCCTTTTAGGATTGTTAAAGTATTGGATAATGGTGCAGTAGTTTTAAAAGCTGTAGATGAAAGGGAATTCACTGTAAATGGTCAAAGACTTAAACATTATTTTGGAGATGAAGTTAAATTCATCGAACAAATTAATGTTAAGCCCTTGGTTATTTAAATCTGCTTATTGAAGTATTTGCATTGCATGTTTAATTATGTTGAGTTTTTATTAATTAAGCTTATAAAAACCAATAAAAATTATAAATGGAAGAAAAAGACAAAAATATTTTGCATTTTATTATTTATGTGCTTTTATTTGCTTTATTGTTCTTGTTTAATATAACTTAAATGTTGTTTTTAAGGTTAATTATGTTGTTTGAATTCTATGTTATTTTAATTGCATGTGTTGAATAAATTGAGTAGGACATTGCCTATGAATTGGAATAAGTAGCAAAATGTTGAGAAATGAAGGAATTGTGTGTGCTTGGTGATTGATCTTGATATGTGCAAGTTGACTCGGTTGTGAATTGAGGAGGAGGACCTATATGGACTAATTGATTTAATTGAGGGAAACTATGAACTGGGAGGATTTAGGGAGGCTATATATGCTAGATCTGACTTGCTAATCTTAAGGAGTGAATTTACTATCATTGTGGTTGAATTGGAGTTGAAATTTGAGTGTCACAGACTCAGATTAAGCACCACACCTTCATGGTGGCGCCTAAAATCATGCTCGAGCGCCACAATATGCACCAATTTTGAACCTGGAAAATTTTGAAGTCAGGTTATGCGCCACATACACTGTGTGGCGCATAAAATTGCTCCCGAGCGCCACATAATGCGCCACTTTCGTAATGGAAAATCAACCAAGTCAGTAAAGGCGCCACACATGCTGTGTGGCGCATAAAATCGCCTCTCAGCGCCACTTCCGGCGCCACTTTCAGACTTAGAAAATTTCTTGATCCAAAAATGCGCCGCACAGCCTGTGCGGCGCCTAAATCATGCTTTATGCGCCACAATTGGCGCCGACCCGCGGGTCAAGGTCTCCTGACCTGGGTCTGAACGGGTTTTTAACCCAAAAATTCCTTTCTCCTCTTCATTCTTCCAAAATTCGACCGAGAGCCCTCTTCTCCACAACCGAGCGCCACTTTTCTCCTCCAAGCGACACACTTGCGCCACTCCGGTAAAAATTCTTCCAATTCTTGTTTCTTCATATCAATTCTCATCTACATTGTCAATTCTCATTCCAAAAACCCAAATTTTTGCTTGTTTAATCAAATTAGGGTTCAAGAACCCTAGTTCTTCAAATTTGGGGATTCTACTCCAAAGTGCTCCAATCCTTCAATTTAGGTAAGAATGGCTATCCCAATTCAAATTTTATCATATTCTAGTGCTTTGGAATACATTAATTGTGGTAGTTGTGTTGCTGCTCAAATTTTGGGTATTGTTAGAATGTGGGATTAAACTTATTTTTGATTGTCTAAATCTTAGTTTAAACACGAACAAGTGTTGTAGAACATGGATTGAATGCCTAATGTGAAATTTTTGGATTAACATTAAAATTTGGGATTTTTGAAAATTTTAAAATCTGAAAATTACTTTAAATTAGTTAAAATGGCATTTTTGATTAATTAAATGGATGAAAAATCACTAGAACATGTCATTTTAATTATATTAAAAATATATAAGCTTATTTTCATGCCAAAAATTCCATGTTCTTCATAATGTGAGTCAATTGGAGCATGTTTTGATAAAAACCCTTTTATTTATAACTTAGTTAATTAAAATAGGTTAATTTAACATATAAATAAATTGGGATGAGTTTAAATATTAATTTAAACCATTTGTAATACACTATTTTAATAAGTTAGGTTGTTTTTATTTATTAAATCTGAAATTTAATAAAATAAGGAGTTTTTATTAAAAAGACATGCTTAAACATGAATTTTAAACTTTGGGATAAAATGGATGTTATGTTTAAACAACGTTTAGGATTCATAATTTGTAAAATACAACATTTTGGTCATTAAGTTATTTAAATCCCACATTCTAGGTTGATGTATATGTTTGCTTTATACTTAACACTTAAGTTAAACCTTTGGTTTAAACTTAAGTGTGAGGATGGGAGGCAATGCATATATATGATACTAACCCAGAGTTTTTGTACAACCAGGTACTGAAATAATGTATAATCCTCCAAATCTCCCTAAGAAATCGGGTTATAGGTATATACCCATGCCCGAGGGGAGGATGGGGATTTATGATCCACAGTCACCGGATAGCATTCATACTCCTATTCCTGATGAGCATATTTTTGAACATCGCAGACTCCGTACGAAAAATTTGATACAGATGGATCCACCACAGGGCTCAGGAGGTGCTTCCAAGTCTAAGGGACTTCTTTCCTATTTCAGGAAGAGCAAGTCCAAGAGTGGTGCTTCTTCGAGACATATTACTGCACCCGCTGATGACCAGCAGGAGGTCAATCAGCCTGACCAGCCCGTTCAGCCTGAGCAGCCTGAGGCATCTGATCATTCACAGGCCCCCTCTAGAGCCTCTCGGGGGAAGGCACCGCCCACGAGTTCTCTGGCATAAGATGCCAACCGATGATACTTCCTAGAGAGTTGCCTAGGCAGTCACCGCCTGCACCATCACAGGGTAGCCAGGAGCATTCTGAGGCTCCTTCACAGTCCACCCGGGGTACACGAGGTGGTAGGGGCAGAGGTAGAGGGCGAGGCAGAGCTCAGCCACAGCAGTCACATCAGCAGTATCATGGAGAGCCTGATTGGGCTAGGGCAATACGGATTGACCAGCAGACAATGATGACCAACCAGCAAAATTGGATGAACACCATAGATGAACGGATGAGGTTGGTAGCTCAGAGGCAACACTTTTTGAGCGATCAGATTGCAAAGAATGCTCGAGTCCAGGCTTACCACGCAGCCCGACTGGAGTTCTTCATGTCCCAGAGTTTAGGACAGAGATATGTTGCTCCTCAGACACCTTCTGAGGATGATGATGATGAAGACTATGTAGGCTCTGGAGATGGTAGCGAGGATGGAGATGATGATGCTGAGGATGCTGATGCTGGGGATGGATCTGAGGAGGTGGGAGACAATGAGGATGACGATTCTGAGGATTCTGATTGATTAGGAGTGATAGATAGGCTTGTGTTCGTTATAGATGATATGTATTGATAGGCCTATGTATTTGACTCTATTTTCATTTTGCTACATTCTAGTTATTTTCATTTGGGGTTGTATTGTCCCAACTCTATTTCCTATTATTTTGCTATCTTAGATATATTATTTCTGTTATTCGAGTCATTTTGATTATATGAAGCATTAGATAGTTGTTATTTAGCTTATAAGGTTTTTAGTTGTTTTTTAAGTTCAATAAAGTAGCTCTTACCAATAGCATGTTAGATTGAGTTGTTTTGAACTGTTGAAAAGATTTATTTGGACTTGATTGAGGTGTGGATGAAGTGAAATTGGTATTGTTGAGTGATTTGGAGATGTTGGACATCATGGGGATGAACTTAGGAAAAACACATTCTGCCCGAATTGGCACAGAATGCGCCACTTGTGCTTTGTGGCGCCTAAAAACACCCTCCAGCGCCACTTTATGCACCACAAAACTTAGAAATTATTCTAAGTTTTTCCAAAATGCGCCGCATGTGCTTGGTGGCGCCTAAATCTGCCTTGAAGCGCCACTTTTGGCGCCACAAAATGAGAATTTTTCCAAGTTTGCTTCAGGATGCGCCGCATCAACTGTCCGGCGCATAAAACTCCATCTCAGCGCCAAAAATTGCGCCACAGATTATTTTTAAATTTTATTTTATTTTTAAAATGCGCCACACTCACTGTGTGGCGCCTAAATTGGCTTCGGAGCGCCACTTTTTGCGCCACCGACGCGAATTTTTCAAAAATCCGCGAATCCAAAAGATTCAAATCATATCTAATCGATTTTTGGGTGGATCCTAAACAACATTATACTGACTCCAAATCATATGTTTAGTGTATATTTGGATCTAGATTAAATCAATCACTCCGTATCTCAACAAAATCAAGACTTCACCACCTTTATAAAGGGGAATACCGATCGGTCATCACTCTCACATTACTAAATCTGTCAATTCTTTTCTCTTCCAGTTTAATTAGCTTTCTAATCTCAATCCCTTCTTCCTAATTCTGCCATCATGAGATCAAAGAGAAAGAATAACCCGAGAAACAATGGTAGAAAGAAACAGAAAGCCACAGAGCCTGCCCCATCACAGCCACCTGTTATTAGAGAACCTGATCCGAAGCCGGCTGCTGTGGGTGCTGAAGATTTGTTTGTGAATGATTTGGTGGCTCCTGATTCATATAATGGAAACGAAACTTCTTCAATTCTGCTCAACCAACAGAGGATATCCACAGCAAGAAGAGGATGATGCTGAATCTCCGGAGGAAATTTCACGGGAGGGTCCACGTGGTTCTAAAACCAAGAGGAAGAGTCATAATAGAAAGGATGATACACCTCCTCTAGAAGAACTAACCGGAGACAATTTCAATCCGGCGATTTTTATAGATCAGGAAGCCTATTCTTATTATCAAAGAATGGTGAAAAGATGGATTATCCAAGATAAGGGATTTACTGAAGATGATATGGATCGAGTTCTGGTTCATGATGCTTTGATGAGTCGAGGATGGATGAAGTTTGCTGAGCATCCTACCGGAATTTATTCATGGGAGCTTACCAGACAATTTTTATGCAATTCCCGATACGAGCATTTTACTTCATGGATTAGGGGAGTGCCCGTACCATATGGTCCTGCCATAATTAATGAGCTCTATGGAACTAAGGATGTCTCTTGCCCGGCTACAAAGAAGAAAAATTTCCATGAGCCTATTTATGACGAGGAAGGAGGACCGGAATTGGAGAAAAGGATCCTAAAGGAGATGTTTGAGAATCAAAAGAAAGTTGCCTACGTAAGGGAGAAGAAAGAGAGAGTTGTTGCCACTTTGATGGATGCACCGCTATATCAGCTCTATTTGCTGTATAAGCATAAGGTTTTTCCTACTTCACACACTTCTCAGCCTGGTGTAGAAGAGCTATATTTTGTGTACTGTGTGAAGAATGGGTTGCCTATCGATGTTGGAGAGATGATAGCACATGAGCTGGATGGCATGGCATCTGATGCTGCGAGGACTGTGCTTGGATTTCCTGCACTTATCTGGACACTTTGTGAGAGAGCTGGAGTGGACATGACGGCTTATGCTCATGATTTGAAACCAAAGCCTCCTATCTCTTTCAAGAATTTCTATAATAAGCCTGGAGTAAGATGTGCAGAGCTTGCTTACCCTACTGCACCCCGTGAGACACCCACTCGTCATCCTGATATATCTAGTACATCTGGTACTAGGGCAGAGCCTGCACAGATTGCAATTAATAGGATGACCTATGAGATTCATCAGCTTAGAGCCGAGATGAAAAGGAAGGAGGATAGTACACGGACACAGTTTGCACGACTTTCTTCCAGACTTGAGTATTTCATGTCTGAAAGTTTAGGTGATCGATATGCTCCTCCTACTGATTCAAGCTCTAAAGATAGCGATGAGGGTCCTGGGGAAGATGAAGTAGATGATTCGGATAGATCTTTAGAAATCTAGATTTTTGATTAGATATGATTGCTCCCTTTTTGGTTTAATTTGTAATAGTTAGAATAATTTTGGTACTATTTTGCTTATTTAATTAGCATCTTTATGTAATAGTTGATAGAACTTGTGGTATTTTGCTTTTGGTAAATTTATGAAATTTAATATTTTATTTAAATCTGTCCATTTTTATTTAATTAATAAAAAGAGTTATAAAAACTAAAAATCTGAAATTTAAAATTTAAAATGATAAAAATATGAATTAAATAAATTATGGATGGAATTTTATTATTTTAATTCATAAATTACCATGTGTTCTAACGATTATCTCTTGTATGAGCAAATACCATATAAATATATAAAGAAGCAGATATGCCATGAAGAAACAAGCAAAACGGGACATCCAAGATGGTGAAAGAATTTCTAAGATCTAAACATTCCAGGTGTGATCTTTTCATGTTATATGTTATCAATTTGCATGAAGTATGTGGTAAGAGCTTGATTTAATTTTATTTTACTATTTATTATGTTTAGAATAAAATGGTACATGCATGATTAATTATTTTTAAATTTAAATTGTGTTTTCCCAGTGGTGCTATGATTTAGAGATTATCACATCATTGCCAATCTGGAGAAAATGCAAATAAGTCTAAATGTTCTGCTTTAATCCGATTTTACAACTTAATGAGTATTAGGTTTCTTAGTTTAAAGTCCTAGATTTTGTCAAATTGTGATGCAAGTTGTTAGAGCTATTGGTGACAATTCTATTTACCTTGCAGAAAACTATTTGATTAATTAGACTAGCTATTTAAAATGTGGAGAGTTATCATTATTTATAAATAAATATGCTCGTTCCAAGTCTTTTTAAATGCTTAATTAAAATAAAGTCAGAGTAAAACCCCTATATTCGAAAAAAAAAATGGTACGCAAATCTTGCAAACAGAAAAAGAAAAAAATATTAATGAATGCAAGATCAAAAAAAAGGGAAAAGGAAAAGAGGGGGGTTAAATTAAAATTCATAAACTCTTGACTGGATGATTGGCACATATTCGGTGACACGAGTAGCTTTTGGAATTCAACCGTCTACAACTCAGCCAAAGTGTCTAGAATATAGTGAAACCTAGCCCATGGATTGAGCATATTTAAAGACTGGAATAGAAAAGCATATTTACATTATTTACTTTCCCATATTGAGTGCTATGTATAATTAATCTATTTTTTGTATTGTAAGTGCTTTGGGTATCTGGTTCTAATAGCTGATGCATATCAATTTGCCTAGTTCTAGTACATTAAACTTTGAACCCTCTTATCGCATTTTGTTGTTGAAATCTATGATTTGGCAGAACTATAGAGACTTCATCTTTATTATCTTGATTGGCAAGTTGATGTGTTATTTGATCTCATTGCTCAAGGGACGAGCAATATTTAAGTGTGAGGATGTTAGGGTTTTATCGATGTTCAAGGTCCCCAAAGTCGTAGCAGATAGACTTGAATATTTTAAAAGGAGATTCTTTTGGAATGAATGGGAGGGGATTAGGAGGATGCATACCATTAAATGGGAGTCATTATGTGCGCACAGGGATGAGGGGGGTCTGGGCATTTGGAGAACTGTTCATGTTAATCAAGCTCTAATGTTAAAGTGGAGGTGGAGGTTTGGAGTGGAGAAGGCGCTATGGAAGGAAGTAATTGATGCCAAATATTATGCTGGAACATCGCCATTAATCCCAGAACCTAAGGTGAGTGGATCGTTGTGGGGGAGAATGTGTAGATCATGGGAGTGCGCGGCTGAACAGGCTGGGAAAACGGTTATCCAAGTTGGAAATGGAGGAAAGGCGAGATTTTGGACGGATAAGTGGGTGGAGGGAAATATGGAATTAAAAGTATTGTTCCGAAGGTTGTATGCTTTATCGGTGAATAAGACAGGAAGGATTGAGGAGTTTGGGAGCTGGCAAGGCCTCGAATGGAAATGGAAGATTGGGCTGCGGAGATCATTGTTCGACTGGGAGAAGGCTGTTTGGGATGAGTTTATGAGGATGCTGAAGGTGCAAAATTTGAATAGGTTTCTGGAGGACAGTGTTAGATGGCTGGATGGAGGGGATGGGAGATTCTCAGTCAGGACATGTCGGCCAGGGTCGGGTGTTGAAGGAGGGACAGAAATGAGACAGTTCTGGTCCGGGTTGTGGAAATTAAAATGTCCGCCAAAAGCTAAACTTATGGTATGGAAACTTTTCCATCATGCTATACCTGTTAAAGAATTGTTGGCAAAAAGAAACTGTATTCTAATATCGAATGTTTTGTGCCCATGTTGCGAGAAAGAAGTGGAGTCTGTGGATCACTTGTTTTGCAAGTGTGTGACAACCAACATGTTGTGGTATGAGGGGATTCGGTGGTTTGGAATTGAATGGGCCTGCCCGGGGAGGGTGAAAGAGCTATTGGCTTGGTGGTTTGAACGGCCAGTTCGAAAGGGTTATAAGGAAGCTTGGCTTATGGTGAGTGTGGCAATCATATGGACATTGTGGAGATTGCGTAATGAGGTGGTATTTAAGGGGAGGAGCTTTGACAACAAGCGGGTTGTAGATGAAGTGCGGTGGCGAGTAGTGATGTGGTGGCAGGTGGCTGCTGGAGGTTTGGAAGGGCAATTATCACAGATGAATGATAGCATCGTAGGGATGTTATCAAGGCCGAAGTGTTGCAGGGGTGTTAAGGGGAGACAAAGGTTGGGATGGGAGAGACCCGAGGTAGGTTGGTGGAAAGTGAACACGGATGGCTCATCCTTAGGGAATCCGGGGCCGGCCGGGGTTGGAGCTGTGATTCGAGATAATGAAGGGCAAGTGATTTTCATTCTTTCGGATAATATTGGGAGGAAGGATTCTTGCGAGGCAGAGATGGCTGCCATACATAGAGTCTGTAAGGCCTTAATTAACGATCAGGGATTTCCATTGCCAAAAATTATTTTTGAGTGTGATTCACGGAATGTGGTTTGTTGGTTGAATGATCCAGCAAGAGTTCCATTGAGGCTTTCTAAATATTTACCGCCTGTTTTGGCAATTCTGAACTGCGTTGGCAAAGTTAAGGTTCAACATATTTTGAGAGAGAGAAATGAGCTTGCGGATATATGGGCACGTCGAGGGGCAGCGGGAGAAGGTAAAGTAGAAGGCTAGCTGTAGCTGAATGAGTGATCGATGATTGGTATGTGATTGAGTGTTGTTTAGGAGGTTGAGAGATAAAATATATATATATATATATAAATTGAAATTGAAAAAATCTGAAAAAAAAAGAGAGAGGATTGAAAAAAATTAGAAAGAAGAGAGTGTTATATTTATATATATATATATATGTATCTTGAATTATATATATATAAGTTGTCCAGATATATGGAAAACTAGTAACAGGTTGTGCTGCGGCTGCAAGTGGATGTAAAGGACTACATAAGTTGATACAGATGATGATGGGGATATAAAGATTTGAAGTTGCCATGATGGTTTGGAAGCTGATTCTACTTCATTAACGTGAAGATGATGAAGATACATGAGTGGTTTCAAGGTTTCTGTTGATCTAGTTGGAGGCTGCTGATGCAATGTAATCTGAGGTTAATGGTAATACTGGAGCTGTGAGGTGACCCAAGGCGGCAGATCGTTGATTGATACAGGGATGGGAGGACTTTAGTTTTTGGTGTGTTGGAAGAGGCAAAGCGAAGAACTTGAAGTCGGGTGAGGATAATTGATAATGGCCAGAAATGTCCATTATTTTCAATCCATTTCCGTGCCTGAAACGGGCATTTGATCGCATTCCGGTCTTATATTAAATAAGAAAGTAGTAGAATTGGACTGATTTATGCATATTTGTAAAAATATTGAGCTGGTATGTAAAATGCATAAATATGTAATTTTATTACACATTTATGTTAGAAAAATCAAAAAACATGAGAAAAAGAAAAGAAAAGAAAAAGGAAACAAAAAGATGGGAAAAGAAATGAAAACCCACAAAAAAGTAGAATTTTTCAGGTAATTACGACACTAGCCACAACTACGACGCTGAGCATTGTATAGCGTCGTAGTCGAGTATAGCGTCGTAGGCGGAAATGGAGACAAGAACCTTGAAGGAAGAACTACGACGCCAAGCATAGCGTCGTACTCAAGTGTAGCGACGTAATGGAGTATAGCGTCGTAGGTTGTCCATTTGGAGACAAAGAGTGTTTTGAAATGGAAGACTACGACGCAATACCCATAGCGTCGTAATGAAGATAGCGAAGAAGCCAAGTATAGCGTCGTACCAAGCTGCAGAATTCAAATTCAAGGGCCTGGAGGCCCATGGGCCTAGGGTTTCTCGCCTATATATAGAGGTGTTGACTCCTTAGTCTTGTGACTTCACCACATTCCACACTTGAAGGCAACTGGAGTTCTTGAGAACAGTGTAGGTTAGTTAGAGTAGTTAGTTTTTTTTTTTTTGTATTATTTAATTTATGCTTCTAGCTTAGTTTAATTTTTGCACAGATTAGTGTTATTTTGAGACTTCCAGTTTAGTGTAGCCAATTTTATATTTATTTCAGTTTTGTTAAACCCTTATTTAGGTTTGAAATACCCAAATGATGGGTATTATCAAACCATTTTATGAAAAATGGGAAGTTAAGCTTCAAAGAGTCCCAAAAACATGAAATGGAAATGATTCCATGGATTTACTTGCTTTATTTTGGTTTAATGACCATTCAGTCATCTTATTTTTCTTTTGCAAATGGGTTTTCTGTTTTCTTTCTTTATTTTTGGTTATATTGCATATCTTTTATGGTTGAAAACCCTTATTTGGGTTTGTGGTTCATGGGTGTGTTTTAGCTTATCATGCCATGTTTTCTTTACATTTTGGCTTGCTGTTTTCTGCTTATTTTATTACTGTTCTTGCACTGATGAACCATGAACTTGAAAACAGGGTTTGCAATCGCATAGATTGCATTAACTAACCAACAACACAAACTGAGTTAGCTACGACGCTAACCGCCCTACGATGCTATCCACTGATAGCGACGTAGGGCAGAGTTAGGCGTCGTAGTTACCTCAGAATGTGAACAAAAATTTTGCTCTACAGCACTAGACCTACGACGCTATCCACTGATAGCGTCGTAACTTTTGTCTAAGGTTATAGGACCCCAAAACTCTTTATTTTTCATAAAAATCTACCTACGACGCTATGACCACGACACTACCTTAGGACAGCGTCGTAATTTAGTGCATAACGTCGTAACTTTCCCTTTTTCTAACTCTTCAGAAAATCCACCTACGACGCTACACCTACGACACTATCCTAGGATAGCGTCGTAATTTAGTGTATAGCGTCGTAGCAACTTCTTCCTCTTTAAAAACCATCTCTCCTCACTACGACGCTAAACCTTACGCCGTAAACCATGTTTAACGTCGTAGGCCATGCATAGCGTCGTAGTACCTCCATTCTAAACCTCATGTACGACACTAACACTACGACGCTACCTTAGGATAGCGTCGTAATCATGTTCAGCGTCGTATATAAACTCTTTAAACATCAAAATTTTTACCTCTATCACCAACCCATGTACGACGCTATCCCCACGATGCTGTCCTAGGATAGCGTCGTAACATCTGTATAGCGTCGTAATTGGCAGCTTTTGCCAGATTTTCCATTTCTCCATTTTCGTTATTAATTAATTGAACCCTTAAGTCAATAAATTACAGATCATAATTAGCAATGATTAAGATCGATAATTACTTTGATTAAAGGATCTTTGTTCAATTCTCCCTAAAACATTTTTCTATAAACAAAACCTTAATGCCTTAAGCAGATAATCCGGACTGTAATTAATTATGGAGTGAAGGATTATTTAAGACATTAATTATGGATTGATTCCATAACCTTGCATGAGAAACCAATGTCTCTCATACAAGGCACTGTCTTTATTTCTATTCTAGTTTATCCTTTTTCGTGATGTATGAACAAACAGTGAAGAGATATTACAGAATAATGTCGGCGAACGGTCCCTTCACTGGGAAATGAAGTAGCCCGTAATATGTATATTAACTACTGTTTGTTATTTTGCATGGTTTGGATAATAATTAACAAGGTGAGGCGAACGGTCCTTTCACCGGGAAATGAAGTAGCCGCTTGGTTAATTACTGACCAAATACAGTTTTATTCTCTTTATCTTAATTTCTAAACCCAAATTCCAATCTGTAATATAAATTGGTTAATATCTGTCAATACTGGCCAATGAATATTGCTGAACGGAAGCATGTAGGTTTTTGTCGGAATTCGCAGACAGTAGTGGCCCAACTGGTAGCGACACTGTCATTTTAGGGTTTCTGCTGTCTAAATTCGCTCCATCCGAGTGGTTGGGAAGTTGGAAAGCAGATGTTTGCTTTCCACCTAATTACTCTGCCACCCTTTTGGCCTCACGGCCCCCTCATTCTGTGTCACACGTTCTGTCTAAATCCACCACCATATTTTGGGTTGATTAATTCTACACTTCCATATATCTTTATGCATGATAATATTATGTAAATATTGTGGTCTAATTATTTTGGGATCCTTCCCTTGGACATAGAGGTATAGATTTAAATTAGATATCGCATATTAAACTTCTAACAAAAATTCATTTATAAAATCTGGATCTGAGTAAAGGATAAATTCCTCAGTTATGTCTATTTCATATTCTGTCAAGGGTTAATTTCTGGGAAATTAGAAGCAGGGTCAGCGATTAGGTCTCTTCCAGACCGAAAGGGTCTGTGTTCTTATTGAGAGTCTAGTACCTGTTCAGGGAATGGTTTTCACATTTATTATTTTCCGAAATTGCTATGTGTTGGGAATTTAGTTTTAACTATCACACCGAGATGGGACCCACTTGGATTCAAATACAGTGTGATAGGTAATTCTAGAGGAACAATGCATAGGCCTTGGTTATTTTCTAAGATAGGGTTGAGTTCCTTTCAACTGTTATCCTCTTCTGCCAAAGCCTATTTTTGAATCCTGAGTGAGTGCATCCGGAACGAACTAATCTATTAGTTCGTTTCATTAGTTTGTATCTCATAACCACCCGGAAGGAAGTGAACACTGCGAGCGGTTCACCGAGATTCGGGAATTCTTGATCCACATCCGGTCATCCTGACTGGGGGCTTTCTTTTACTACCAGTACGAAGCTTTTGAAACTTCCGAGGGATAGGATTTTAAATGCTTTCTTTACTGCTTTCTTTTAATTGCTTTCGTAGAGGTCACTCAGATGTGTCTCTAGATCTTCTAACTGCTACTAGGACTGAGAGTTAAGAGATAGTTTAGGGCTTGATTAGAAACTTTGGGTGTGACGCGGGGGAATGATAGCAGTACTTGGCAATTCAACTATGACTTGACAAGTGTTGCTTGACCAACACAGATGAAATATCATACCCTGGCCGGGGCAGATATGAATCTGTGGTATCTTAGAACTTGTGGTCTTAAGAACATGTAAACTCACACCGTAAGTACCTGTCTGTTAAAGGGAACATGGTGCTGAGAGCATGAGAATTAGCTTTCTGACAGGATTATCCCAAGCAAAGATTTGTGTGTAAAATGGAAGTTTAACTATGTTTTATCTAAATCTTGTCCAATCTTTATTCTCTTCTCCCTGTCCATTCTGTCATCGTTTTGAATCAGCTTCATAGATACTATAGCATAAATTTACAGCTTTTATTGTTTTTGTGGAACTATTTTCCACCTGCCCTTTAGATTCAATACCAGCATGCTCTTTAGTTTATTTAACAGCTTTCATAATATAGATTAATTTCAGTCATCATGTTGTTATTCCAACTTCAAAACTGATTTGAGCAATACGAGTGTAAAATCTAGTAAAACGACGTGGGACCTGCTTCTATCGCACATCCTCCAGTGAACGATCCGGTCTTACTATAAATTACTGCAATTTTTGACACCGTGCGCTTTCGGGGGCACAGTTTCTTAACACGAGTAATAAAAACGTGACAACCTATAAATATATCCCTAATCCCAACTCCATCTTCATAATTTGGTTTCATTAAATAAAATTGAAAACCAGGATTATTGATTTTCAGAAAATACTCATATAGTGGGAATTTGTCAAAAGTTTCATGGTAAGGATCTCCATAGCATGCAATTGTTAAAAGTTTCATGCCGGGGAGTTCCACAACGCCATTTGAGATCAAAGTCTCCCACATGAGTAATAAAAAGTGGAATATATCCTTAAACCCGTTTCCCAAGAATCATAACTCTTTTCATTTAATAAATTCGAACTTGATATATTTTATAAAATACTCGTGTTAATGAAACTTGTCAAAAGTTTCATGGCGCCGTTGCCGGGAGGATGCATCGCCGTTTTATTATAGAATTACATTCCTGATTGCTCATAGTTAGCTTATATCTATAGATATGTATACACGATCGAACCAATTCTAACCTGGGGAATATGCAGGTACTGTCATAGCTGAAACCGTTGTTCTATGCAAAAGAGAAAGGAGACCCCAGCCGAAATCCCGTTCAACGCAGAGATAGAGAAAACAACTCGTCGTCTGAGAGCAGAAGCTAAGCAAAGGAAGGAATGGGAAAGGCAAGCACTACTCTCTCCGAGCACAAGCAGTGACATCTCAGACATGGCGGATAACCACGGCATTCCCCCAAACATACCACCTAACCCACCACTCCAAAATATACAAGAGGACCCAGAAGACGTTGATGACGAGAACTTGGAGGATCCCCCTCCTCAGATCATACAGGGAGGTGGAAACCCACCAAATCTCGAGCAACAACCCTTCGAAGTACCTCCACCAAATCCCCAAAACAACCCCAATAACCAAAATTTTCAAAATGACCCTAACTTCCAGAATCAGCAGTATCAGAATCCCAACCAGTTCAATCCAAACCAGTATAATCCAAACCCGCAAGATCTCAGTGATCCGAGGAATTTCTATCCCAACCAGAACTTCAACCCACATGACCAATATCAAGGACAGTATCAGGGACAATATCAAGGAAGCCCAGGAAACAATCAGCAGCCTGCTGCTGCTGATTACATGCAACCAATCATAGAACCATACTTGAACGTGCCAGGCAGAGCACCAATTGTGGCCAGGAACTTCGAACTCAAGCATGCTTTGATCAACCTGGTGCAGAATAGCCAATTTGCAGGGGCTAATCATGAAGATCCGCATGATCACTTGGCAACATTCTTGGAACTCTGCAACACGATCAAGAATCAGGGCGTTTCTCAGAACACCATTAGGATGATGTTGTTCCCGTTCTCATTGTGTAGTGGAGCAAAAACCTGGTATAAGTCATTGCCAATAAACCAAAGGAGCACATGGGAGGATATTGTAAGAAATTTCTTGGTGAAATACTTCCCGGAATGGAATGTGGATGAAGGAAGGTCGAAGATCTCTGAGTTCAAGATGAGGCCTGAAGAATCGTTGTATGATGCAAAGGAGAGGTTTATGAATTTGTCGAGGAAATGTCCTCAGCACGGTTTTCAGGGATGGGAACAGCTGAGAAAGTTCTACAATGGGCTGACACACGCATGGAAGCATATGTTAGATGTTGCAGGAAGGCAACACCTGTTGCACATGCCTATGGACCAAGCATGGGCCAAAATTGAAACAATGAGTGTGAATAGGTCCGGATTGAATGATGAGAGCACTAATGATACCCCTCCCCGTGGACTTTGTGCTGTAGGTACAACGGAAAAGACAGATATTGAGAAGCTGCAAGAGCAAGTGGCGGCATTGTCTGTGAATCATGGAGCCGGCAACTCTGCTCAAGGACAGCAAACAGATATGATTTGTGGACTATGTCAGGGTGCTCATGCAACTGACACATGTGAACAGGTCGTATCTGAAAGCTGTAATTTTGCAGGAGCTTTCCCAAACAGACACCCGAATTTGTCATATTCCAACAACAATGCCCTCAACTCTCACCTTCTGAACAAGCCACAACAGTTCAACCCTCAGCAGAATCAAGGATTTAATCAGAACAGAGGACAAAATTTCCAAAACCAGAACTTTCAGCCTCAAATCCAACAAAGACCCCACCAAAATTTCCAGCAGCCTAGCCAAAATTTCCAGAACTTCCAACCCCAGCCACAGTTCATACCTAATCAGGGCCAGTGGAACCAGAATCAGAATCAGAATCAAAAGCCTCCATCAAGGCTGGAAAATCTGATGACTGATTTCATCACAAGTCAGAAGGAGATTAATACACAGTTGCAGGCTTCCATCAGAAATGTGGAGACCCAAGTAACTCAGATGGCTAGTGAAATGCAAAAACGGGACAAGGGAGCATTGCCGAGCGCAGCAGAGAAAAACCCACAGTGCAAGGCAATCACTTTGAAGTCTGGAAAAACATTGGCTGGACCGAAAGGAAAGGATGATATGGAAAAAGGAAATGAATCTGGGAAGGACAATGCTGCTGATGAAGAAGCAGATAGTGCAGAAAGAGAAACAGCCAATTTGCAGACTGAAGCTGCAGGAGACAAGGCTAAAAATGGTAAAGGTGAAGGTACAATTTCTGACCCTTCACCGCAAAAACATTTAGATGATAATGAGTATATGCCAAGGGTGCCATACCCTGCACGTCTTAAAAATAAGGAACAGGATCTTAAATTCAAAAAATTTCTGGAAAATTGAAAGCTGTTGAGATCACTATTCCCTTGGTCAAAATGATTTCAGAAATGCCCGTCTATGCTAAATTTCTTAAAGAAATGATTTCAGGAAAAAGGAAATTCGACCAGGATGAAGTGGCGGTTGTAAACAGCAGCTGTAGTGCCATAATCCAGAGAGTGATACCCGAGAAGAAGGAGGTCCCAGGCTGTATCACACTGCCAGTCCACATCAGAAAGACAAGTGTCGGAAAAGGACTATGTGACTTGGGGTCGAGCATCAACGTTATGCCACTCGCCATGGCAAAACATCTTCACTTGGGAGTAATTGAGCCGGTTACAATGAAACTACAACTGGCAGACCGGTCAATCACTCACCCCGTTCGGATACTGAAGGATGTGATCGTCAAGATGGGAGGAATACTCTTTCCTGTCGATTTCATCATTCTAGACATAGAGGAAGAGTATGAGATGCCACTGATCCTAGGCCGCCCCTTCCTTTCAACGGGCGGTGCACTGATAGATGCACGTTCAAATCAAATCAAGCTCCGTGTTGGAGAAGAAGAGCTGAATTTCAACATGGGCAAGCTGCAGAGGTTTCCGCATGAGGGAACTTGTTCCACACTTGATGTAATAGACTGTAGGAGAGAGAGAGAGCTAGACTCTGACAATGAGATTGTAATGATGCTGGATGATGACTATTCAAAGCAGGTACTGAAGCTTGCTGGCAAGGAGCACGAAGACTGCAGTGCCGTCCATTTCGCCGATCCCGAAACTGGGGATTTGGAGGAATTCGATGGTGCCGAGTTCCGTGACGACGCTGACCAGGAGGAGGCGGATCCTGTGCTGATACAGGATCCGACAGGTAAATCTGAATTTCCCCCATCTAATTCTCGCAAATTACTTCCTTCAGTGGAATGCCCACCAGAGCTTGAACTAAAAGTTTTACCGGAACATCTTAAGTATGCGTTTCTCGTAGAACATAAAAAATTACCGGTAATTGTGTCAGCTAAGCTAACACAAGATCAAGAAAATGCTCTGGTGGGGGTGCTTAAAAATCATGTGCGTGCAATCGGTTGGACCATTTCTGATATCAAAGGAATAAGCCCTTCTGTTTGTATGCACAGGATTTTAATGGAGGAGAATTTCAAGCCCTCGCGTCAGCCCCAACGAAGATTGAACCCACCCATGCAAGAAGTGGTAAGAAAGAAAGTGATCAAGCTGTTGGATGCCGGTATTATATACCCAATTTCTGACAGCAAATGGGTCAGTCCTGTGCAGGTTATTCCCAAGCGGGGTGGGATGTGCATAACCAAGAATGAACAAGGGGAGGAAATTGCCACACGGCCGTTCACCGGATGGAGAGTCTGCATAGACTACCGGAAGTTGAACGAAGCCACTCGCAAGGACCATTTCCCTTTACCTTTTATCGATCAGATGTTGGAACGGTTGGCGGGAAGGGAGTTTTATTGCTTTTTAGATGGTTATTTAGGTTATAATCAAATAGTGATCGCCAGTGAGGATCACGAAAAAACAACTTTTACATGCCCTTATGGCACTTTTGCCTATAGGCGCATGCCTTTTGGTTTGTGTAATGCACCTGCCACTTTTCAACGTTGCATGATGTCTATATTTTCCGAATTTATCGAAAAGTGCATTGAAGTGCCATGGATGACTTCTCTGTATATGGAGCTACGTTTGAAGAATGTCTGACCAATCTTGCAAAAATTTTAAAGAGATGTGAGGACACTAACTTCGTTTTAAACTGGGAAAAGTGCCATTTTATGGTCACTGAGGGCATAGTGTTAGGTCATCGCATTTCACGTGCAGGCATTGAGGTCGATCCAGCCAAAGTCTCCATCATCTCCAATCTCCCTCTCCCCAACTCTATCAAGTCGGTTAGAAGCTTCTTAGGGCATGCCGGTTTTTACCGGAGATTCATTAAGGATTTCTCTAAAATTGCCAAGCCGCTCACTAACCTTCTTTGTAAAGAAAATCCCTTTGTAATAAGTGAAGCATGTGTCCAAGCCTTTGACACGCTCAAAACAATGTTAGCTTCTGCTCCAATTGTGCAACCACCCGATTGGTCAATGTCATTCGAGGTAATGTGTGATGCAAGTGGTCTTGCAGTAAGTGCAGTTTTAGGGCAACATAAGGATGGGAGACATTGCGTAATTCATTACGCAAGTCATGCCTTGAATGAAGCCCAAGTAAACTACACCACTACAGAAAAAGAGATGTATGCTGTAGTCTTTGCATTTGATAAGTTCAGACAATATCTGATCGGGACAAAGACTGTAGTGTACACTGACCATAGTGCACTCAGATACTTGTTTAGCAAGCAAGATGCAAAGCCTCGTTTAATCAGGTTGGTGCTGTTGTTGCAAGAGTTTGACATTATAATAAAAGATAGGCGAGGTCGAGATAATGGTGCTGCTGATCACTTATCTCGATTAGAAAATGATAAAAATGACAAAGCCGTTAATGAAGAGTTTCCGGATGAACAGTTGTTCGCTCTGCATTTGCATGATCAAGCGTGTCCATGGTTCTCCGACATCGCTAACTTTTTAGCATGTGGGATAGTTCCACCATTCCAGCAGAAATACAAAAGGGCCAAATTCTTCAAAGAAGTAGTAAACTACTTCTGGGAAGATCCCTTTCTGTTCAAGCACTGCGCTGATTCAATAATCAGACGGTGTGTGACTGAGTCTGAGGCTAACCAAATCACCAAGAAATGCCATGAATCTGAATATGGAGGTCATCACGGTCCTACTCGAACTGCCCACAAGGTACTCGAGTGTGGCTTCTTCTGGCCTACTATTTATGAGGACTGCAAGGTGTATGTGAAAGCCTGCGACAGGTGCCAAAGATTAGGAAAAATCTCCAAGAGGGATGAGATGCCTCAAAAAGGGATTCTCGCACTTGAGATCTTTGATGTATGGGGCATTGACTTCATGGGACCGTTCCCACCATCCTGTGGAAACTACTATATCTTGGTAGCTGTCGATTACGTGTCCAAATGGGTAGAAGCTGTCGCATTACCAACCAATGATGGTAGCCAAGTCATAAAGTTCCTCAATAACAACATTTTTAACCGATTTGGCATACCTAGGGTGATAATATCTGATGGAGGAACACATTTTGTTAATAAATCCTTTGAGAACCTTATGATAAAAACTGGAATCCTCCATAAGATAGGCACACCTTATCATCCTCAAACCAGTGGACAAGTCGAGGTATCGAATCGCGAGATCAAACATATACTCGAAGCCACGGTTGGGATAACCCGTAACGATTGGGCACGTAAGCTCAATGATGCTCTATGGGCATACCGCACTGCATTCAAGACTCCCATCGGGATGTCCCCTTATAGGCTTGTCTTCGGAAAAGCTTGTCACCTGCCCGTAGAACTAGAGCATAAAGCTTACTGGGCCGTAAAAACGCTTAATTTTGATCCAAGAGTTGCTCAGGGCAAACGCAAGTTGGACCTCAATGAAATTGAGGAAATACATGCGCAAGCTTATGAAAGCTCAAGGATTTACAAAGAGCGGACCCAGAAGTTACACGATCGCCGGATTAAGCCTAAATACTTCTATGTTGGCCAGAATGTCTTGTTGTTTAACACTAGGTTGAAGCTGTTCCCCGGAAAGCTAAGATCCAGATGGGAAGGGCCATATGAAGTGTTGGAGGTGTTTGAGAATGGTGCAGTCAAGATCCGAACTGAAAAAGGAAATCGGGTGGTGAATGGACAACGTTTGAAGGAATATATAGGACACTACGATCCGGAGAAGAAGAGCCAAGCAGTGGCAGACCTGGCTTATGTTCAATAAAAACAGCACTAAAATTATAAAAATTTCATTTTATATATTGATGCACTGTTTTAATTCAAAAACAGAAAGTATCCAAAAGTCAATTAAACATTTAGAGTACTAAGACTCTAAATGTGAGGATGTTGATAATTGGAGAAAATCTAACATGGGTAATATATTCGTCTTGCAGAAACCATGGAACCATCAAAAAGAAGGAGCAGAAAAGTACAAGCAGAAAACCAGGTTCCCGGTTGGATTGATCCCATGAATTTAAGGAAATAATTCCGGAAATTAAAGCAATTTAAAATCCGGAATAATTTTTACAAACAAGGGGAATCAATCCAACATATTTTATGCAAGTAGGATTTTATTAAATCAGCCCATCATAATATAAAAATATTTTCGACTAAAATTTTCGAAGTCCAAAATAAATAAAACCAACTGAGGCCCAATTCCATCTATTCGGGCCCAGTCCGCATAATTTTGAAAATTTTGAAATCTGAGTGTTGACGGTAGTCAACTTAGTTACGACGCAGTCCTTAATTACGACGCTACCCCAGTGTAACGTCGTAGTAAATGTATAGCGTCGTAGTACCCCTTCGTCTCACTCCCGACCTACGACGCTACATTGAACTACGACGCTACACCAGCATCGTACCAATAGTATAGCGTCGTAGTTGACTTTTTCCCTTTATTCCAGTTACGACGCTAAACCCACCCTACGACGCTAGTGTAGCGTCGTAGGACAAGTATAGCATCGTAACAGCATTTCTCCCGCCTATAAATACCCCAACTCTTCTTCTTCCCCATTTTCACTCTTCACTCTCTTCTCCCGAACCCCCTTTTCCTGAGAAAGAACGCACAGTTCTTCTCTACTTTTCTTCAACCAAAATCAAGGGGATACCATGTCCAGATTTCTCCGACTCTTTCCAAACTTGGGACCGATGCCTCCCTCTCCCCCAAGGGAGTAAGATCTTTCATTCCCCCTTCCCATTCTCAAACCCCCGCCCCCCCCCCCCCCCCCCGTTTCTGCGATTTTAGTTGGCATTTTGTGTATATACTTGTAAATAACTTCTATATAGCACAATGTGCCTTGTGTGTTCTCTTATTTTCTTGTTTTTGGTCTTGTTGCTCTCGGTTTTGAGGGGGAAGAGTATTTTCAGTCTTCTCTTGGCACTGCCTGTGTCGACCGAACATGTTGTGGGAAGAGGGTGTTTGATTTTGTGCTGTTGTTAAGAATGTTCAAAACTTGTGGAACTTTTGAATTTTGAAACCCACAAGAACCCTAGTGTAAGAACTGTTAAGGTTTAAAAGTTTTGAAACCCAAAATCTGAGAAACCAAACTGATGAGCATTAGGGTGTTATTTTGAGCACCATGATGTTATTAGCTTTTCTAAGATGTTGACAAAAGCTTGAGTGTTTATTTTTGTTCAAACCCTGTTGAGGTTTAAGTTTGTGTTAATAATGATTCTTGCTTGCTGTTGTGGACAAGGGGAGCATTCATTTGGGTGTTCTTTTTGGCATATCTGTTGCAGCATGACAAAATCTTTTGGGAATAAATGTTTGCTTGTTTTTGGAAATATGGTACAAGCACCCAATGGGATGCTTACCACTTTTTCAAAAGAAAGTGACCTTTTTGAAAAAGACAAAATAGTAAGTAGGTTCTTTTTAAAGATTGACCAACTTGTTTTGTTCCCAATGGAACATAAACTAGTGTAACAAAATAGCAGTATCTTCTCATCATGTGGACTGCTATCATTTAGAAAATTCCAAAAATTGGGACCACAAAATCCCATCTTTTATTAAATAAATTTGGTCAACCCTTTAAATTAAAAAAATGATTTTTTTTCCCTTATTTTTATCACTTGAACTGGCCATTTCTCATTACCAAACAATTCAAGTTGAGCAGTTCCGAGCCGCCGCGTCACCAATTGCACATTCATCGATTCCATTTCATTGCACTTTCAACAATCACCTCGGGATTGTTTAAAAATTGGAAAATCAAGTTTTTGGGCCCTATAGCCCCTTAAAAAGATTTTTGGTCTTTGACCATTTTTGTTTTACCTATGCTTTATATTAAAATTCAAGCTGGAAATTTAATAATCTCACATCTAGAGCAAAGCTCTAAATGTGAGGATGTTGGTTTCCAAACTTGAATGGTTTCGGAGAAAATTATAAAATTGGATTCATCGCCCTCTATCTTTTCTGGGACAAAAATTTCCAAATCCCGGACCCAGTGCCCGGAGGGACCCAGCTGCTGGACTTGCCACTAGAGCTGCTAGGAGAAATTCTCTCCCGAATCGGGGAGGATGAAATGAAGGAAGTGTTCAGAGCTAGGGAGACTTGCACGAAGCTGAGGGACGCAGGCGATCTCACCATCGTCTACAAGCGGTGTGAACTGGAACTCTCCTCCGTGAAAATGTGGCAACAACGCATCCGGAGGCAGAAGGAAGAATTTCTGCAGAAATGCATAGAGGCAGAAAATTTCAACCTACAGATCGCCCCGGCAATAGAAGCATTCACAGGAGGGGATGAAGAGCAAGCCTGCGAGATGCTGCGACCAGGGATAGAGGATAACCACAAAGCGTCAATCTTTGTGCGAGGGCTGATGCTGATGAGCAAGCATGAGGAGAGCCAAATTCTTCTAGGGGTCAATATGATAGAGAGAATGGCAACTGATAGATCAGTCCTGGCCTACACAGCCACCAACACCATCTCATGGCTGGCAGATAACCTGGACACCCCTGGTCTATTTGAAGGCCAAGCAATTCGGAACTACTGCCAAATGGGGCGAGGACACCCGGTAGAACACAATGGCTGGTGCTTGCGATGTGACTTGACAGACTACATCTTCTGGAGCAGAATCTTCTTTCCCTAGGAGCGGAGGACTGGGAGGAAAAATGAATCCTAAAAAAATGCTTTATTTTTATTTTAATGTAAACATCATATGAGCGACTTCTTCTTTTGTATGCAGGTTCGTACTAATTGCATAAGAATCTCTTGTAAATGATGTAATTTATCGCTTTCCATGAATGGAACTCAAGCTTTGAGATCCGCTGTAATACCCCAGATTTTTTATCAACGTCCAAAGGAATAAAATTTATTCCGATCAATGTCGAAATATCTCCGAGAAGAAGAAAATAATTTATCACAATAAATTATTGCTCGGAAATGAAACGCCGATAGATTCAAAATTCAAAATAGAATAAAAGAGGGAAAGGAAGCCCGAAGACATTCCATGAATTGAGTCAAAATAATTGGAATTAAATTCAAGAAGGAAAATAATTCTAATTCCAAGAACCCGTGAAGTCGGAAATAAATTGGAGTCAAAAGACGACGAATTGGAAGCCGACGAACCTTAGACCGACGGACTTAAGATTTCAAACATGAATTCATTTGAGTCGAAATAAATTTAATATAGGAATCCTAACCCAAAAATGACCCGAAAAATCGAGCCCGAAAACGTAGGAGGACAGAAGTCCGAAAGAGAGGAGAAAAGGCCCGACGGAATGCACGGCCCGGCATGGACCGCAGCCCAGCCGGGGCTGGCGTGGTGGCCGCACGGTTTTACACTTACAACCGCACCAAGGGCGCGCCATGTAGCAGTGGGCGATCACATTGCGCGATTTCGGGGATTTCTTGCCATATTTCGACCCCCGACTTTGGAAACTCGATCCCGGTTGATGGAAGGTGTATATGGGCGGTTTTGGAGGACATATGGCTGATCATTTTCAAGACACTAACCCTAGCAACCCCAAAAACACTCTCCAACTCTCCATGTTCTTCCAACACCCGAAAACCACCAACTTCGAACCTTCCGATCACTTTCCGACGAACAAACCGGAGAGAGGAGGACGTGGAGAGGAAGTATTCAGACCCTAGATAGTGGTAAGATGAATTTTTGAACTTCGTTTCATAGTTTTCGTCGGATTTAGATTCTAACTTATGGTTTTTATTCTCAAAAATACAAATCGAAGCCAAAGGAAGAAGAATCGACTTGAGGAGATTCGTTCGTGACATCCCGTGGATTCCGGACGACCCCGTGACCTCCTAGACATCATCCCCACTGTAAGTTAATGCTTACTTGGTTTTGGGTGACATAAAATGCAACCAAACATAGGGATTTAATAGCTCTAAAATCTGTCAACACGAAAAACCCTCGGTGCAACAATTTGGTGTGAATTTTTCGAACACCTAAACCTACTCAAACGGAAAAACTTAAAACACAAAAAATGTTCCTAAGACATAGATATAGTTCGTGTAAAATTTTCATAATTTTTTATTGCGTGTTGATATCTGAAAACAGCCTCCAACGAACCTGCCTTGAGAGTCGAACTTGAAACTGTGACAGATTTGAAATCGGACCAAAACCCCTATTTCGATAGTTCAAACCGAAAAACTCAAAACTAGACTTTTAATTCTAACACATTAATCTAGGTTGTGTAAAAATTTCAGACATTTTCGTCGATATTTGCTATTTCAAATCGCATCGAACATAAACTGTTTTGACAAAACGTTTTCGAAATCTGTCTGTGAATATGTCCGAACTTGATGAACCTGTTTCTATATTTTCTAGTCTGATTGGATCCTTGCAATCTAAATGAAAGTTGTATATAATTATGTCTAGTATGTGCATATAAAATTTCAGAATTTTTGGAGTCCATTTGGTGTGTCAAAATGTCGATTTTCCATACTGTGATAAACCTGAATTCTGACACTGTACATGTTGTGCAATAAACTCGATTTTTGACATGCTTCCTCAACTTATTTTGAAATCTTTAAAACACAAAAGTTGTTCGTTAGGGTGTTTTTGATAAACTATGAAAATTTCAGATTTTTCGGACTTGAAATAAATTTTTAAATTAAAAAGGCGTAAACTGTGACGCCAAACGACTTTTAAATCGAGAGATTTTGAAATTTCGAAACAAACGGCCGAAGACTTGAAATACGATACATCTATACTTTTGAAAAATCCTGTTATACTAAATCAAAATGTTATTGAGATACTTTGGTGGAGGGCGAGTGCCCTGCAGGGTGCCCCTCTAGCCTTCTCGGCGTGCCTATAATGGACGTTAGATACTTGCATGAAAAACTTGTGAAATTTTGCAAAACTTGTCCTTACCTTGCGGGTTCGAGTCCCCAATGCGTATGTTTTCCTGCGGGTTCGATTCCCCAGGATGTGTGTTGATTCCTATGGGTTCAATTCCCTAGGATGTATTTGAGTTCTTGCGGGTTCGATTCCCCAAGGGCGATTGTATGTTTTCCTGCGGGTTCGATTCCCCAGGATGTGTGTTGATTCCTATGGGTTCAATTCCCTAGGATGTATTTGAGTTCTTGCGGGTTCGTTTCCCCAAGGGCGATCGTTTGTTTTCCTGCGGGTTCGATTCCCCAGGACGTGTGTTAATTCCTACGGGTTCAATTCCCTAGGATACGTTTAAACTCTTGCGGGTTCGATTCCCCAAGATCAAATCATATAAAATCATACTGAACAAAAGTGAAAGAATGAAAATCCTGAAATACCTAATCGTGAAGTAACGGAGAATTTTTAAGACGTGAATGTTTTCCTTATTTAGGTTATACCTTTAAAATTATGCCTTGCAATTAATTTACCATGTAATTTGAATTATGATCACGTGAAATCCTTGTGTTAAATTATGCCATTGATTTATTAGAGGATGATTATCTCAAATTGTGAATTACCTACAAGCATGTTCTATCAAATTTAAATAAAGGCTTTGAAACCCCTTGATCATATTAGGTGTTAACTTACTCAGCGCGTTTTTGCTGACCAAACCACATTTCCCCTTTATCTTTCAGAGTATGAGGATTATGCATCATCATATGCATACATGGGAACATTCGGGAAAAACTCTATTTTAAATTCCGGCATTTAATTACAACTTGCATGAACGGGTCTGTTTAACCCGTGTTTTGGCCATGTTGGCCCAGTATTTAAATTTCCGCTGCATTACAATTATATATATGTAAATATTACATTCCGCTGCAATTTTGATATTATTATTTTTAAATTATATTACAATGGGTTGTTTGAATGATTTAAATTCTGAAAAACCATAGCCTTGCATCTCTTTAGCAAGTTCGGAAAACCGTGTCTTGTTAGGGAGGTGTGGCGGTGACATCCCGGCCTGGGTTATCAAATCCGGGGTGTTACAAAGTGGTATCAGTGCCCGGACTGTTTTTAAAACTAGTATTATTATTTTTAAACTATTATTATTTTTAAACTAGTATTATATTTAAAAATCCATTATTATTTTTAAACTAACATTTTTTAGCCCAAATTTTTTTTCTAAGCCCTAACTTTTAGCCCAAATTTATTATTTTAAATCTCAAACCTTTTGAGCCCAAAATTTATTTTTCCTAGCCCAAATCTTTAGCCCAATATTTAATTACTATGTTGGCCCAATTATTTTGGTCCAATAACCTTATTTTTACTTAGAGCCCAAATAATTTATTTCTTTCGGCCCAATATAGTGGCCCAAACCTTTTATCCTTATTTTAATCTATCCATGGAATAAATTTATTTTTAAAACCCATGGATAAATAAATGCATGCATTAAATTTTATTGGGGGGATTACATATGCATATGCATACATAAATATTTGTGCTAACCTTTTTTTATGTGAATCGTTTGTGATACACAACCTTCTCACTCTAATGTTCGACTTGACCTTGAGTCTTGACTTAGAAGCGCTAACTTGAGACTAAACTTTGCCTTAGTCCTAGATCTGGATCACTTAGAAACTCATCTTCGCGCGCTTAATAACAGAAAATGGCACCTAAAAGAAAACTGAGGAAGGTAAGCCCAAACGACACTGACACTGACCTCCCAAACGCACCTAACAACAATGAGGTTCCTCCGAACGTAGGAGATCGAGCGCCTTCTATACCCAACAACATGGAAGAACGTCTAAGGACTATGGAGGAGGTACTTGTGGCATTAGGAAATGCTGAGGTGCATAGAGCACAAGCAGCAGTACCCCCACCAGTAGCCCAAGTCAACTACTTGGCATTGGTAAACCCCTACAACCCACCACACTATGATGGGCAAGAGGATCCCGCCAAACTAGAGGGGTGGATCCGTACCTTTGATAAACTTTTGGATGATATCAAATGCCTTGACGAGGAGAAGATATACGTGGCGACCTACTACTTAGGAGGTGAAGCCGATGAGTGGTGGCAAAACCTTCAAGCGAATTCAGAGAAAGACGAAGAAGCCTACGCCTGGGAAGAACTTAAGGAGGCTTTAAGGGAAAGATTCTACCCACTGAGCACCAAGACTGCAAAATACGAGGAGTTCATCAACCTCAGACAAGGTGCGCAAACAGTACAAGAGTACTACACCAAATTCAAGGAATTGGTGCGATTTGCTACGAGGATAGTACCAACCGAATCTGACAAGGCTCAGAAATTCGAGATGGGTCTGAACCTTAGTATCCGAGAGATACTTGCAGTAGTACAATTCACAAACCTGCAGACGGTTTATGATCGAGCTGTAGCAATTGATCGAGTCCAACAACTGAAGCGCAAAGGAAATGGGCAGTCGAGCAAGGGCTCACAAGAATTTGAGAAAAAGAATCGAAACAATAGCAATGGCAATTTTAGGAAGAATAATGGTCAAGCTGGGTTCAATGAGCCAAAGGAGAATAAGAATAAAGGTTTCAATAATGGGAGAAACGGCATACGTCGTACAGTCATACCACGTTGCCCGCAGTGCCACCAAGCCCATTTGGTGCGCGAATGCCCAAGGCGCGGGACTTGTTATAGATGTGGTGGGGAAGACCACATGATTAGAGAATCCAATGTTCGTGAGGAGATGATTGAGAAAAGGCTAGATTTGGTAAACCCCCAATCAGAAGAGCCGTAGGACGATTGAACGACATCGATCAAGCGGACTTGCCAGCTCAGTGAGAAATGATTGTATACAACGTTACCCAACCCTGAGTCAAACCGATCCAACAACAGTTATGGGGACATAACTGTAACCTTAAGGGGAGGAGGATGTAACGACCCGAATATTCTAATCCGAATATTTTGTATTTCAAATAAACAAATCCAAATTGTTTTGAACTACGTCATGGCTTGATCCCTTCACAGGGTACGTAGGCAACTCGGAAATTTCAATTCTGGGTTCAGTCAAACAATAATCAAACAACAAACAATCAACAATCGAACAATAATTCAATAACACAATATCGCAAAATAATAAAATAAACAAAAGGACCCTAACTCTTGCGCGAGAAAAGCCGAAACACAACTTCGAGGACGAAGTTGATTCTTAAGGGGGGTAGACTGTAATACCCCAGATTTTTTATCAACGTCCAGAGGAATAAAATTTATTCCGATCAATGTCAAAATATCTCCGAGAAGAAGAAAATAATTTATCACAATAAATTATTGCTCGGAAATGAAACGCCGATAGATTCAAAATTCAAAATGGATTAAAAGAGGGAAAGGAAGCCCGAAGACATTCCAAGAATTGAGTCAAAATAATTGGAATTAAATTCAAGAAGGAAAATAATTCTAATTCCAAGAACCCGTGAAGTCGGAAATAAATTGGAGTCAAAAGACGACGAATTGGAAGCCGACGAACCTTAGACCGACGGACTTAAGATTTCAAACATGAATTCATTTGAGTCAAAATAAATTTAATATAGGAATCCTAACCCGAAAATGACCCGAAAAATCGAGCCCGAAAACGTAGGAGGACAGAAGTCCGAAAGAGAGGAGAAAAGGCCCGACGGAATGCACGGCCCGGCATGGACCGCAGCCCAGCGGGGGCTGGCGCGGTGGCCGCGCGGTTTTACACTTAAAACCGCGCCAAGGGCGCGCCATGTAGCAGTGGGCGATCACATTGCGCGATTTCAGGGATTTCTTGCCATATTTCGACCCCTGACTTTGGAAACTCGATCCCGGTTGATGGAAGGTGTATATGGGCGGTTTTGGAGGACATATGGCTGATCATTTTCAAGACACTAACCCTAGCAACCCCAAAAACACTCTCCAACTCTCCATGTTCTTCCAACACCCGAAAACCACCAACTTTGAACCTTCCGATCACTTTCTGACGAACAAACCGGAGAGAGGAGGACGTGGAGAGGAAGTATTCAGACCCTAGATAGTGGTAAGATGAAGTTTTGAACTTCGTTTCATAGTTTTCGTCGGATTTAGATTCCAACTTATGGTTTTTATTCTCAAAAATACAAATCGGAGCCAAAGGAAGAAGAATCGACTTGAGGAGATTCGTTCGTGACATCCCGTGGATTCCGGACGACCCCGTGACCTCCTAGACATCATCCCCACTGTAAGTTAATGCTTACTTGGTTTTGGGTGACATAAAATGCAACCAAACATAGGGATTTAATAGCTCTAAAATCTGTCAACATGAAAAACCCTCGGCGCAACAATTTGGTGTGAATTTTTCGAACACTTAAACCTGCTCAAACGGAAAAACTTAAAACACAAAAAATGTTTCTAAGACATAGTTCTAGTTCGTGTAAAATTTTCATAATTTTTCATTGCGTGTTGATATCCGAAAACAGCCTCCAACGAACCTGCCTTGAGAGTCGAACTTGAAACTGTGACAGATTTGAAATCGGACCAAAACCCCTATTTCGATAGTTCAAACCGAAAAACTCAAAACTAGACTTTTAATCCTAACACATTAATCTAGGTTGTGTAAAAATTGCAGACATTTTCGTCGATGTTTGCTATTTCAAATCGCATCGAACATAAACTGTTTTGACAAAACGTTTTCAAAATCTGCCTGTGAATATGTCCGAACTTGATGAACCTGTTTCTATATTTTCTAGTCCGATTGGATCCTTGCGATCTAAATGAAAGTTGTAGATAATTATGTCTAGTATGTGCATATAAAATTTCAGAATTTTTGGAGTCCATTTGGTGTGTCAAAATGTCGATTTTCCATACTGTGATAAACCTGAATTCTGACACTGTACATGTTGTGCAATAAACTCGATTTTTGACATGCTTCCTCAACTTATTTCGAAATCTTTAAAACACGAAAGTTGTTCGTTAGGGTGTTTTTGATAAACTGTGAAAAATTCAGATTTTTTGGACTTGAAATAAATTTTTAAATTAAAAAGGCGTAAACTGTGACGCCAAACGACTTTTAAATCGAGAGATTTTGAAATTTCGAAACAAACGGCCGAAGACTTGAAATACGATACATCTATACTTTTGAAAAATCCCGTTATACTAAATTGAAATGTTATTGAGATACTTTGGTGGAGGGCGAGTGCCCTGCAGGGTGCCCCTCTAGCCTTCTTGGCGTGCCTATAATGGACGTTAGATACTTGCATGAAAAACTTGTGAAATTTTACGAAACTTGTCCTTACCTTGCGGGTTCGAGTCCCCAAGGCGTATGTTTTCCTGCGGGTTCGATTCCCCAGGATGTGTGTTGATTCCTATGGGTTCAATTCCCTAGGATGTATTTGAGTTCTTGCGGGTTCGATTCCCCAAGGGCGATTATATGTTTTCCTGCGGGTTCGATTCCCCAAGATGTGTGTTGATTCCTATGGGTTCAATTCCCTAGGATGTATTTGAGTTCTTGCGGGTTCGTTTCCCCAAGGGCGATCGTTTGTTTTCCTGCGGGTTCGATTCCCCAGGACGTGTGTTAATTCCTACGGGTTCAATTCCCTATGATACGTTTAAACTCTTGCGGGTTCGATTCCCCAAGATCAAATCATATAAAATCATACTGAACAAAAGTGAAAGAATGAAAATCCTGAAATACCTAATCGTGAAGTAACGGAGAATTTTTAAGACGTGAATGTTTTCCTTATTTAGGTTATACCTTTAAAATTATGCCTTGCAATTAATTTACCATGTAATTTGAATTATGATCACGTGAAATCCTTGTGTTAAATTATGCCATTGATTTATTAGAGGATGATTATCTCAAATTGTGAATTACCTACAAGCATGTTCTATCAAATTTAAATAAAGGCTTTGAAACCCCTTGATCATATTAGGTGTTAACTTACTCAGTGCGTTTTTGCTGACCAAACCACATTTCCCCTTTCTCTTTCAGAGTATGAGGATTATGCATCATCATATGCATACATGGGAACATTCGGGAAAAACTCTATTTTAAATTCCGGCATTTAATTACAACTTGCATGAATGGGTCTGTTTAACCCGTGTTTTGGCCATGTTGGCCCAGTATTTAAATTTCCGCTGCATTACAATTATATATATGTAAATATTACATTCCGCTGCAATTTTGATATTATTATTTTTAAATTATATTACAATGGACTGTTTGAATGATTTAAATTCTGAAAAACCATAGCCTTGCATCTCTTTAGCAAGTTCGGACAACCGTGTCTTGTTAGGGAGGTGTGGCGGTGACATCCCGGCCTGGGTTATCAAATCCGGGGTGTTACATCCGCGAACAACTTTCATTTATTTATTCTCTTCTTGAAAAGATGTCTGACAGTCCGAGATGAATAAGTGACTGTCAGGCCAAAAATATGCTGTTGACATACTCCATATGTCAGCAGTGCCTCTTTACTGCTTTAAATTTAATAACCAGCAAAAAGTATGCATAAACCTGCACTAAATTCACATGTTGAATTTAGGCTTGTGATTAAATTTTCAAACTTTTAAATTGGGATAATATAATTGAGAACATGCATGACATGAATTCCTAAGATTTTGAGCTATAAAAATTTAATGATGCGATCAGCTTATTGGGTAATAAATCTTCATGTTGAAAAATTTTGATTGAATAAATTGTTAGAATTAAGCATTGATTAAATTTGAGAATATTGTATGACATGAATCAATCTAACCTTGTGAGAATTGAGCCATGAGTCACTTTTACTCATTTATTTTCTTTGATGTGTGAATCAGTTTGATTAAAGGAAACTAGAACTTGCAGTTGGGACCGATTCAAGACCATGCCATATTCCCAAAATCGAGCATATGATCGAGGCACTTAGAAAACCCAAAATTTTGGCCTTCGTTTGAAATCCAAACCCAAAAATATTTTCCCTTTAGGATTAACCAATTTAAGCCTTTAAGCCTAATTTTTCTTTGAAGCCCTCTATATTTTTCCTAGCCTACAAAAAGACCAAAATATTCAACCCAAGTGTGCAAGAATAAATTCCATCAAAGGCATTGAATTTATGATCATAAAAAATGTATTAATCGGTAATGCTATAATCCGATTCAAAAAAAAATGTGTGTTGAATTCAACTCAACAAAAATAAATTGCAAATGACAAAGCAGTTAGACAGTCTAATGTCATGCAAAAGTAAAGAAAAGCAAAAGAAAGAAGAAACATTGACGATCATGAATTTTAAATAAAAATGCCAAGTTATGATAGTATTAATTCTTGCCACTTCTTAGCCCAATAATCCCATTCCTCACCAAATGTTACAACCGTATGCCCCATTATAACCTGGAATAAGACCTCATGATCTCGATTTGAGGAAATGAGCCGGTGGCGAGTTGGTCTGATTGCAAGCTTATGGGATAATTTAATTAAATTTGATTTTGAGTGTTCAATGATTAAATCCCATTTGAGAGTGAGTGAATTTTCCGATTCTCTTATATGTGAGGCTCTGTTTCATGAATCATGTTCGTGTCATACCTTAATTCTCACTCCTAATCTTTGCATCTCTCAAACATGATGTTCATGAAGGATTGACAATAATGCTTGATTTATAGGCCCGATGTAGTGAGCAAGTATCATTTCATTAAACACTGCAATCAAGGGAATTTAATACTTGTAGTTTTTGATTGTCTTATCCCAATCCAAAAAAAGAATGTGATTTATGAAGCCACGAAAATGAATTGAATATGTAGAGTTCGTGTTCTTAGGAACATTGACTCTGACTGCTCGGGGACGATCATTATTAAATGTGAGGATGTTGATAATGGCCAGAAATGTCCATTATTTTCAATCCATTTCCGTGCCTGAAACGGGCATTTGATCGCATTCCGGTCTTATATTAAATAAGAAAGTAGTAGAATTGGACTGAGTTATGCATATTTGTAAAAATATTGAGCTGGTATGTAAAATGCATAAATATGTAATTTTATTACACATTTATGTTAGAAAAATCCAAAAACATGAGAAAAAGAAAAGAAAAGAAAAAGGAAACAAAAAGATGGGAAAAGAAATGAAAACCCACAAAAAAGTAGAATTTTTCAGGTAATTACGACGCTAGCCACAACTACGACGCTGAGCATTGTACAGCGTCGTAGTCGAGTATAGCGTCGTAGGCAGAAATGGAGACAAGAACCTTGAAGGAAGAACTACGACGCCAAGCATAGCGTCGTACTCAAGTGTAGCGACGTAATGGAGTATAGCGTCGTAGGCTGTCCATTTGGAGACAAAGAGTGTTTTGAAATGGAAGACTACGATGCAGTACCCATAGCGTCGTAATGAAGATAGCGACGAAGCCAAGTATAGCATCGTATCAAGCTGCAGAATTCAAATTCAAGGGTCTGGGGGCCCATGGGCCTAGGGTTTCTCGCCTATATATAGAGGTGTTGACTCCCTAGTCTTGTGACTTCACCACATTCCACACTTGAAGGCAACTGGAGTTCTTGAGAACAGTGTAGGTTAGTTAGAGTAGTTAGTTTATTATTTTTTGTATTATTTAATTTATACTTCTAGCTTAGTTTAATTTTTGCACAGATTAGTGTTATTTTGAGACTTCCAGTTTAGTGTAGCCAGTTTTATATTTATTTCAGTTTTGTTAAACCCTTATTTAGGTTTGAAATACCCAAATGATGGGTATTATCAAACCATTTTATGAAAAATGGGAAGTTAAGCTTCAAAGAGTCCCAAAAACATGAAATGGAAATGATTCCATGGATTTACTTGCTTTATTTTGGTTTAATGACCATTCGGTCATCTTATTTTTCTTTCGCAAATGGGTTTTCTATTTTCTTTCTTTATTTTTGGTTATATTGCATATCTTTTATGGTTGAAAACCCTTATTTGGGTTTGTGGTTCATGAGTGTGTTTTAGCTTATCATGCCATGTTTTCTTTACATTTTGGCTTGCTGTTTTCTGCTTATTTTATTACTGTTCTTGCACTGATGAACCATGAACTTGAAAACAGGGTTTGCAATCGCATAGATTGCATTACCTAACCAACAACACAAACTGAGTTAGCTACGACGCTAACCGCCCTACGACGCTATCCACTGATAGTGACGTAGGGCAGAGTTTGGCGTCGTAGTTACCTAAGAATGTGAACAAAAATTTTGCTCTACAGCACTAGACCTACGACGCTATCCACTGATAGCGTCGTAACTTTTGTCTAAGGTTATAGGACCCCAAAACTCTTTATTTTTCATAAAAATCTACCTACGACGCTATGACCACGACACTACCTTAGGACGGCGTCATAATTTAGTGCATAACGTCGTAACTTTCATTTTTCTAACTCTTCAGAAAATCCACCTACGACGCTACACCTAGGACACTATCCTAGGATAGCGTCGTAATTTAGTGTATAGCGTCGTAGCAACTTCTTCCTCTTTAAAAACCATCTCTCCTCACTACGACGCTAAACCTTACGCCGTAAACCACGTTTAACGTCGTAGGCCATGCATAGCGTCGTAGTACCTCCATTCTAAACCTCATGTACGACACTAACACTACGACGCTACCTTAGGATAGCGTCGTAATCATGTTCAACGTCGTATATAAACTCTTTAAACATCAAAATTTTTACCTCTATCACCAACCCATGTACGACGCTATCCCCACGATGATGTCCTAGGATAGCGTCGTAACATCTGTATAGCGTCGTAATTGGCAGCTTTGCCAGATTTTCCATTTCTCCATTTTCGTTATTAATTAATTGAACCCTTAAGTCAATAAATTACAGATCATAATTAGCAATGATTAAGATCGATAATTACTTTGATTAAAGGATCTTTGTTCAATTCTCCCTAAAACATTTTTCTATAAACAAAACCTTAATGCCTTAAGCAGATAATCCGGACTGTAATTAATTATGGAGTGAAGGATTATTTAAGACATTAATTATGGATTGATTCCATAACCTTGCATGAGAAACCAATGTCTCTCATACAAGGCACTGTCTTTATTTCTATTCTAGTTTATCCTTTTTCGTGATGTATGAATAAATAGTGAAGAGATATTACAGAATAATGTCGGCGAACGGTCCCACCGGAAAATGAAGTAGCCCGTAATCTGTATATTAACTATTGTTTGTTATTTTGCATGGTTTGGATAATAATTAACAAGGTGAGGCGAACGGTCCTTTCACCGGGAAATGAAGTAGCCGCTTGGTTAATTACTGTCCAAATACAGTTTTATTCTCTTTATCTTAATTTCTAAACCCAAATTCCAATCTGTAATATAAATTGGTTAATATCTGTCAATACTGGCCAATGAATATTGCTGAACGGAAGCAAGTAGGTTTTTGTCGGAATTCGCAGACAGTAGTGGCCCAACTGGTAGCGACACTGCCATTTTAGGGTTTCTGCTGTCTAAATTCGCTCCATCCGAGTGGTTGGGAAGTTGGAAAGCAGATGTTTGCTTTCCACCTAATTACTCTGCCACCCTTTTGGCCTCACGGCCCCCTCATTCTGTGTCACACGTTCTGTCTAAATCCACCATCATATTTTGGGTTGATTAATTCTACACTTCCATATATCTTTATGCATGATAATATTATTTAAATATTGTGGTCTAATTATTTTGGGATCCTTCCCTTGGACATAGAGGTATAGATTTAAATTAGATATCGCATATTAAACTTCTAACAAAAATTCATTTATAAAATCCGGATCTGAGTAAGGGATAAATTCCTCAGTTATGTCTAGTTCATATTCTGTCAAGGGTTAATTTCTGGGAAATTAGAAGCAGGGTCAGCGATTAGGTCTCTTCCAGACCGAAAGGGTCTGTGTTCTTATTGAGAGTCTAGTACCTGTTCAGGGAATGGTTTTCACATTTATTATTTTCTGAAATTGCTATGTGTTGGGAATTTAGTTTTAACTATCACACCGAGATGGGACCCACTTGGATTCAAATACAGTGTGATAGGTAATTCTAGAGGAACAATGCGTAGGCCTTGGTTATTTTCTAAGATAGGGTTGAGTTCCTTTCAACTGTTATCCTCTTCTGCCAAAGCCTATTTTTGAATCCTGAGTGAGTGCATCCGGAACGAACTAATCTATTAGTTCGTTTCATTAGTTTGTATCTCATAACCACCCGGAAGGAAGTGAACACTGCGAGCGGTTCACCGAGATTCGGGAATTCTTGATCCACATCCGGTCATCCTGACTGGGGGCTTTCTTTTACTACCAGTACGAAGCTTTTGAAACTTCCGAGGGATAGGATTTTAAATGCTTTCTTTACTGCTTTCTTTTAATTGCTTTCGTAGAGGTCACTCGGATGTGTCTCTAGATCTTCTAACTGCTACTAGGACTGAGAGTTAAGGGATAGTTCAGGGCTTGATTAGAAACTTTGGGTGTGGCGCGGGGGAATGATAGCAGTACTTGGCAATTCAACTAATGACTTACAGGTGTTGCTTGACCACCACAGATGAAATATCATACCCTGGCCGGGGCAGATATGAATCTGTGGTATCTTAGAACTTGTGGTCTTAAGAACATGTAAACTCACACCGTAAGTACCTGTCTGTTAAAGGGAACATGGTGCTGAGAGCATGAAAATTAGCTTTCTGACAGGATTATCCCAAGCAAAGATCTGTGTGTAAAATGGAAGTTTAACTATGTTTTATCTAAATCTTGTCCAATCTTTATTCTCTTCTCCCTGTCCATTCTGTCATCGTTTTGAATCAGCTTCATAGATACTATAGCATAGATTTACAGCTTTTATTCTTTTTGTGGAACTATTTTCCACCTGCCCTTGTAACACCCCGGATTTGATAACCCAGGCCGGGATGCCACCGCCACACCTCCCTAGTAAGACACGGATTCTCCGAGCTTGCTAAAGAGATGCAAGGCTATAGGTATTGCAAAAAGGTTTAAAAACAAGTCCGGAATCTATTTAAAAATAATAATAATATTTCATCCACACATGGTAATACCGGAAAGTAAAATATCGCAGCGGAAATGAAAAGGGGCCGACACGGCCAAAACTCGGGTTATACAAGCCCGATATGCAAGTGTCAATAAAAGCGATAAAAATAAAGTTTTAAAGTTTTCCTCCCCCAATGCATATGCTCATGCATTATCTCCATACTCTGAAAGGAAAAGAGAAAACAACAATTTTATCAGTATATAAAATACTGAGTAAGTCGATCCTAACATAGCAATAAAGGGATTTAATTAGATAATTAAAATTTCACTCCTAAACATGCATTTACAAATTTAAAGGAAATAATATTTTAATTGTGTACTTGAACATGCATTTAATCCACAATAACAATTTAGTCATGATATGAAATTTAAAGACATAATTTAAATGCAAAATTTAAAGACATGCATAAATAAATAAATACTTAAAAATATTAAATCTTTTATTTCCCCGTTACTTAACCATTTCTCAATGTTTTGTATAGCCGGTGATCCGGCGGCTGCAGCCGTGTCGTAAGTATCTTGTATAGCCGGTGATCCGGCGGCCGCAGCCGTATCTGCCATACCCAGTAACACTCCGGAGCCTCGGGAAATCCATACGGACAATCCCGAGAGAGTAGGCCATGTATCTCCCGCCGATTGGCGCAATATTTCATCTAAATTCTCTCGTCCATTATAGGCCCGAAGAGAAAGGCTAGAGGGGCACCCTGCAGAGCACTCACCCTCCACCAAAGTATCTCATGTATCGTTTCAGTTTAATGTATCGGGGTTTTTCAAAAGTATAGATGTATCGTATTTCAAGTCTTGATCGTTTGGTACGAAATTTCAAAATCTCTCGATTTAAAAGTCTCTTGGCGTCACAGTTTACGCCTTTTTAATTTAAAAATTCATTTCAAGTCGGAAAAATCTGAAATTTTCACAGTATATCAAAAACTTCCCAACGAACAACTTTCATGTTTTAACTTTTTCGAAATAAGTTGAGGAAACATGTCAAAAATCGAGTTTATTACACAAGCAGAATTCTGTCCGGACTCAGGTTTGACACAGTTCAAAGTTTCGACTTCTTAACATATCAAATGTACTCCAAAAATTCTGAAATTTTATATGCATATACTAGACATGATTACCTACAACTTTCATTTAGATTTCCAAGATCAAATCGGACTAGAAAATATAGAAACATGCTCATCAAGTTCGAATATGATCACTGTCAGTTTTCGAAAAAGTCCTAGTAAAACAGTTTATGTTTGGTGCGATTTGAAATAGCAAACATTAATGAAAATGTCTGAAATTTTTACACGACCTAGATTTATGTGTTAGAATTAAAAGTCTAGTTTTGAGTTTCCCGGATTGAATCCTCGAAATATGAGTTTTAGGCCGATTTCAGAAACTGCGCGTATTGGGGTTTTTAATTTCGGTTTTTACGTTTCGTTATGTTACGACTACTTCGGACACCCCTAAACCACCCGTATTGGTATGGAAGGCTCAACTTACCGTGATTGTGTTCTTGAGTCGTCCTAGGGTCGCTCGGCTCGTCCAAAATCCTACGAACGGATCTACGAAACGCAAAGTTCCCGACTTTGGCCACGAACGTATTTGCAATCAACGATTCAAGAGTTAGATTGGGGATTTGAGAGGAAAAACGAGATTGAGAACCTAAGATACTACTTACCAATGATCTTAGGACTTTGATCCTTGATCTACACGCCTCTACGGTCGTTGTTGGTCGTCGGAAGGTCGTCGGAAGTTCGTCGGAAAGGTGTTTTGGCTTTGGGAGAGTTTGGGAGTGAAGAGGGGCTTGGTGACTGATGAAAGGGTGGGGGAGGCAGCCCTAATTCGTCCCTAAAAGCTTTCCCCTGTCCAAAATCTTCTTTCCATAGTCGGGGGGTCGAATTATGGCAAGAAATCGCCGAAAACGCATCATTTGCACGAATCTGGGGACCCACGCGGGGTTGGCGCGCCGTTTGGCCAAACCCCGCCCGGCCAGCGCGCGGTTCCCGCCTGGACTGCGGTCCGGGCGGGTCCGTGCGATCCGATCCGTCGGGTCTTTTTCTCCTCTCTTTCGGACTTCTATCCTTCCACGTTTTCGCGCTCGATTTTCTGGGTCATTTTCGGATTATGCTTCTCATCATAAATTTATTCCGTGTCAATTCAATTTCATGCTTGAAATCTTAAGACCGTCGGTTTCGGTCCGTCGGGTTCTAAATCGTCGTCTTTTGACTCCCGTGCATTTCCGAGTTTACGGGTTCTCGGAAATAAAACTTTCTTTCCTATTGGATTAATTCCTATTTTTATATCCCAAAATTTACGGCTATTACAGTCTACCCCCCTTAAGAACCAACTTCGTCCTCGAAGTTGCGCTCTTCATCCTCTCGCGAGTTCGGGAATTGTTTGATTAAGCGATTGTATTATTGTGTGTTGTTGTTTGTTATTATTTGACTGAACCCATAATTGAAATTTCCGAGTTGCCTACGTACCCCGTGAAGGGATCAAGTCATTACGTAGTTCAAAACAATTTGAATTTTTTTTTTTGGGTACAAAATATTCGGACAAAATATCCGGAAATATTCGGGTTGTCACATCCTCCCCCTCTTAAGATTACAGTTATGCCGCCATAACTGTCGTTGCATTGTCTTGGAATAGGGTTGGGTAACGATCCTTCATGTCTGCCTCTAGCTCCCACGTTGCCGTCTCGGCTTCGTGGTTAGACCAAAGAACCTTAACCATTCTCACGGTCTTATTCCTTGTTAACCTCTCCTTCTTGTCGAGTATTCGCACCGGAATTTCTTCGTAGCTTAAGTCATCGTCTAGCTCAATCTCCTCCGGTTGGAGTACGTGGGTCGGATCGTGGACGTATTTCTTCAATTTTGAGACGTGGAACACGTCGTGGACACGAGCAAATTGTGGCGGTAATGCTAGTCGGTATGCAAGATTTCCCACTCTTTCTAGGATCTCGTATGGTCCTATGTACCGTGGGCTCAATTTCCCCCGCTTGCCAAAGCACATCACACCCTTCATTGGTTACACCTTTAACATGACCTTATCGCCTATTTGGAATTCCAAATCTTGCCGTCTCACGTCGGCATAGCTCTTTTGCCGGTCTTGCGCGGCTCTCATCTTTCCTTGGATTATTTTGACTTGTTGAGCCATGTCCTCAACAAGTTGCGGTCCAATTACCATAGTCCTCTCGCTCTCTTCCCAGCTCAATGGACTTCGGCATTTGCGTCCATATAGTGCCTCGAAAGGTGCCATGCCAATGCTAGCATGGTAACTGTTGTTGTAGAAAAATTCGATTAAGGGTAAGTGATTTTCCCAACTTCCTTTAAACTCTAATACGCATGCCCTTAGCATGTCTTCCAAAGTTTGGATCGTTCTTTCCGTTTGCCCATCCGTCATGGGGTGGAACGCGGTACTCATCTTTATCTTCGTACCGAGGGCTTCTTGTAGTTTTGTCCAAAAATGTGAGACGAATCTACTGTCTCTGTCCGAGATGATGTCATGTGGTACTCCATGTCGTCGTACCACGTTGTCGACATATGCCCTTGCCAATTGGTCCATGGACCAGGTATCCTTCATAGGGATAAATATGGCAGCTTTTGTCAACCTATCCACGATCACCCAGATTTTATTCATCCCCTTCGGTGAGCGTGGTAGTCCCGAAACGAAATCCATTGAAATGCTATCCCATTTCCAACTTGGGATTTCCAATGGTTGCATTAATCCTAAGGGTTTCTGTCGTACGGCCTTGACCTTCTGGCAGGTAAGGCATCTTGCCACAAACTCGGCTATTTCTCTCTTCATGTTCGGCCACCAATAGTTCTTCTTTATGTCCTTATATAGCTTCTCGCCTCCGGGATGGACCGAGTATGGGGTATTATGGCCTTCCTCCATCACTTTTTGCTTCAGGCCCTCGCATTTTCGTTGTATGCACCACCTTCCCTTGAAGCGGATGCTTCCGTCCTCATGGATTTTAAAATCCGTTGCCTTTCCTTCAGCAATGCTCTTCCTAATTTCCTCCAGCTTTTCATCATCCGGTTGTGCTAGTCGTATCTCATCGAGTATGGTAGATCCTACTACCATCGTGTTGACGACCTCACTTACTTCGCCAGAGTGTACCAACTCCAGACTTAATTTCGCCAAGTCTCTGTACAACTCGGCCGGTACCACCAGTGAATTCACCACGTGTTGAGTTTTTCGACTCAAGGCATCGGCCACAACGTTGGCTTTTCCTTCGTGATACGCGATTTCCAGGTCGTAATCCTTAATCAGTTCCAACCATCATCTTTGCCTCAAATTCAGCTCTTTTTGCGTGAATATATAATTGAGGCTCTTATGGTCGGTGAACATCCGACACTTTCGCCCATAGAGGTAGTGCCTCCATATCTTTAGAGCGAACACGACTGCGGCTAGTTTCAAGTCGTGCGTCGGATAGTTCTCCTCGTGTGGCTTTAGTTGACGTGATGCGTATGCTATAACCCTTTGATCTTGCATTAGCACGCATCCCAATCCTTCCTTCGAGGCGTCGCTGTACACCTCGAAGTCTCCATCCTCCGATGGTAATGCCAACACCGGCGCTTTGGTAAGTCGTTTCTTCAATTCTTGGAATGCAGAATCACGCTCAATGGTCCAGTCGTATTTCGCCCCTTTCTTTAACAGCTGTGTCAATGGGCGAGCGATCTTTGAGAAATCCTTTACAAACCTTCGGTAGTATCCTGCCAATCCGAGAAAACTTCTTATCTCGGTTGGATTCTTCGGTGGCACCCATTCGGTCACTGCCGAGATCTTTGCTGGGACTACTGCCACTCCGTTGGCGGATACGATATGTCCCAGAAATGCCACTTCTCTTAGCCAGAAGTCGCATTTGGACAGCTTGCCATACAGCTGATTCACTCGTAAGATCCCTAACACTTTGTGTAAGTGTTCGGAATGTTCTTCTTCGCTTTTCGAGTAGATCAGGATGTCATCTATAAACACCACTACGCATTGATCTAATAATTCCCGAAACACGTTGTTCATGAGATTCATGAACATCGCTGGGGCGTTCGTCAGCCCGAATGATAGCACCGTGAATTCGTAGTGCCCGTAGCGAGTTCTGAATGCCGTCTTTGGGATATCCTTTTCGGCGATCCTTAACTGGTGATATCCATATCGTAAGTCGATCTTTGAAAATACTGAAGCTCCCTTCAGTTGGTCGAACAAATCCTCGATTCTGGGCAACGGGTACTTGTTCTTGACCGTGACTTGGTTAAGTCCTCTATAATCGATGCATAGTCGTAGACCTCCATCTTTCTTCTTAACGAATAAGACCGGGGCTCCCCATGGGGACGTGCTCGGCCTTATGTAGCCCTTCTCTAGCAACTCCTCGAGTTGTTCCTTTAGTTCCTTCATTTCTAGCGGCGCCATACGGTAAGGAGCCTTTGAGACAGGCTCCGTTCCCGGGATGAGATCTATGGTGAATTCCAGATCTCTCTCAGGCGGCATGCCGGGAACATCTTCCGGAAATACATCCGGGTATTCTCTCACCACCGGAATGTTATCCACCTTGACCTTTTCGGCCCCAAGTTTATGAATGTAGCATGCATATAATGCGTAACCCTTACGCATTAAGCTACATAGCTTAAGGGCGTTAACTATCTTGGTAGACTTCTTAGGGGGCTGGGAGTAAAAGATGACTCTCCTTCCCCTACTCTTTGACAACGTGATCTTTTGTTTTTGGCAATCGATCACGGCTTTATATTGGGTTAGCCAATCCATCCCTAGTATGACGTCAAAATCCTTTAGATCGAATTCTACCAAGTTCGCGAAAAACTCTATGTTCTTTATAACTATCGGAATTCCGATATATCGCTTAGAGCATGACACTACCTCCCCTGATGGAAGTTGAATTCCTAAGTTAATCATTTCGCACTTAGGTAGATCTAGTTCAGGTAAGACTTTAGATGATATTATCGAACAACTAGCTCCTGAGTCAAACAGAACTCTAAGGGGTGTACTTAAGACATGGAACGTACCTCCCATTACGTCCCCCTGCATAGGCACATCTGCCTCATTGATGACATTCAACCGCCCCATTGGACGTCCCGGATTGCCTTGCTGATCCCGGTTCGGGTTCTGATTCTGTTGCTGATTTGGATTCTGTGGAGGACGTTGACTTTGATTGAGATTCTGGTTTTGAGGGGGTCTATACCCCTGGTTGTTTCCATTCCGCCCATCTTGGTTGCGAGGCTGAGTTGGCCCCGTGCCTAAGTCCTCCCTCTTGGTGATGTTTTCCAGTCGAGTGCGGCACTCATTCGCCATGTGGCTGATGCGACCACACCTGTAGCAGGCGCCCTGTTGGGGGCACCCTCTGGCCAAATGAGGCCTGCCGCATCTCGGGCAAGGTGGCACCGGGTTACCCCGAAAAAGGGTTCTATCGTCATTTCCTCTGTTGTTGTTTTGAGGGGGTCTGTTCAGATCTCCCCGAAAGTTGTTCCCTACAGCATTGTTACCGGAATGGTTGTCTCTACTCCTCTTATCCTGTCCCTGAGATCCTCGACTGGGTTCTCCGCTCACTTTCCTTTTCAGTTGTTGCACCCGTGCAACAGCTACCGCACGATCATACACCGATTGCAGGTCTGGGTATTGGACGCCAGTGATCACCTCCCGTATAGTCAAGTTTAGCCCCATTTCAAATTTCTGTGCCTTCTCCGCATCTGTCGGCACGAGTCTTGGTGCGAAACGCACCAACTCCTTGAAACGGGTGTAGTATTCCTGGACTGTTTGCCCTCCTTATTTCAGAGATAGGAACTCCTCGTACATGGCTGACTTTGTGCTCATGGGATAAAAGTGATCCCTGATCAGACCCATGAATTCTTCCCAAGAATAGGGTTCCTCGTCCTCGGCTAACTTATCTTGCATGGCACGCCACCAGTCATCGGCCTCCCCTCCGAGATAGTACGATGCCACATGCACCTTCTCACCAATTGGGCACTTCACCGCGTTTAGTAGCTTGTCGAATGTTCGGATCCATTCTTCGAGTTTAGTCAGATCCATTCTTCGAGTTTAGTCGGGTCCTCTTCTCCGGCGTAGTGCGGCGGGTGATATGAGTTCACCATAGCTAAGTAGTTAATGCGGGCCTCGGGTGGAGGTACCGCAGCTGCCTGGCCTTGGTTCACATGCGCGTTCCCTATCGCGATGAGAACCTCTTCTAGAGTGCGTAGGCGCGCGTCCATGTTGTTTGGCATAGGGTTTGCCGGCTCCTCTTGAGCGTGTACCCCTTCGCCGGGTATAGGCATTTCTGGTTGCATAGGGGTTTCGTGGGTGTTTGGAGTGGTGGGCTGGGCGCGTGGTCTTCCTCTCGGTGCCATGCTGTTGCAAGAACAAGAGAGTTAAGATTCTTTTTTTTTGTTGAAGTATTATATAATGCTTATAAAATAATTTAATTAAATAAATGACGATATTAACAGGTATTAGTCTACTAGAACCTGTTAGTATAGGTTGTTGGAGTTTAGCGTATCGTTTGTTGTTATTTGGGGTTGGTTCTACTTGCTGCTTTGTTTTTTGTTTTGTTTTGTTGTTTTTTTTTTCGTGAACAGTAACCTGTTCAGGGTTTTTTTTTTGTGAGACCCTAGGGTCCAGGGTGTTGGGGGTTAGGGTTGGAGATACCCTTGTTTGATGATTATCTCTATATAATATATATTTACATATTTATGTTATTTATTAATACTTGTATTTTTGTTTAGTTGTTATCTATAGGTCATTGATTATTATTACCTTGTTCATTTGTTTGATCGGGTTTTAACAAGGTATTCAAGAGAAATAATTTAATTAAAATGTAAGGAATACTTTAAATATACTTGTATAAAATAAATGCTTGTAGATTTATTACTCAAGAGAAAAAATTTCAGTCGATTACAAGCATTCGTAACAGGAATGAAATAGTAGTGCTGGTAATAGTTTGGGAAAAAGGGAACATAGATAGTAGTGCATCAGTATGGGGCTCCAAGTCTAGAGAGAATGGGTAGGTGCATCCTCGATGGGGTCGTCTCCGTCGCTGGGTATGTCAATCGGTGCTGCAGCATTAGGGTCAGGTCCCGGGTTCTGAAGGACCCCTCCGTCAATCTCGTTGGCTAAGGTAGTCAACTCCCAGGCTACGTTCCCTATTTGTTCCTCCAAGTCATCACCCTTGTCTTGGAGTTGGGCCACTTGGGCTTGGAGCTGCGTGACTTGATTTTGCAGCTGGGTTATGTTATGATGATCGGTCTCCCTAAGATGCCCCAGATGGGCCACGTGGCCCTCTAGCTGTCCTACTCGAGTCTTGAAATAATTGATATGTTGTTGGGACTCTAAGTACGCGTTAGTCAGTTTCATCATCAAGTTGACCATGTTCGTGTTGGGTTCGGCCATCTAATGTCAACAAGGAGGTTAGAGTCAGGACATGTTTCGAATAAAAGTCAAGATATGCAGGAATTTAAATCTATATGAATATGCACATGCAATCCCCCCAAAAATTAATTTAATGTATTTTTAATTTAAATTTAATCATGGATTTAAGTAATTTAAAAAGTTGGGCCTCTATATTGGCCAAAAATAATAATTTGGACTTAAGAAGTAAAAACATGGGTATTTGGGCCGAAATGGTTGGGCTTATAATAAATAATTATTTGGTCGAAATAATTTAACCCCCTTTGGGCTCAAAATAGTATACTAAATGGATAGAAAATTTTTGGGCTCAAATTTTGGGCTAAAATAATAATACTAATAGTCTTAAAAATAATAATAATAATAAATTTTTAAAAAAATAACACTTAGTTCAAAATATTGGTTTAAAATAATAATAATAGTAGCTTTAAAATATTCCGGGCTCTGATACCAACTTGTAACACCCCGGACTTGATAACCCAGGCTGGGATGCCACCGCCACACCTCCCTAGTAAGACACGGATTCTCCGAGCTTGCTAAAGAGATGCAAGGCTATAGGTATTGCAAAAGGTTTAAAAACAAGTCCGGAATCTATTTAAAAATAATAATAATATTTCATCCACACATGGTAATACCGGAAAGTAAAATATCGCAGCGGAAATGAAAAGGGGCCGACACGGCCAAAATTCGGGTTATACAGGCCCGATATGCAAGTGTCAATAAAAGCGATAAAAATAAAGTTTTAAAGTTTTCCTCCCCCAATGCATATGCTCATGCATTATCTCCATACTCTGAAAGGAAAAGAGAAAACAACAATTTTATCAGTATATAAAATACTGAGTAAGTCGATCCTAACATAGCAATAAAGGGATTTAATTAGATAATTAAAATTTCACTCCTAAACATGCATTTACAAATTTAAAGGAAATAATATTTTAATTGTGTACTTGAACATGCATTTAATCCACAATAACAATTTAGTCATGATATGAAATTTAAAGACATAATTTAAATGCAAAATTTAAAGACATGCATAAATAAATAAATACTTAAAAATATTAAATCTTTTATTTCCCCGTTACGTAACCATTTCTCAATGTTTTGTATTGCCGGTGATCCGGTGGCTGCAGCCGTGTCGTAAGTATCTTGTATAGCCGGTGATCCGGCGGCCGCAGCCGTATCTGCCATACCCAGTAACACTCCGGAGCCTCGGGAAATCCATACGGACAATCCCGAGAGAGTAGGCCATGTATCTCCCGCCGATTGGCGTAATATTTCATCTAAATTCTCTCGTCCATTATAGGCCCGAAGAGAAAGGCTAGAGGGGCACCCTACAGAGCACTCACCCTCCACCAAAGTATCTCATGTATCGTTTCAATTTAATGTATCGGGGTTTTTCAAAAGTATAGATGTATCGTATTTCAAGTCTTGATCGTTTGGTACGAAATTTCAAAATATCTCGATTTAAAAGTCTCTTGGCGTCACAGTTTACGCCTTTTTAATTTAAAAATTCATTTCAAGTCGGAAAAATCTGAAATTTTCACAGTATATCAAAAACATCCCAACGAACAACTTTTGTGTTTTAACTTTTTCGAAATAAGTTGAGGAAACATGTCAAAAGTCGAGTTTATTACACAAGCAGAATTCTGTCCGGACTCAGGTTTGACACAGTTCAAAGTTTCGACATTTTAACATATCAAATGGACTCCAAAAATTCTGAAATTTTATATGCATATACTAGACATGATTACCTACAACTTTCATTTAGATTGCCAAGATCAAATCGGACTAGAAAATATAGAAATATGCTCTTCAAGTTTGAATATGATCACTGTCTGTTTTCGAAAAAGTCCTAGTAAAACAGTTTATGTTTGGTGCGATTTGAAATAGCAAACGTTAACGAAAATGTCTGAAATTTTTACATGACCTAGATTTATGTGTTAGGATTAAAAGTCTAGTTTTGAGTTTCTCGGATTGAATCCTCGAAATATGAGTTTTAGGCAGATTTCAGAAACTGCACGTATTGGGGTTTTTAATTTTGGTTTTTACGTTTCGTTATGTTACGACTACTTCGGACGCCCCTAAACCACCCGTATTGGTATGGAAGGCTCAACTTACCGTGATTGTGTTCTTGAGTCGTCCTAGGGTCGCTAGGCTCGTCCAAAATCCTACGAACGGATCAACGAAACGCAAAGTTCCCGACTTTGGTCACGAACGTATTTGCAATCAACGATTCAAGAGTTAGATTGGGGATTTGAGAGGAAAAACGAGATTGAGAACCTAAGATACTACTTACCAATGATCTAAGGACTGTGATCCTTGATCTACACGCCTCTAAGGTCGTTGTTGGTCGTCGGAAGGTCACCGGAAGTTCGTCGGAAGTTCGTCGGAAAGGTGTTTTGGCTTTGGGAGAGTTTGGGAGTGAAGAGGGGCTTGGTGACTGATGAAAGGGTGGGGGAGGCAGCCCTAATTCGTCCCTAAAAGCTTTCCCCCGTCCAAAATCTTCTTTCCATAGTCGGGGGGTCGAATTATGGCAAGAAATCGCCGAAAAGGCGTCATTTGCACGAATCTGGGGACCCACGCGGGGTTGGCGCGCCGTTTGGCCAAACCCCGCCCGGCCAGCGCGTGGTTCCCGCCTGGACTGCGGTCCGGGCGGGTCCGTGTGATCCGATCCGTCGGGTCTTTTTCTCCTCTCTTTCGGACTTCTATCCTTCCACGTTTTCGCGCTCGATTTTCCGGGTCATTTTCGGATTATGCTTCTCATCATAAATTTATTCCGTGTCAATTCGATTTCATGCTTGAAATTTTAAGACCGTCGGTTTCGGTCCGTCGGGTTCTAAATCGTCGTCTTTTGACTCCCGTCCATTTCCGAGTTTACGGGTTCTCGGAAACAAAACTTTCTTTCCTATTGGATTAATTCCTATTTTTATATCCCAAAATTTACGGGTATTATAGCCCTTTAGATTCAATACCAGCATGCTCTTTAGTTTATTTAACAGCTTTCATAATATAGATTAATTTCAGTCATGTAGTTGTTAGTCCAACTTCAAAACTGATTTGAGCAATACGAGTGGAAAATCTAGTAAAACGATGTGGGACCTGCTTCTATCGCACATCCTCCAGTGAACGATCCGGTCTTACTATAAATTACTGCAATTTTTGACACCGTGCGCTTTCGGGGGCACAGTTTCTTAACACGAGTAATAAAAACGTGACAACCTATAAATATATCCCTAATCCCAACTCCATCTTCATAATTTGGTTTCATTAAATAAAATTGAAAACCAGGATTATTGATTTTCAGAAAATACTCATATAGTGGGAACTTGTCAAAAGTTTCATGGTAAGGATCTCCATAGCATGGAATTGTTAAAAGTTTCATGCCGGGGAGTTCCACAACACCATTTGAGATCAAAGTCTCCCACATGAGTAATAAAAAGTGGAATATATCCTTAAACCCCTTTCCCAAGAATCATAACTCTTTTCATTTAATAAATTTGAACTTGATATATTTTATAAAATACTCGTGTTAATGAAACTTGTCAAAAGTTTCAATAATAGAGGGCAGAATTGATGAATTAATGTAGCCAACAGCCACTTAACCCGGTGAGATCTAAGGCATTGTTTGGATTTGTTCTTACGTGAGGTTCATTTTGACATGATATTACTTGCTTCAGCATACATTTCGAGCCTGCATATTTTTCATTTCGTTGCAATGGCTGTTCTATCCGGTGGTTGGTTGTCTGATGCGAACCCCCCTGCACCCATTCTCTTATAACATAGTGAATCATGATAAAGCCCGCTCGTTTCCCCATGTTGTGTTGTTTTAAATGTTGCCCCTTGTCCCTATAAAGTTGTGGGAATGTCATGAAGGGTGTCTGCAATGTCTTTTGTTGTGAGGGCTATTGTGATAATTCTGCAATTAGAATTCTTGGGGTGTCGGTTTGACTCAGGGTGTGTGAGGCTTAGTGCATAGCCTAAGTTAGGGTGTCTACTGGATGGGTGGTTGGATGGTATTCTGAGGAAATTGCTGTCATGTTAATCATAATCCTTTCATTGTGTGTCGGGCAGATTCTAGGTATTTAATTGATAGCATTGAAATGGTCGAAAAAAAAAAAGAAAAAAAAAGGTATTAGGAATTGCGGGATTGATCCTGACTTTGATGAGGGACATGGGAATTGGGATTCCAGAAGTTGGGGATGACATTACTTGTTGTTCATTACACTGAAGGTATTAGGAATTGCGGGATTGGTCCTGACTTTGATGTTGTCTATGTAGTTTTGATTTGTGTTACTTGAGGGGGGGTATATTTGATTACTCCGTTCCCATTGTTAGTCTTCCTTTTTTTCCAGCAAACCTTGTCGCCGTTGCCATTTTATTCAAAGTATCTTGATTTCAATGCAGCGAATTTGAGAATATGTGTAGGGGAGATATGTTTGCTGGAACAAGTTCATGGATTGTTATTTTGATCTTTCACTTGAGAACTCTATTGTGTGGAATGTTTTTCTGGAAAGGAAGGCGTACAGGGCACTCTGGGAAGGACGATTGGATTTAACGATGGTTATCTACATGGCCGGATTAAGCTTGGGTGAGGCTCGGTGGAGTGTAGGGTGGAGGCACTGGGACCTCGTGCATTACAGTTACCCGTTTTTAAGGATTTGGGCTCGTCGGTAGATCGAAACGAATGATAGCAGGGAAGGGTGATGTTGCTGTGCTTTGGAGACCCATTGCCAAGTGTCGTTATCTTATGTTGTGTCTCTTGTCGGATGCAATGCTGATCTATTGCTATGTGAGGGAAGCTCTCTCAAATTGACGAGTCTGGAAATGGTTGTGGTCTGATGATGCTGTGTCTGATGTCCAATGCGTAAAAGCAAGGCTGCTGCCAAGTTTCCTCAAGTTCTGGTTTTTGTTGAAAGGGCTATTTTGATTGTTTGAGTTCATCAGTCCCAGTAGGTAGTGCTCTTGTGTTTACTTCTTGAATCTGTTTTCGATTTTCAAATGTCGATTATGTAAGAGGGTGTAAACTTGTAATATGGGCTTAGTTGCTCAAGACCTTGTCTGGCATAGGTCTCTCGTATTTTGAAATAAACACCTATTCCTCAAAAAAAAAGTGTGAGGATGTTGATGCACCCTGTGAAACCACATTTAAATAAGTTTAAATTGTGTTAAAACGAACTGAAATTGCATGCATGTGACCCTATTTTACTGCTTTTTAGTCTATATTTCATGTGATTTGTAAATATTAATAAGATTGGTTAAATTGAGCTTATCCGAGTCCAATTTACCTTTTTTTATGCTTAATAATAAGACTTTGACAATTCTAATACATTGCAATGATGTTTCAGGCATTAAAATGAATGAAGAAGATGTTCGGAGGTCAAAGGATGTCAAATTCGGAATTTTCAACACTGGAAAAGCTCCAGAATGCGCCACATAGGCATGGCGGCGCCTAAAAGCATGCTCAGGCGCCACATCAACACTTAGGAAAATTTCAGATTGGAAAAAGCTTCAGGATGTGCCGCACCTTCTTGGTGGCGCATAAAATGCCCTCCAGGCGCCACTTTTTGCGCCGCGGGCTGAATTTTTCTTGCACATTCGGAAAATTTGCCGGATGGCTGGTATTCGTAATGCTGGGAACAAATTCGTGAAGGCGGAATGGGGACTCAACTGGGTGATGTTTTTATTCGCAAGGGTTGTGGCTCACATCCTCATCACGGCCAAACTGATCACATCCTCATCCATTTATACGGTATATATATGCATTTTCCAAGACATACTGTAATCTTTCAGCATCTACATGTACTCCTGTGGACTATAGTTAAAAGTACCGATTTTTTCTTGTAACTGATTCAAATCTTACCATAAGTTTAACCTTCCATGTTAGGACCAATTATTTATCAGTGTTCATGAATCTCATCAAAAGTTCTCATTCTATGAAACTAAAAGCATAAAGAAATGTCTCCTGAACAATTATAGGACAATATATATGATAAGATCAGTCCCCCAATGTACCTTCAACAACCTGAGCTCAAATTTACTAATCTCGCGGCCATTCATGTAAACTTTCATACTACCACAGCTTGCACCAGCCTGCAATTTTTTGTAATGCGGTCAACAGAAACATTACGGTGACATGTGAGAAATGAATCTATTAGATTATAAATGACCTAACTCATTACAACCACATTAAAATCCACCTAAAACATACTCCACCTGAAATAACAAAGTGCAAGTACCGTTAATCAAATTTGGACAGAAGTTGTAATTCACAAATTCCATAATTGATCTATGCACCGAGAGGCAATTGACTCCCAAATACCAATATCTCGAAATGCTATAACATGACAAGTAAGTACCGTTGAAGTTTCAATCAATAAAATAATATTACCGATTGGATATTTATGTTTGACTGACAACCTGAAGCGCTTTCGCCTAGTCCGAATAGCTTCCAAGATTTCAAATCCACAATAACCCACAGCAAAAACCAACAAACCTCAACAGTTAGGCTAAATGGTAGTAATTTACTGGTATTTTAACAAAAAATACACAAGGAAGATGAAGAAATAGCGAGTGTGAATTAGTAATCGATTCAACAACTTTAATTTGAATGGGAAAACATCGCAGGCTTCATCAAGCGTAGGTTGTGGTGTTCATGAATCGCAGCGCACAGGGGGCAGTGGGCAGCGGGAGGCCCTCCGCAGGCCGGAGCAACGAGGCCGGATTCTCCGCGGCGCTGGTGCCTAGGGATTGCAAGAGGATTTTCAGAGCAACACGAAGGAAATGAAAATGGGGGGCAACATTCTGAATAAATTGAAAGGGAATGCAGATTTCAGAATCATTACCTTGGTTGAAAGCGCCGAATCCTGGGCGAACCCTTAGCTGTAGGGCGATGAGTGGGCTGCGTTTTTCAATCAGATTCTTCATCGATGAATGAGTGGGGCTTCGGGTGGCGATGGTGGTTCCGCTGAAACAGCGGGGAATCGATTTGAGGGAAGAATGAATCGTTTTGGGGGAAATCGATTTGAGAGAAGAACCAATGGAGGCGCACCAGCCGGGGCAAAATGGAAGACGCAGATCCAGCAAAACCTGAGAAGAAGGCACGGCAAGGACCTGGAATATCAGATTTTATTATCCCAAAATGTGGAGAACTTTTCCAACAAGAAGGTGCTAGGGTTCCGGTGACGCTCCAATGCCGGACCTCCCTTCCCATCACCGTCTCGGCCGGGCCGCGATGGCCTCCCCAACGACATCGAGGCGGAGACAACCGGGCTGCTCTGATGGTGACAGTGTCGGACGGAAACAGAGGCGGCAACCATGAGGTAAAAGGAACCTAGGAAAATCGAAAAGCATAAATTGAAAACAAAATTATCCCTGAGAGTAATCCTTACCCGAATGGAAGACACTGGCCGGAGTTGGATGCAGGAGGTCGTGCACTACAATTTTGATTGGCCGCCAATAGAAGATCCGGAGAGGACAGACATGAGGAAGATAATCGAGAATTGAGGGAATGGTTGGAGTCGGAGAGAATAAAATGAAGAAAGAAGGGCATGAGGGCACAATAGGAATACCAGGTCGATGATTACTGTTCCACTTACAGGTACTGTTCATCACCTGTGCAGCATATATAAATATTAGATATATATATATATGTATAGACTAGAATAGTACAGTCTAGTACAGTATTGATTAGTATACTATAGACTTGACGCTATATATGTGTGTATCTATTTTAACTTGGAAATTTTGAACCGTTGTATCCAAGTTTATATAAAAGTAAAATGAAATTTTCTCGGCTTACTTGATATAATTTCTATTTTACATTTTGTGTAAAAAAAGAATTATTATTATAGTTTTTTAAAGTTAAGTATATAGCTATTTTTAAAAGTTGTTTATAATTTAAATCAATTATCTTATTTGAGTCCTATATGCAGATGAGTAGTTCAGGAACCAGAACATTTGACAAAAAACCTCAAATGCAATCTAAGATAAAGAAGTTAAGGGAAACTATAATCTTAGAGCAGTATTTTACGAAAGGAGCCCAAGAAGAGGTAATACAAAAAGAAGAAGAAATACAGAGGCTGAAGGATAGAATCTTATACCTGGAAAGCTTAGCCGTTGAACATGAGGAAATGATTAGTCTTTACGAGAAAAGAATGAGAAAATGATTCGTAAAGAATTTCCTGGCAAGCTTCTTCTACCAAGATGCGGAGAATGCGGCCAACAGCATCTTAGTTGGCGATGCCCGGAGTATGTGCACGATCCGACCCATGTGCTCCAACCGGAAGAAATTAAATTTGAGGATGACTTGAGTTACGAGGAAGTTCCGGTGCGAATACTTGACACGAATGAGAGAGTAACGAGGAATAAGACCGTGAGGATGGTCAAGGTCCTTTGGTCCAACCACGAGACGGAGACGGCAACATGGGAACTGGAAGCCGACATAAAACAACGTTACCCTACCCTCTTCCAAGATGAACCGGCCACAGTTATGGGGACATAACTGTATTCTTAAGGGGGGGTTAATATGTAACACCCGAGAAAAACAAATTCAAATTGTTTTGAACTACGTCATGACTTGATCCCTTCACAGGGTACGTAGGCAGCTTGGAACTAATTTCTAAGTTCAGTCACAAAATAAATCACAAAATAAATCACAAATTAAATCACAAATTAAATTACAAATTAAATCACAAGATCAATCGCAAGGACGATAGGAGGAGTTGGAACTAATTTAAACTAGACTACTTAGGACACGGAAATGTTACGAGCGATAAGCCGAACTCGTAACAAGTTTACGGTAAAGATTCCGAACCCGGAGACGACCCGAGGAGTCGAGCTAACACGTAGAGGGTAGAAAACCGATAGAGAAAAGAAGAAAAGACCCGACGGACCACGCGGACCGCCGAACCGGCCGGTCCGGCTGGCCCCTCCAGGGCTGGTCGCGCGTGCTCCGCGCGGGCAAAGCTATAGGTGCGCGTCACCAGCGCGCCAAAGGTGCAGAAGGTGTAAACTTTCCTTCTATGGCGATTTTCTTGCCAAAAATCCATCCCCTATCGAGGGCAAGCGGATCAAGGCATTGGGGAAGGTCATAAGAGCTGTGTTGGGCACCTCCTCCCCATAGTTTTCAGAAAACTAAACCCTAAACACTCCCAAACTTCCTCTCCAAGCCAAAACTCCTCCGACTTCACTTTCCGGCGAGTATTCCGGCGACGACGGGACGACCGGGACAAGCCCCTGACTTCTAGACTCTTGGTAAGCTATGGTATAATGTTTTAGTCGTCCATAAGTTGTAGAAACTCGAATTCTAACCCCTTTTCCTTTGCTACGATTTCACGTCGGAAAACGAACAAAAAGCGATCGGAGAAGTTGGCCGTTCGTCGCGACCCTAGGACGTCCGGAAACCCATTCCAGCGACCCTATTCTCTAACTAAGTAAGTTAAGACCTTCCTCACCAATTTTTGTGGTTTATTGTTGTTTAAAACTTAAGATCTAGACCCGTAACAAAAATCGATTTTCAAAAACCCTATTTTCGTCTAATTTCAAAAACTCGCCTAAAACTCGACCTTCGGAAATTCAAACCGAAAACGTTTCAACATAGATTTTGTTCCTAAGACTTTAATCTACCTTGTGTCCAAATTTCAGCCATTGACATTAAGATTTGCTATTCCAAATCGCGCCGTAAACTTTCTGTGACAAACCGAACGTTTAAAAATTGTTGACAGATTTACTTACTCGACTTGATGCATGTTTTTCACAAGTTTTTAGAATGATTGAACTTTGCATTTCTAAACAAAAGTTGTAGATAATTGTGTCTAGAATATGCATATCAAATTTCATGAATTTTGAAGTTCATTTGATATGTCAAAACGACCGATTTTCAGAACTGTTCTAAATCACCTTTTGAGTCCGCGCGTGTACAGCGTGTTGTGGTCGATTTTTGAGCATATAAAATTCATTATTTCCAAATTCTTAAAACATGAAAGTTGTTCCTTAATGTGTTGTGTATCTCCTATAAAAAGTTCGGATCAATTGGCTTTGAAATGAATTTTTAATCGGTGTCGCACGAACCTGTGACGAAATCAGTTTTTGAGACAGAAATCATCTTTTGTAAAGAACTCGAAATTTGACACTCTTCGAAACTTTATTTCCGAAAACTTAAAACATAAAAGTTGTTCGTATGTGTGTTTTTGAGCTACTGTGTAAATTTCAGAATTTTTGGTGTAAATATGAATTTTCAATTAAGAAAGGCGTAAACTGCGTCGAATCGGATTTTTCGAACTTGAGAAACTCGAATTACGAAACGCGATATCGAATATTTTGATAGCATTTAAATACGAACTTTCAAAAAATCCCGTTCACTAGGCTGAGCCGATCTTCATGCTATCATTATCTTTGAGACTGCCTCGTTAGTGGTCTCCTTACTATCTGAGATTGCCTCGTTAGTGATCTCGCGCGCTGTGTTTTGGATCACCGTAATTATGCATTTAAATTACGTTCTTAAATTATGCTTTAAAATTCCGCTTTTAAATTAAGTCCTTTAATTATGCACTTTCGTCTTGAATAAATTAATCATGTTTTTCCGCTGCGAATAAAATATGGATTTTTAAATTAATGCATGAAAAGTGTAATCTTTAGTTTAAACACATGTAACCCCTTAAATTGTTAGTTAGGGATTAACTTACTCGGTGTATTTTTATACTGATAACCGTTGTCATTTTCTTTTACAGAGTATGTCGAGTGACGCATACACATGCACTTGGGGGGAAACATTTATGAACATTTTCAATTTCTGCATCGTACTACTGTTTTACCGGGTCTGTTAAACCCGAGATTTTGGCCGTGTTGGCCGTGATTACTTTTCCGCTGCATTTACTTTATCCGTGCATGATGATTATTACTCTCGTATTTTGACTTAAGTATTATTAAATTCCGGACTCAATGTTGAAATGTTTTTAAATCTTTTACGTACCCATAAGCCTTGCATTTCCCTAGAACATGAAAGTTGTAGATAAACATCTTAAGATGGTCTCTGTAAAATTTCATAAAATTTGGAGTCTATTTGCTATGGTAGAACTTGATATCTTTAAACTGTGGTATGTAAAATTCGGACAGATTTGTGTTTCTGCGAAAATTGATGTTTTTGACATGGTTCGGTATCTCGGATTGAAAACGTTAAAACACAAAAGTTGTTCATCTCGACGTTTCGGAGTCAGTAGTGAAATTTCAGAATTTTTGGAATTAAATCTGAATTTAGACGAATTTTAGAGTAAACAGTGGTTTACCGGAAGTCAAATCTTGAAATCTTGTAGAAACATGAAATTAGCCTTTAAGGTTTAAATGATTGGGAATTCCTTTGAAATAAAATACACATGAAATACGATGCTTGCCGAAAGGCAATTGAAATATAATGCTTGCCGAAAGGCAATTGAAATATAATGCTTGCCGAAAGGCAATTGAGATATAATGCTTGTCGAAAGGCAATTGAAATATAATGCTTGCCGGAAGGCAATTGATAAATAAAGCTTGCCGAATGGCAATTGAGATATAAACTTGAAACAGGAGACATGAGATATGAAACTAGAAGACTCGAAAATTGTTCCTTTTAGATTATGCTTTTAAATTATGTCCTACCGTTTCATTACTTTGCAAGTTATATTTATGATCTTATGAAATCTCTATCTTTTAAATTATGCCATTTAATTATTGTTAGATAAATAAGTTAAATGATGTGGTGTTGTGTACATGTTTTCTCAAAATCTAAATAACGGCTTTGAAACCCCTTAATCATGTTTGTGCTAACTTACTCAGCACGTAGTGCTGACCAAACCATTTTTATTTCTTTTTCTTTCAGAGTTGAGAATTATGCATCGTCATATGCATACATGGGAAGTTTGGGATGGTATATTATTTTGAATTTTTGTATTAGACTAGATCTTGCATGAACGGGCCTGTTTAACCCGTGGTTTGGCCATGTTGGCCCTATATTTAAATTCCGCTGCATTATACATATGTAAATATTACTTTCCGCTGCAACTTATGTAATATTATTTTCAAATTATATTACAATGGGCTGTTTGAATGTTTTAAATTCTGAAAAACCCTAGCCTTGCATCTCTTTAGCAAGCTCGGAGAAACTGTATCTTGCTAGGGAGGTGTGGCGGTGACACCCCGACCTGGGTGACCAAAAACCGGGGTGTTACAATGTCGGACATGGTGGCCTGCTGCTGAGCCTGCCTCGTAGCGAACGAGTACATGCGGGCCTGGTAGAAGTCCAATCTAGCGTCTATGGCATCATAACGAGCCTGCCCAGCTACAAACTCGGCATCCATACCGACCCGCATCTCCTGCATCATCTGCAGCATCTGAGCCATCTCGTGGCCCTGAGGCGCCACTGCAGGAGATTGAACTACCGGAGGAGGGGGTGGCTGCTCCGGTGGTACGACAAGGATCAAGCCGCCATCATCAGGCTGCGGGCGAAGTACAGCCCAATGAACCCCACGACGTAAGGCGCTACGCCGGGCAGCATAAGTCGGGATACGGTAGCAACTACCCGCCACTAGATCGTACGGATCTGTCTCCGGTGTCGTGCGAATCCCCTGCGCCGCGCACAAGCCACAAATGAGGTGAATATGGGTAATCACCCTACTCCCTCGTCCTCTCCGCATACCCCTCAAGTTGTCCTCGATACAAGCTCCCACATTCACCCTACCGTCTCGCGCGATAAAGCAAATGGTCTCGTAGACGTGATCCAGGACGATATGACTCCGGGTAATCGGCCGGACGCGCCCTAACCAAATCTGGGCAAGCTCTCGCCAAGGGGAGTCCATCGTCGTCAAACGCAGCTCATGATCGTGCTCGAGCTGAGGAGGCACCACGGTGCATAAGACATCCCACGCAGGAGCAAGAACACGTCCCTCAGGCTGTGGGCGGAATGCGCCATCGTCAGGCAAGCCAAAATACACATTGATCGCCCGAGCACTGAAGTCGAGATAGCAACCACGAACCCATACCCGAGATAGGTTGTCACCCTCCCCAAGACCACCAATGTTGGCGATAACCTCCATAGCCAGATAACCGGAGGCAACGCCCTCGGGATGACGTGCAAGTCCGGTCCACTGCAAATACTCCAAGACTACACTGACCCTGTCATCGCCCAGATGACCCGGATATATGCCTCTCTCGGGAACATAAGCCATGTTTCGACGATGCTCGTCGAAATAAAAGTCCTGGGCAACCCTCGTCCTAAACCGAAACCTGTCGTGCCGGTGAGGACGCACCTCGTCAGGGAGACCCCTGAGTCTCGGGCCCCGCTGCTCCTCATCCTCCTTTGGCTCGCTCTCGTCGAAATCAGGCATCACCGGAGCGGCATTGCTGGGGCCAGCCTCATCAGCAACTCGTCTCCTAGTCCTCAGAGGACACATGAGAGACGCCAAAACAACCCACAAGAAAAGCAACATCCTGCAAAACATCAAATACCAACTATAAGGCTAAAATCCACACAAAACTCACGTAGAAATGTGTAAGGGACATCAATATAGATTTCCAACGTGAGTATTCCATAAGGACATCAAATCCTATCGGTTGCTAGGACCAACCAGAAGGTGATCTAGACAAAGGATATGCTCAAACTAATTCCCAAACCCTTTGTGGCATTTCGTCGAACACGTTATGTGCGCAATAAACCAAAACCTAAGTTACTAACAAACACACGGAAGTTGCCCACAAAACGAAATAATCACTCTAATAACAACACAACATTTCCTTACAGCACCAAACAACAAAGAAATGAGCTAATAATCACACCCCAACAACAACCAAACATCAAAAACATCATAGTCTTCCTAAAGATTTAAATCCAACAAGAATTTGCCAAAAACATAAACACATTGTGGCATAAATACAAGCAAGGCAACAAGAATAACATCAATTACCACATATACTTGCTAATTTGCACAAATCAAACCTAAAAATAACAAACCCCCAATTTTTATACATAAACCCTAATTCCTAAATCTCCACACAAATCAAGTCATCCAAAGCATAAAAATTGAAATTAGTAAGTGGGTTTAGTAGATTCATACCTTGGTAAGTGAAATTGAAGCCGAAATCAAGCGAACGGGAAGGTAAGTCGCCGGATTTAGAGAGAATTGGGGGTGTGGTCTCGAAATTTTCTCGAACAGGAGCAGTCGCGCGCTCGCCGCGCGCTGAAGCCACATACCGCGCGGCCACCGCGCGGGTCACGGAGGGAGTTTTATTTTTCCGATTTTGCTTAATCTCGTTTACTATACACCACTCACTTAACCCGAGCATACATTGACAATGAGATACGACGACATGGGGCATCACCCGACATTATTCCTGACAAGGACAGCAGAATTGCCTCGCATTTTCATTTTGTAAGGCTACAGAAAACCCTCGGGACGAAAATACATAGGGACCATAAAAACCCTGTAAAGAGTGGGAAATCGCTTATTAACTAGCATCACCACCACAATTTGCTCGTGTTCACGATGTATTCCACGTCTCCCAATTGAAGGAGTATGTGCACGATCCGACCCATGTGCTCCAATCGGAAGAAATTGAATTTGAGGATGACTTGAGTTACGAGGAAGTTCCGGTGCGAATACTTGACACGAAGGAGAGAGTAACGAGGAATAAGACCATGAGAATGGTCAAGGTCCTTTGGTCCAACCACGAGACGGAGACGGCAACATAGGAACTGGAAGCCGACATGAAACAACGTTACCCTACCCTCTTCCAAGATGAACCGGCCACAGTTATGGGGACATAACTGTATTCTTAAGGGGGGGAGGATGTAACACCCGAGAAAAACAAATTCAAATTGTTTTGAACTACGTCATGACTTGATCCCTTCACAGGGTACGTAGGCAGCTTGGAACTAATTTCTAAGTTCAGTCACAAAATAAATCACAAAATAAATCAAAAATTAAATCACAAATTAAATTACAAATTAAATCACAAGATCAATCGCAAGGACGATAGGAGGAGTTGGAACTAATTTAAACTAGACTACTTAGGACACGGAAATGTTACGAGCGATAAGCCGAACTCGTAACAAGTTTACGGTAAAGATTCCGAACCGGAGACGACCCGAGGAGTCAAGCTAACACGTAGAGGGTAGAAAACCGATAGAGAAAAGAAGAAAAGACCCGACGGACCACGCGGACCACCGAACCGGCCGGTCCGGCCGGCCCGCGCCCGCCGCGCGCCGCCGCGCGGCCACCGCGCGGGAGGCGGAGTCGCGTCTCCAGGGCTGGTCGCGCGTGCTCTGCGCGGGCAAAGCTATAGGTGCGCGTCACCAGCGCGCCAGAGGTGCAGAAGGTGTAAACTTTTCTTCTATGGCGATTTTCTTGCCAAAAATCCGTCCCCTATCGAGGGCAAGCGGATCAAGGCATTGGGGAAGGTCATAAGAGCTGTGTTGGGCGCCCCCTCCCCATAGTTTTCAGAAAACTAAACCCTAAACACTCCCAAACTTCCTCTCCAAGCCAAAACTCCTCCGACTTCACTTTCCGGCGAGTATTCCGGCGACGACGGGACGACCGGGACAAGCCCCTGACTTCTAGACTCTTGGTAAGCTGTGGTATAATGTTTTAGTCATCCATAAGTTGTAGAAACTCGAATTCTAACCCCTTTTCCTTTGCTACGATTTCACGTCGGAAAACGAACAAAAAGCGATCGGAGAAGTTGGCCGTTCGTCGCGACCCTAGGACGTCCGGAAACCCATTCCAGCGACCCTATTCTCTAACTAAGTAAGTTAAGACCTTACTCACCAATATTTGTGGTTTATTGTTGTTTAAAACTTAAGATCTAGACCCGTAACAAAAATCGATTTTCAAAAACCCTATTTTCGTCTAATTTCAAAAACTCGCCTAAAACTCGACCTTCGGGAATTCAAACCAAAAATGTTTCAACATAGATTTTGTTTCTAAGACTTTAATCTACCTTGTGTCCAAATTTCAGCCATTGACATTAAGATTTGCTATTCCAAATTGCGCCGTAAACGTTCTGTGACAAACCGAACGTTTAAAAATTGTTGACAGATTTACTTACTCGACTTGATGCATGTTTTTCACCAGTTTTTAAAATGATTGAACTTTGCTTTTCTAAACAAAAGTTGTAGATAATTGTGTCTAGATTATGCATATAAAATTTCATGAATTTTGAAGTTCATTTGATATGTCAAAACGACCGATTTTCAGAACTGTTCTAAATCACCTTTTGAGTCCGCGCGTGTACAGCGTGTTGTGGTCGATTTTTGAGCATCTAAAATTCATTATTTCCAAATTCTTAAAACATGAAAGTTGTTCCTTAATGTGTTGTGTATCTCCTGTAAAAAGTTCGTATCAATTGGCTTTGAAATGAATTTTTAATCGGTGTCGCACGAACCTGTGACGAAATCAGTTTTTGAGACAGAAATCATCTTTTGTAAAGAACTCGAAATTTGACACTCTTCGAAACTTTATTTCCAAAAACTTAAAACATAAAAGTTGTTCGTATGTGTGTTTTTGAGCTACTGAGTAAATTTCAGAATTTTTGGTATAAATATGAATTTTTAATTAAGAAAGGCGTAAACTGCGTCGAATCGGATTTTTCGAACTTGAGAAACTCGAACTACGAAACGCGGTATCGAATATTTTGATAACATTGAAATACGAACTTTCGAAAAATCCCGTTCACTAGGCTGAGCCGATCTTCATGCTATCATTATCTTTGAGACTGCCTCGTTAGTGGTCTCCTTACTATCTGAGATTGCCTCGTTAGTGATCTCGCGCGCTGTGTTTTGGATCGCCTCGTTAGTGGTCCTACTATCTTTTGAGACTGCCTCGTTAGTGGTCTCCCATTATTGTGGACTGCCTCGTTAGTGGCCCTATGTTGAGATTGCCTCATTAGTGATCTCCCGGTATGGTGTCCTCTTCTTAGTTTGCGGGATAAAATATAAAAGACTTGTGTGAGTGTTTAATTATGCTTAAATCTTATTTACCATGTTTTTAAATTATGCATTTAAATTACGTTCTTAAATTATGCTTTAAAATTCCGCTTTTAAATTAAGTCCTTTAATTATGCACTTTCGTCTTGAATAAATTAATCATGTTTTTCCGCTGCGAATAAAATATGGATTTTTAAATTAATGCACGAAAAGTGTAATCTTTAGTTTAAACACATGTAACCCCTTAAATTGTTAGTTAGGGATTAACTTACTCGGTATATTTTTATACTGATAACCGTTGTCATTTTCTTTTACAGAGTATGTCGAGTGACGCATACACATGCACTTGGGGGGAAACATTTATGAACATTTTCAATTTCTGCATCGTACTACTGTTTTACCGGGTCTGTTAAACCCGAGGTTTTGGCCGTGTTGGCCGTGATTACTTTTCCGCTGCATTTACTTTATCCGTGCATGATGATTATTACTCTCGTATTTTGACTTAAGTATTATTAAATTCCGGACTCAATGTTGAAATGTTTTTAAATCTTTTACGTACCCATAAGCCTTGCATTTCCCTAGTGAGCTCGGGAAGCCGTGTCTTGCTAGGGAGATGTGGCGATGACATCCCGGCCTGGGTTATCAAATCCGGGGTGTTACATAATAAGTTTCAACCCCCTAAATATAATGGACAGGAGGATCCCGCAAAACTTGAAGGATGGATTGAGTCACTTGAAAAGCTACTTGAGGCAGTAGAATGCCCTGAAGAACGTAAGGTGGGAGTAGCTACATTCTTCCTAATAGGAATAGCAAATTCTTGGTGAAGGTCATAAGAAGACCGCCAAATTACTTGGGAAGAATTTCAAAAGAATCTGAGAGAACGATTTTATCCACTCAGTCTTAAAAATTCTAAATACAAAGAGTTTGTTACTCTTCAACAGAGTAGTCGATCTGTGCAAGAATACTATGCAAAATTTACTGAGCTTTTGAGATTTGCTCGAGACTTGGTAGCAACATATCAGACTAAGGCCCAGAAGTTTTTGCTTAGACTAAACAAGTACATTCGAAAGGCATTCGGCGGGAAGCAATTTACAAGTTTACAAAAAGCTTACAATCGAGCTATGACCGTTGAAAAGGTGGAAGGATCAGAACACAAAGGGGAAAGCTCAAGACAAATCCTCCAGAATAAAGGAAAGCGGAAATTTGAGGAAACTAGAGATAACAGGCAAAGGAGAGATTTCCAGCAGAACAACAGGAATAGGTTCCCCTATCCAACCCAGTATAGAGAGCCGGTACCCACTCCGTGTAACCGATGCAGCAAGAGGCATGCAACTCGCCAGTGTCCACAAGGCGAAGAATGTTACCATTGCGGCATGACAGGTCAGAGGACCAGAAACTATCGCCTGAGGCTTGATCCTAATGGACTTCGGCCTGACTTGCGAAAAGAGGACTATTGCCCAGAATTGCGAAGGCCTCAAAACCAACAAGGAAATTAAGCACAGCGTCCAACTTTCCCAACGAATCCAGGAGTAAACAATAGAGCTCCACAGAACCAGGGCAGACCTAACCAAGGAAGGTTGAACATAGTCAATCAAGCTGACCTTCAAGATGACAGTGACCTGGTTGAAGGTCTTTTGAAATTAAACATTCCAAAGTTTGTACTTTGTTTGATTCTGGAAGTACTTGTTCATTCATATCTCGTAGAAAATTGCCCAAGTTGGGACTCAATAAACCCCATGAGATAGGATTAGGAATCTCTTTGCCTAACGGAACAGTTGTTAATTGCTCAACATGTTATGAGAAAGTTCCTCTCTGTATTTGCGAAGTTGAATTCCCTGCTGATCTCATTGGCTTCGAGCTACGAGATTTTGATGTTATCTTGGGAATGGACTGGCTTACAAAATATCAAGCCACCATCAAGTGCGTCCAACAAAAGATAACAATGTATGGGCCGAATAAACAACGAATTTCGTAGTATATGGAGCCCAAAGGACCGACAACGAAGGTAGTTTCAACGATGCAATTGGTGACACTAGTAAGAAAAGGCAATTCGCTTTATCTTTGCTATGTCCATAATTTGCAAGCAGAGGAGGTGGATCTAAACAATATTCCAATAGTAATAGAATATCCAGATGTATTTCCTATAGATATTTTAGGAATGCCACCTGAGCGTGAGATAGAATTCACAATTGACTTAGTTCCAGGTACTGAACCCATATCAAAGCCTCTATATCGGATGGCACCACCTGAAACGAGGGAATTGAAAGAGAAACTCGAAGACCTTTTGGAAAAAGGACACATTCATCCTAGTTTATCTCCTTGGGGAGCACCTGTACTATTTGTACGAAAGGGGGACGGCGGAATGAGACTTTGTATTGATTACAGAGGCCTCAATCAAGTAACGGTTAAGAATAAATACCCGTTACCACGGATTGATGACTTATTTGACCAACTCAAAGGAGCCAGAATCTTTTCAAAGATTGATTTGAGGTCTGGATATCATCAGCTTAGGATAGTTGAGCAAGATATCCCAAAGATGGCATTTAGAACACGGTATGGTCATTACGAGTTTACCGTGATGTTGTTCGGCTTGACCAATGCTCTAGCAGTATTCATGGCCTTGATGAATAATTTTTTCCGAGAACTATTGGACAAATGTGTAGTTGTGTTCATTGACGATATATTAGTTTACTCAAGAATGAGGAGAAACACGAACAACATCTACACCAAGTCCTGCAAACATTAAGGAGCCATCAACTGTATGCCAAGTTGTCTAAGTGCGACTTTTGGCTCAACAAGGTTTCATTCCTCGGTCGAGGGAATATCAGTTGACCCTACTAAAGTAGATGCGGTAAAGGATTGGCCTGTACCAATCTCTCAAACCGAGATAAGAAGTTTCCTTGGTTTGCAGGCTACTACAGGAGATTTGTTAAAGATTTCTCAAAAAATGCAAGACCGCTGACACAAAATTTGAAAAAGGGATCAAAGGTTATACGGACACCTGAATGCGAAGCTGCATTCTAGACATTAAAGGAGAAACATACCACGGCACCAGTCCTAACCTTACCCAATGAGAAAGACGATTTTGACATTTATAGTGATGCTTCCAAATTTGGGCTCGGATGCATGTTAATGCAAAAAGAAAAGGTCATAGCATATGCATCTCGACAGCTAAGGCCAAATGAAGAGAATTATCCAACTCATGACCTGGAGTTAGCTGCAGTTGTCTTCGCTCTAAAAATATGGAGACATTATCTGTATAGGCGAAAATGTCAGATATACACAGACCATAAAAGTCTAAAGTATATCTATACTTAGAAAGAACTCAACATGCACTAGAGGCAATGGTTAGAGCTAATGAAGTACTACGACTTGGGCATCACATATCACGAGGGAAAAGCCAATAAAATGGCTGATGCACTAAGTCGAAAGTCAAAACATCTTAGTAATACAAGAGTCTTGCCGCACTAAATATATATGGAATTGGCACGATATAACATTGAGTTGGTATACCAAGGTACGCCCACTCAACAAATCAACGCCATCACAATCCAGCCAACCATTTTTGACGAAATCTGAGAAAGACAGTCCGGTGATGTCAAATTGGAAAGGGTCAAAGCAAAGATAGCTCAAGGTAAAGCTATACACTTCCAAATTCATGAAGATGGCAGTATTCATTTTAAGGGTCGTTGGTGTGTGCCAAAAGCATGCGAGGACCTCAAGAGACGTATCCTCGAACAGGGACACGAAACCCCTTATTCTGTACACCCTGGAGGAGACAAGTTGTACAAAGACTTAAGAAAGGTCTTTTGGTGGCCTAGAATGAAAGGAGAGGTAGCAGAATTGTGGAAAAGTGCCTAACCTGTCAAAAGGTCAAGGCCGAGCGGAAGAAACCTCTTGGATTAGTAAAACACTAGAAGTTCCAGAATGGAAATGGGATAGTATTTCCATGGACTTCGTCTCAGGATTGCCAAAGACGCCTAGAGGAAATGATAAGATATGGGTCATTGTCAATAGATTGACAAAGGAAGCTATATTCATACCCATGAAAGAAACCTGGAGTATGGATCAGCTAGCAAAGGCCAATATTGAAAATGTCGTACGGAGGCATGGGATTCTTCAAGACATTGTTTCAGACCGAGACCGTCAATTCATCTCGAATTTCTGGACTAAGTTACAAGAAGCCTTTGGTACTAAAATAAAGATGAGCACGACATTTCACCCAACAACCGATGGACAAACTAAAAGAACCATGCAGACTCTTGAAGATATGCTTAGAGCTTGCGCTTTAGAATTCCAAGGAAGTTGGAAAAATCACCTACCGTTGGTGGAATTTAGTTATAACCACAGTTATCATGCTAGTATTGGCATGGCCCTATTTGAAGCACTATATGGTAGGAAATCTCGAAGTCCACTTTGCTGGACTAAGGGCGAGAATCCAATCCCTGTTGGACCACAATTAATTGAGGAGACAAAGCGTGTTATTGAGCAAGTCCAACTCAAGATGAAAGCCGCCCAAAATCGACAAAAGATGTATGCCGACCAAAGAAGGCAAGAGGGAGGATATAAATAGGTGATAAGGTGTTACTAAAAGTATCCCCTATGAAAGGAGTGATGCGGTTTGGTAAACATGGTAAGCTAAGTCCTCGTTACATTGGACCATTCGATATCATTGCCAAAGTTGGTACATCGGCATATCGACTAGACTTACCCAAAGAGTTATCTCGAGTTCATGATGTATTCCACGTATCACAACTTAAGAAGTATCATCATGACCTTAAGAGATTGATCCCATCAGAGATTATTGAATTAGATGATGATCTTATTTATGAAGAGAGACCAGTTAAGATCTTAGATATTAAAGAATGAGCCACGAGGCGCAAAATCATTCGCATGGTCAAGGTCCAATGGTCAAACCACGACGAGAATGATGCCACCTGGGAAATTGAGGCAGAAATGCAAGCCAAATACCCAAAATTATTTCTTGAGACTGATCCAGTTGCGGGGACATAGCTATGAAAACAAATGGGGGAGGAGATTCCGTAATCCTGCCCGATAGAAAATAAGGTAAGAAAAGTTTAATTATGTGCTAACCTTATTTTTAGTCTTGCAATAGTTTATTTGAGTAAACTTCGAGGACGAAGTTTGTTTTAACGAGGGTAGATTGTAATACCCCCAAAATTAACTATGTTGATAATATTTTATATTATTTCATACGAAAATTAATTGAGTCAGGAAATAAATTAATATTTTCCAAGATAGATATTGGCTTGAGAGAAATGAATTAAAATAATTAGTTGATTTGAGAAATATATTTTCCAAGAGAAAATATTTAACAATAGTATTAATTAGATATTATTCTCTAACAATGTTTATATTAGTGTAATTGATTTTAAAATTCACTAATAAGCTAGTGGTAGTGAGATCCGACTCATATCACATAACTATAGTTTTAACTAACATTACTGACACGTAAAGATATAAATTGCAAAAGAGTAATACTAGATTAATAGTAAATAAATTCAATGAAAGTTGATTACCAGAGTAGTCTTTTGAAAATATTAATGAGGAATTATTATAATTATTACTATTATTACATAATTGTGATTAGTGAAGCGATCCATTAGTTATATTCATTGAAAGTTTCTCTATAATTAAATAATAATAGTACTCATATGAATTTTAGTAGACATGGCATACTAAAACATGTTGTAACACCCCGGATTTGATAACCCAGGCCGTGGTGCCACCGCCACACCTCCCTAGCAAGACACGGTTCATCCGAGCTTGCTAAAGAGATGCAAGGCTATAGGTGTTGGAAAAAGTTTTAAAAGCAAGTCCGGAATTACTTAAAAATGATAATGTAATATCATCCATACATGATAATAAAAATAATAGGTTGCAGCGGAAATTAAATACAGGGCCGACATGGCCAAAACTCGGGTTAACAAGCCCGTATGCAAGTCATGTAGAACAAATAATTAAATACCCAAAGTGATCCCCGATGCATGATCATGCTCCGTACTCTGTAATGGAAAAATGAACAACGGGTTTTATCAGTATATAAAATACTGAGTAAGTTAAGCCATAACAAAACAATTTAAGGGTTTACATGTGTTTAAATCCAAAGATTCACTTGTCATGCATTACTTTAAAAATCCATATTTTATTCGCAGTAGAAAACATGTTTAATTTATTCAAGACGACAATGCATAATTTAAAAGACTTAATTTAAAAGCGGAATTTAAAAGCATAACTTAAATGACGTAATTTAAATGCGTAATTTAAAAACATGATACAAAAGATTTAGCGTAATCAACACTCACACAAGTCTTTTATATTTTATCCCGCAACTAAGAAGAGGGCACCACACAAGAGAGATCACTAACGAGGCAATCTCAAAAATCATAATCAGTTAGCCGGTGAACCGGCGGCCGCAGTCATATCAGTATTGACTGCCGTTTTGGCTAGCCATGTATCTCGATTGCCATTTCGGCAAGCCGTGTGTATCTACTGTCAATTTGACAGGCATATATATCAATTGTCATCTCACAGGCCTTTCAAGCGGTTTCACTGCCACTCGGACAGGCTGTGTATTTCTCACTGCCGTTTTGGCAGGCCATGTGCACAACTGCCGTTTTGGCATAATAAGGAGATCACTAACGAGGCAATCTCAGATAGTAAGGAGACCACTAACGAGGCAGTCTCAAAGATAATGATTAGCATGAAGATCGGCTCAGCCTAGTGTACGAGATTTTTCGAAAGTTCGTATTTCAAGTGATCAAAAGATTCGATATCGCGTTTCATAGTTCGAGTTTTCTCTAGTTCGAAAAATCCGGTTTGACGCAGTTTGCGCCTTTCTTGATTAAAAATTCGTTTTTACACCAAAAACTCTGAAATTTACACAGTAACTCAAAAACACACACACGAACAACTTTCATGTTTTAAGTTTTTGGAAATAAGGTTTCGAAGAGAGTCAAAATTTGAGTTCTTTACAAAAGATAGTTTCTGTCTCAAAAACTGATTTCGTCACAGGTTTGTGCGACGCCGATTAAAAATTCATTTCAAAGCCAATTGATCCGAAATTTTTACAGGAGATACAAAACACATTAAAGAACAACTTTCATGTTTTAAGAAATTAGAAATAATGAATTTTAGGTGTTCAAAAATCGACCACAACACGCTATACACGCGCGGACCCAAAAGGTTGCTTAAAACAGGTTCTGAAATTCGGCCGTTTGACATATCTAATGAACTCCAAAATCCACGAAATTTTATATGCATAATCTAGACACATTTATCTACAACTTTTGTTTAGAAATTCAAAGTTAAGTCATTCTAGAAACGGGTGAAAAACATGCATCAAGTCGAGTAATGAAATCTGTCAATGGTTTCAAATGTTCGGTTTGTCACAAAAAGTTTACGGCGAGATTTGGAATAGCAAATCTTAATGTCAATGGCTGAAATTTGGACACAAGATAGATTAAAGTCTTAGGAACAAAATCTATGTTGAAAAGTTTTCGGTTTGAATTCCCGAAGGTCGAGTTTCAGGCGAGTTTTTGAAATTGGACGAAAATAGGGTTTTTGAAAAGCGGTTTTCGTTACGGGTATAGATCTCGAGTTTTAAACAACAATAAACCACAAATATTTGTGAGTAAGGTCTTAACTTACTTAGTTAGAGAGTAGGGTCACTGTAAAGGGTTTCCGGACGTCCTAAGGTCGCGACGAACGGCCAACTTCTCCGATCGCTTTTTGATCGTTTCCCGACGTAAAATCGTAGCAAAGGAAAATGGTTAGATTTCGAGTTTGTTAAAGCTTATGGACGATTCAAACACTGTAATACTACTTACCAAGGTTCTAGAGGGTAGAGCTTCGTCCCGTTTGCCTCGTCGTCGCTGGAATACTCGCCGGAAAGTGGAGTCGAAGGAGTTTTGAACTTGGAGAGAAAAGATGGGAGTGTCTAGGGTTTGTTTACTGAAAATATGGGGTAGGAGGCGCCCAATATTGATATTATGGCCTTCCCAAAAGCTTTGATCCGCTTGCCCTCGTTAGGGGACGGATTTTTGGCAAGAAAATCGCCATAGAAGGAAAGTTTACACCTTCTGCACCTCTGGCGTGCTGGTGACGCGCACCTACGCCTTTGCCCGCGCGGAGCACGCGTGGCCAGTGGAGTCGCGACTCCGCCTTCCGCGCGGTGGCGCGCGGCGAGCTCGGGCCGGCCGGACCGGCCGGTTCGGCGGTCCGCGTGGTCCGTCGGGTCTTTTCTTCTTTTCTCGATCGGGTTTCTATCCCCTACGTTTTCGGTTCGACTTTTCGGGTCATTTCTGGGGTTACGATTCCTTTCTAAATTTTATTTTGACTCCAATGAATTTCATATTTGAAATCAAGAATTCGTCGAGTTCGAATATGTCGGCTTGAATTCGTCGTCCCGCGGCTCCCGTGCAATAATTTATCTAATTAAATTATTTCCGACTTCACGGGTTCTTGGAATTAAAATTCTTTTCCTTCTTGAATTTAATTCCAATTCTTTTGGGATTAATCCATGGAATATCTTCGGGCTTCCTTTCCCTCTTTCATCCCATTTCGACTTGACGAAAATTTGGGTTCGAATTCTTTGAATTTATCGGTCACGCCATTTCCGAGCAATAATTTATTGTAATAAATTATTTTCTTCTCGGAAATAAATTTTATTTCGTTTCTTTGGGCGTTGTAAAAACCCCGGGTATTACACATACGAAAAAGGAGAGGATGTGAAATAATTAATATAAAAATATTAACAAATAAATAACAAGACATGTAGAATTTTTGCATGGCTACGTTGGCATGCACGGGATAGCAAAGAAGAGTCGTGTAACACAAATGAGATGAGTAGCTTTGCTGAATAATTAGATAGGCTAGTGACTAAGCAATCTTCACAACCCCTACAAATATGTGGGCAGATCGAAGGATTCGAAACACACTCACATAATATAACACCAACAATTCGGTATAAGCATTTTAAGTAGTGACTGTGGCATTGAGTTTTAAGTAGTAGCTTTGGTATTTTCAGATTAGTGTTGTGGCTACATCGTCAGAAGAAATTGTAAGTAAATTTTTATTCTACGGGCTTTGTCGTAGGATTAAATTTTTGCATGTCTAAATACCTTCGTGTTTTAAAAATGTTAGGGTTTATTCATGCAATTTAATTATGCAGAGGTAATGCCCAATTATATGTTTAATTAATTTTGGGGCTAGGCCATGCATGTGAAAAATTAAATTTTAGTGTGTGGCATGTGAATTATTGGATTGTTATTATGTGAGATATACCCCAGAGGTGGATATCTTCGTTAAATATTTCGTGGGTTATCCGAGGGATTCCCATGAACAGGATTGTGTTTGACCAATGGTCTCACAGTCATTTTCTAGATTGCAAGGTAGGGCCATCCTTGTATACTCATATTTTGACTTCGGTCATTATGAGGGCATGCTAGATCTTATGAGATACCCCGGGTGTAGGCATCATAGTCGAGCTACATGTGGATTGAATGATTGCAACTGTTTTGACATTCCATTTACTGTTGAGTCATAATTAGTTATTTTTGTCCAAGGGATAAAAATTTATTTACTCAACCGATGTGCTGATAAATGTTACTTACTCATTTTTCAGGATTTGATATTTGTGAAGCTCATTAGCATCACGGGCACGGGCAAGGGAGTGAATATCGTTTTTATAGTCGTTATTTTAAATTATGTTTTATTTTCAGTAAAGTTGTCGTTTTAATAGTAGATCGTAGTTATTGTATTTTGTAAACTCTGATATTTTGCCAAATTAAATATATTCTTAAATTTAGTTAATAGTGTAAGAAATGTTTATAATTATTTTAAATAGCCTTAGCATTTTTAATTAATTTAGCGTAGGCAAGGCCAAGGCGAACTTAATTGGAAGTGTGGCGGTAACAACTCCGCTTTCCTATTGGTAACTTCCGCTGTGATTTTTAAGATTGCAAAACGGGGGTGTTACAGTTTTTCTTTTATCATTGCTTGAGGAACCACTCTTATATGGTTGTTTGTCTGTTATGTGCTCCTTGCCTTTACCACGGTCATTCTTATACTTTTCAAAAGACTTGGCTATTTTGTTTTGCAAAATCTTTGATAGCTTCTTGGATAGATAGGCCTTTTCTTCTTTAGAAATATCCTCACCTTCTTCAACCTTGAATGCAAGAGCCTTGGATTGGCTTTCATTCTTCTCCAAGTGGATCATCTCATAGGTCCTTAAAATGCCAACAAGATTCTCAAGTGTCATAGTGTGGATCTTGTCCATTTCTTCAAGTGCTAATATCTTAGCAGAATACTTCTTAGAGACAGTCATGAGCATCTTCCTTAAAAGAGTACTATTCTCATACTTCAGCCCAAGTAGATGTGCTTGATTCACAAATCCTTGAATCTTTCATAGTAGGAGGTGATGTTCTCATCATCTTGCATCACCATTCTGTCAAAGGCAGATTCTATCCGTTGTAGCTTTGTTGCATGCACATCAGCAGATCCTTCATCAGCATTAGAGAGAGCTAACCAAGCTTCATAAGCAGTGGAACAGGTTGAAATCATCTTATATTGATTCTCATCAAAGCACTGCAAATAGCATTGAGAGCAGAGGCGTTGCCTTGATAGAGTGCCTTTTCCCTTGCAATGTATTCCTCGTATAGTGTAGGTTCATAAGTGAGAAGGGCTTGTTCATTTTCACCAGTAGCTCTAATCTCCTTCACTGGCTCCTTATAATATGTTAGCACAGCTCTCCATGAATCTGGCTCAAATGACATCAAAAATATCTTCATTATATTCTTCCAGTAGTAATAGTTGGAGCCATTAAACAGGGGAGGCCTTGTTGTAGAGAATCATTCACGATTCATCTGGAAGATCGAGTTTGAAAAGTACCAGAAAGAACTCCTACTCTGATACCAATTGACAGGTCCCGTGTGATAAACACTGTAAATACTCGTTGTGCCCACAACTCGTACACAATCAAAAACAGATAACAAGGCTGAAACAGAAATGCAGAATAAACAAACAACACCTATATTTGTTTACCCAGTTTGGATCATCCGATCCTATATCTAGGGGATCCCAATCTAGGCATATTTCACTATCAACCAAAGCCCCCTTCAACCCTTCCACAATAAGACTCCATTTTTCACCTAGACCAACTCTAGATAGGAACAGAGTAAAGTGCCTCTCCCAGTCACTATACATGTTGAAATAACCTTTCAATCCTAATGCTAAGCTAAGCAAGTTTCTACCCTTGTGATAGGTACTCCCCAAATAAGCTCAAAACACTCAACAACCCAAGAACATAGCTATAAGCATTTCTCAAATGATTAAACACTCAAAATATGAAATGCTAGCTAAACTCTTATTACAATCTCTACCAAGAATAAGAAAAGGTTACCCCTTGTTGAAAACAACACTTATTAGAGATACTCATAAAGAACATCTTGCTCTTCTTTCACCCGACAACTCTCAAAATTCTCTCAATATGTTTCTATGTAATGCTTTGTTGTTACAGCCTCCAAAGGGTGAGAATTTTACCCTAAAAATGCGGAGAGCTCGGATATCTAGGCCCATGGGCTGGGGAAATGCCCTAGACAGTTGTCATCCTAACAGCTTTTGTCATTTCTGCTCTAGGGTAAGGTCATAAGCTCCATTGTGTTCACATATCTCACATAACGATCATCTGCACAAGATTTTTAAGCACAAAAATTATATAATATTAATAAATATTTTTTTCTACAGGTTAGGAAAATATGATGGAGGTTGATGCCAAACAAATTACAAAGGAATAAAATGAAAGGGATAGAGGTTGGGTGAGGAATCGAACCCCCAACCTATAGGTTGGGAATCGATGGACTTGACCATTAGGGTAAGTCCCCATCTCCATATTAATAAATATTAATAATTAATAATAATATTTATAATAGTAAAGGGTTTATGTTCTTATTGTTAAACAAATAATAGTATTAAAGAATAAAATAATAATAATAATAATAATAATAATAATAATAATAATAATAATAATAATAATAATAATAATAATAATAATGTATCTATCTAGCTATATAATATATAAAAACAATATCCCTTATGAACAGTAACCTATTCTTATGAAAAGTAACCTAACAATTCTCTCTCACAAAAATCCCCTTATGAACAGTTACCTACCTATTTCCTCAACATTCAATTTCTGCATGCAATCCAATACACATTTCTAATGATCAATAACTCATCAATAACTCAAAATGTGTACAAAAAAAAATTCTAAAAATTTGGTATTTTAAAACTACATGATGAGACGAATTTAAGGAGATAACACTTGACTATGTTTTTTTTTATATAGATGTTGTATAAGCATTTGTCAAAATAGAATAATAAACAGTAGCAAAAGTCAATTCATTTTCACTATAAATGAAGAAATTATAAGAATAAAAAATATATAGTGCACTTTCAAAATATAGGAGAACTAAATTCGAGCAAAATTCATATTAGATAATTTAATTTTATTAATTATTATATATAAAGAATACTACCAAATAAGGATGTAACAAGAACATTATGGGTTGATATTATATTTATTCTTTAAATATAATTTCAATATTTATTATTATTCTTAACCAATAATAGAAATTATAATTAAAGAATATATTGTAAATTATTAATAAGTACTTTATAGATTGATATTATATTTATTACTGAATAGCAAATATTTGTATTAGATAAATTAACTAAATTAGATAAATTGCGATACGACAAATAAGTTTATGAAACTATAGTCATTTTAATTTGTCAATGGATTCATTTGCAAGAGTATTTCTTATATTTTTCTAATTTAATTTGAAAATATCTACATCTTTATAAAATTTCTAATATCTCAATGCTTTAGGGTATGAATCAATATCAATAATTAATTATCGAGTACAATACGATTGCATGTACTTTATTTGTCAATGTATGACATTAAAGTCGTGAGTAGAAAGGTTTTTATCTTTGCTTTTTCATTTTTTTGTCCTTTCAACTATTATTTGTAGTAAAGTATTTTTTAAGATACTAAATTTTAATATATAAATATTGGTAATGATATATGTCGGCCGTTTTCTATGCAATGTATAGATGTACTCATGTAATGTTTAAAATAGTTTAAAGATGTTGGGGAATATGTAATCGACATAATAAAATTGAATAATTTTATTTGTTAAATTGGATAATTTTATTCATATTGTCCTTAATTTCCACCCATTGGACGGGGAAATAATAATAATAATAATAATAATAATAATAATAATAATAATAATAATAATAATAATAATAATAATAATAATAATAATAACAATAATAATAATAATAATCAGTTAATGGTTCATGGTTGGTTCGTGTACCCTAAACTCGGTGCGTCCCTTGATCAAGCTTTTTAAATAATCATCTAGTTCGTGATTGGTTCATGCACGAATCATCTTTGGCGCCACAAACCATTTCAACCACTTCTCTATCCGTTGGTCGAGACTCGAAAGACTGATTCGTGTATTGTGCACGATCAAAAATGGAGCCACGAACCATTTTCGCCACTTGTCCACCCTAGTCGAGACTCAAACAAAATGGTTCGTGTATCTTAAGTCCTAAACCCACGAACCAATTCTCCTTAATCACCTTGAGTAATAATCACTTGATTCGTGGTACTTTTCTGGTTCGTCCATGAACCAAAAAAATTATTTTTTGACGTACGTGTATAAAGGAGTTTGTCAGACACTAACGGGGCATCACGTTTCATTTATTCATTTATTAATGGTAATGCGTTTTAATATATTTGCTTATTGATGTTATTGATGGGAGTGTATTTTGTAATTAATATTTAATTATTTACTAAAAATAAAATCTAACAATTGTAATGGAACGAAATAAAAGGAAGGTGGAGCAGAATTAGTGGGGCGGAAAGAGTTTATTTTCAGGTTCGGTTAGCATGCATCATTGGCCTTCAGAAGTTGTGCTAAATGTGCTAACATTTAGTTCAGATTGTGTTATTTTGCATTTTACTTATAAAGATTCCATAATCAAGCAAAATTTCCACAAGGTAATGATATATTCTATTAATACCTTCTAAAATCTAATTAATGTGTATTATTCAATTTCTATAAGTGGCTTGTGGAAAATATGAAAAACCTTATGGGAAGGAAGGAAATCATCATGCTGGGACGGCACAAATTATACTCCGTAGATGTACACTAGTCGGCGCAAATTAAAATAGAACATGACACAACTAAATTCAGTACGGATTACACATAAAACAAAAAATACTATCACGTGTGTACGCATAGTTCAGCGAGCAGACTTCAGAATCATTTGACATGGAGAACACTAAAATTTTAAGGTTATATCACATGATACAAATAAAGTCAGCACGCACAATACACAACACCATCACGTATAGAAGCATATTTTAGTGAGCAGACCACATAATCATTAGACCATGAGCACTTAGGGTTTTCCAAATTTTGCATAAGCCACGTTTAAAAACTCAATAATACACATTAATCAAATTTTGGAATGTATTAAATTTACCAAAATTGTCGGTTACATATGATGGAAACAGTATATCTCAATCATTTAATTATAAATGCACAATCCCCATTTAATACATGCCCACATAAGTTAATCAAAACCCCACTCCACAAACTTTAGCACATTACATTAATAAACCTATCATTAAAGCACATGCTGAATAAGCATAGTAACCATACTCTTTATTTTCTACTATAAAATTTGTTTAAAAATATGAAGACTCAATTAGTATGAAGTACTAGTATAATAAAGACTCAATTTTTCTATAAGTTTACCAGTTACACATTAATGGTTGACTCTCCCTATATGACAAGCTCATAATCATCTGGATATTGTGGAATGAATGATGTCAAGTGAATATTTTATTTCCATTTATATTTCACCTAACACTATGGTATGTTGCCAACCAGCACAACGATTATTATCAATTATCACATTCAGCTTGAGCTAAATATAGGAATTTAGCTGGCTAACCAGTCTCATAGTGTATCACTAAAAATAAAAATAATTACCAAGCTTTCAAATAAGAGAGCCACAGTTTCCAAAATATGGTCTGCCAATGCAATAAGGACACAAATATCCAACCAAACTCATGCAAAGGTATTAAGGTAGCTCGGTTGCCACAAAAACACATTTGGGGTTCCTCTAGGCATTAATTCACAATTACAACTTACTTATTTCCACAAGGTATAATAACTAGCACATTGCGTCGGGCCAAGGATTTGCACCTTGATCTCTCAAGATCCTATGATGCTTGTTTCTTCTCGCTTGATTTGCTCCAAAAGGGCGACAACAAAGAGAAAGGGAGAGAAGCTGTAACAGAATGGAATTAAAGATCCTCATTCAAGATGAAATAATTTGATAGATATATCATATATACTATACATTGTAATCAAGAGACTTACACTTTGTTCCCACATTGCTAGCAGCAGAGTTGTCGTCGTGAGAAATTAGATTCTTCAATGTGTGAGCTGAGTATCAAACAAGTTCAGCTTGTAAATTATTAAGTAGAGTGGCATTAAACAATTTCCATTGATATCCAGGAACCAAGAATCAAGATGTTTATCCACATAATCTTGGCCAAGCAATGAAGGCTCAAAAACAAATTTCAGAAATCAAGGTGATCAACCCAACAAGGTGTTTCCACCTTGTCGAAGCCATAATCATGATTTCGGTATAAATTGACTAGTATATTAGCATTGGGTTAGAGAAGTCACATCACCTTGACTTGTTGAAGCCTTTTTTGCACTGTCACCATGCTCAATACCATCACCAGTTGTGCAATCTGACTCGAAACTTTGATCCATTGATGACGATGTGTGATTCTTCTTGCCAAACTTTAACAACCGTCTGAAACCTTTTGGTGAATCCTTAGAAGACTTCTCTGATAACAATTGATGTTTATCCAAATGGGGGGCTTTCACATCAGGAACATGCGTTCTCACTTTATCTTCAGCTCGTGACAGTGGTTCTGTACGCAATAATGGTACTTTACCATAGTTTGACTGATGAGTATGGTCTCCCAAAGAGGAGGCCCGAGCATGCGGAGCCTGGTAAGAATTCCCATCTTTGGTTATGTTTAAAGAGTTTGGAGGATCCCTCTCAGAGTGAGATGCTCTAACCTGACAGACAATGCACTTTATCAGAGTCCCAGTTTGAAGTTGAGAGAATAAAAGGGAAAAGCACAAAATCTACTGCAGAAAATTAAACAAAGTTTCACTATATGCAGTAAATAATATAACCCTCATGGTACAATCTAGTATCATAACGGAAAAACGCAATTGTCCTATTTTATTTCCAAATTATGGGTGCATTAAACCATCAAGCAACATCGAAGTAAAAGCAGCTTTATTTTCGTCCTTTACCACTTATTTTTCTCTTTCAAAATCAAGATTACAGATATGAAGATGACGAAATATAGCCCTTTTCATTAGAATAAGGTCAAGATGAAAGCCTAGGTTGTTAACAAAATCTAGTTTATGCAACAAACATAAAGACTCAATTTTTTATGTTGCCTACCTCGGTACAATCCGATTGCTTTTGGAGTTGAGAACTCATGGATTCTTTATTCATTGGAGGAACAGGTAGAGGAGCTGACTCAGATGCCATACCATTTTTTTCTCCTTTGGGACGATTATTTTGTTGTTGATTCCATATCTCTAACTTTGCCTCTGACGAATACGAACCTGGAAAAGAGGGCTTCTCACTCTCAAGCACTACAACACTTTTCTCGATTACTGGGTTTTCTTCAGCATCAATGTGATGCACTGTATGGCTACTGTTTGTATGTTGTTCAGCATGTTTTGGAACCTCTGATGGCCTTGCTCCAGTTGTCTTGTGTTTTTCTTCTGCAGCTGATCTGCTATTACCTGACTTTGCTGTCTTGATCTTCAATTCTGGTAAAGTTGCAGCTTTACTTCTATCAAGGTCTATGATGGCAGAGACTTTGTTCTTCTCAGGCCCATGAAACAACTTCCGCTTCAATACTCCATCCGAGCTCCGGGGTTTTGTTGTTGTAACAAGAGGATTACTGATGGTTTTGGGTTCTGATAACCTTCTGATCCGAGATATTGATGCTTTAGAATCAGAACCACTATTCTGTTCTCGTTTTGTCTCAGACAATGATGATGAGGACCTGGTCAGCCTATGCCCTGATGTACGGGTAACCTCCTTTACTTTACTAGCTTTGGAAGCTTTGGGAGGTTCACTGGATACAAGTGAATTTCTGATTTTGGATCTCTGCAAGGGTGATGATGACCCAGGACCCAAGTCACTGAACTTGGATCCTCTACTAGTTGCAGGTGATAACTTAGGCAGTGAATGTTTTGTGTGAGGAGACGGTGTGGATTGTTTCACAGCAAGGGAACCTCCTCTAGCTGCAATTCTCTTTTGTCTTGCCAGCTTTAAAGCTTCTAGCCGCTTTTGCTCTTCATCTTCCTGTGAATAATTAATATAATCACTTACAGAAATGATCCATCTAAACATGATATTCATGCAGATCATCAATTAGAGATAATAAGGAGAGAGCGAGATATGGAGCACCATCCGAAACACCTATTGACAGAAAGTTTTGCTATGTATATGAATGATTATATGAATAGAGTAACACCCATTCAAGGCACACAGACTTTGGATAAGAGAATCATATAAATTATACCTTTTCTTTCTTCATTTTCTGCAGCTCAGCTTTGTAGGATCTTAACCGTTCAGCACGGGCCCGCGCATCTTCGGAAGCACTCAACTTTGATGGATAGCTCTTCCTCACAAGTCCCACAGTTTTTTGTTTATTTAAAGAGTCTGGGTTCATCTTTGACCTTCGATCCCTTTCTGTTTTCTTTACACCACCCTTCCCATGAGAAACAGATTTTTTCCCTTTCCCCTGTGACCCTTCAGCATATCCTTGCATTTCATAGTCCAGAGTAAGGTCATAGCCGGTGGACCTCTTATCGTTTCTCCGTTCAGGCATCAAACTCAAATCATTAGGTTCATAATTCACTTTGTTATTCCCTCCAGACTCCAACTTCTGATATTTTGAGGGAATCTCGGAATCTATATCAATAGTCGTCCCATTAGTCCCTTGACCTGTCGACATCGACCTAAATGGTACAACTAAAGTTTCATCAGACATCCTGTTAGAAGAATCTCTGCCTATCTTAGTGGTGGCGCCTTCAAAACTATTCACTGCTAATGAATTAGACAAATCTCCCTGCTTCTGTCTATTCCCAATCATGAAATCTTCATGGGTTGACCTAGATAAAATCTTCCTCCTGCCAGTTTCTGAAAATTGAATATCCATATGACCATTTATTTCCCTTGAGTCATTGTCTACAGTGGAAGACGATGGATCATCGCCTCCAGCTAGTTTCTTTATTTTCCCACTCTTTTCCATTGCAAACAACCCTTTATTGTCAGCACGAATACCTTCATCACTTCCTTTCAACAAGCAATCTTGAAATGCCTGCCACTGTCTATTATCACCAGATATTCCAAAAACAGCAGCATCATCATTGCTTAAACGCAACTTATCTGCAGACTGTGGGTGATTTCCTCCCCTTTTGGAAAATCTGTGCTTATTGTGATGAATCACCTCTTGATCATCACTCTCAGAGCCATGTACTGTATCAACATCCGAACAAGAGTCTGAATTTGCATCACTATGAGATTTCTTCTCTTTAGAGGTGATGTAATTGATGTTTCGTATGACCACCATGCCTGATTGCTTTTTGTTGAAGCCTCCAGAATCTTTTCTCGACTTCCGGCCATGTGAAACCTCGTCATTCGACACGGTGTCATCCAAAGATCTTGTCCTATTAATCTCTATGGTTTCCTGTCCAGTACTACCACCCATGACATCAAGGGGTTGTCTCATCCCTGATTGAGGATCAAAATTCGGCGGAGAATGCTCCATAGCGTGTTGAGGGGGCTGAAACAAATGGCCATTACCCGCGTAAGCTGGATAGTATGGCATGCCTTGCACAGGATATGCTTGAAATACTGGTTGAGCACCAGGTGGGGCATGCATAGGCCACGGCGGAAATAAAAACTGCGGAAACTGCCCCTGAATGTATTCTTGCTGGACATTCAGAACTGGGTTCTCTGCAGGGACCAAAACAAAATAAGCAAGATAATTCTTCAATTTCACCATCCGAGAAAGATAGTCCACAAATAAAAAGTGGAATGGTTTTAATATGAAACACACGGAACACAAACTTGCAAATCTAGAGCATATCGTAATTGACACATTGTAAAATTCCATCGCTAGTGGTATCATTGTTGGTAGCATGCGGCTGATTTCATTGAACTTCTAAGAAAAAGAACTCGGTCTCACGTCCTTACCAGTATTGCTTGTTGAGCCTGATTTCCCAGTATTCACTGAAGCTGGATCATTATTGGACTCACCATGATTATTAGGTGTGGTAGACAGAATAATTCCAGAACCATTAATTGTAGAGAAGTCTGACTGAGCAACCAATGATTCTGAAGCATCAATATCAAGCCATTGCCCTGTTTCATGCTTCCTCTTCCAGAGATTTATGAACTTTGTGCATGCTTCCCTGTTCAACATGTAAAGCATCTGTTACATCCTGGTAATTTTTTCTTTTTTTTTTTTTTTGGTTTGTCTGTTTTTTTTTTTTTTTTTGGAAGTAGAGGGTAGAAGTAGCTCACAGCAAACGCATGGCTCCAAAGCACTCAGCAAATGATACAAGAGGTGATATGTCATCAATATCAAAACCTGCTGCCACAGCACGAGCAAAAGCCATTCCTTGTTCTTTCTGTAATGCAGTTCTGCGAGTCTCAAGGACTTTCAATAGCTGAGCTCTGTTTCAGCATTTAACAAAATGCAGTCAAATTAGCTCTCTAATATTTCCATCCCACTCCATTTCATATTATTACATAAATCATCTGATTAACTAACTATATGTGCATTCCGTAACTTTCATATTACATTAAAAGCATCAATAAGTTCATTGTATAATGACAGCATCAACTGCTTTGTTCTAAAAATGGTTGTATTGGACATCTGGAGATTAATACTTCCAATCCAAGTCATAGTTTCATATGCTACCAGGCCAATCATTCTAGAATGAATCATGAACAAGAATCCAGTAAATATAATTAAAAGCAAGTGCAAATTTAAGGTAGCATAGGGCTCAAATTGTTCATTCATATGACAAGAAGAGAAACACAAGTAACATAATACTAAGTAACAATCAAAGTGGAAAATCATCTTGGAACATTTGAAGTGTCATGATGAGAACCCATTCCAGCGTAGGCTACTGTTTTATAATCCTCAAGAAATGAAACAATTTGTTTCGGAAAGAGCATATAGATCTTTCAGTGTAAAGGATACAGACGTCTTTATAGTTCTGTGTCATACCTTGAGTTGCCCTCCTCTGACCCATTTGCATCAGGCAGTGGTGTCCCAGGCTGCTAAGAGAAATATGTCCAAAGTAAGAAACCATGCAATTAAATGAACCAAAGGAACAAGAATGCTGAGCCCCCAAATAAACCGTGTAAAGGACAATTGCCGTCTCTTCATTAGCATTGGTCGCAGATTTGTCACCTGTCCAAAGATGTAGAATTAATAGCGAGTTAATGCTTTAAGACTTGCTAAAAAAAATTCTGAGTACTGCCATGAAATGGATAACACTTATTCAACACTAGTATAAACTTTGAACAAAAACTCTAAATTTCTCAATGATCAAATACAATGTACAAGCAAAATACTACCTCCGTTTTCAAAAAATTGAAACGGACCCACAATGCACGCAGTCCAATGCACATTTTAAATCATTAATAACACAATTTCACTACAAGCAAAAATACTAAAATTTCGATATTTAAAAACTACTCGACGAGACGAATCTAACAAGATCCCACTTGACTATATTTTAACTTGTATGACTATGATAAAACTTTAAGTCAAAGTGCGTGTGTGAATAGTGTCAAATTTCCAAACGTTTCAACTATTTTGAAACGGAGGGGGTATAATATATATATATATATATATATTATTATACATCAGGGAAAAAGGATAAATATGGTAGCTATATCAGCACCAAATAATTTATACTCCCTCAGTCATTTAATGTTATTAACATTGGCATAGTAAACACTATTCATTGAGTAACTTTGATTCGTCTTTTTAACACAGTTACATAAAATAAAATATAGTCAAGTAAGATGTTGTTAGATTCGTCTAATCACATTGTTTTAGAATATTAAACTTTTATCATTTTTACTTTTATATAATTTGAGATATTAATCGTTAAACATTTACATTGGATTGCGTGAAAACATGGAATGTTAATATCATTTGATGACGGAGGGAGTATTATTCTCTAATATCAATCCAACATATATATACTTCCTAATATATTACATACATTCCATAACAACAAGAACACATAAAGGATGACTAATCATGTACCTTCATAACCTCCCAAAGATTTGCGTTGATGATTTTCCACCTGCAAATAAAATAGAAAATAAAATAAAAAGCAAGTAAACTTTGACAAACACATAGAGAAATTATCCCATTACAATGCTTTGTCCAATGTCATTGCTGCTCTGTATGGCAATTGCCTCCTCAATTTGTAAGATCTCAGTTTCTATTGTATAGACACGTTCCAAGATTTCGGGAGTGCTCACAAAACGAACAAACCTGTTAACTTGCAGTTGTTAGTTGTTCGGATGAAAGCTTCACTAAGGAGACACAACAGCCATGGGACAGAATTATAACTTTTATGAGGATTATATAAAATGAAGGCCATCCGGGGGACATTTAACATCATGCATTCAATCCTAATTCAAATTTTGATTTCACTATTACCCTCTAATTCCGACCATTGGCATCAATTTAGAAAAATTACAAAGCATCAATACCATTAGTAAGTAATCTATAAAATTTAATGTCATTGACTGAACTCTGAAGCTATCAATAAATAGGTGGCACACATCATTGACCCAATATTTTAAAGATAAATTTATAATGAAAGGAATGTAATGGATAGTTAGGATGCCAAGGATTTCCTAGGACAGGAGAACGGTAGACATCATTAAGATACTACGTGATTGATATTCTAAGAGAGTTTCAACTAAAAGGTAAACATGCATGCAATCCAGTAGTGCATCCAAACCTTTCTATTGTGGCCTTTGTGAACCATGACGAATCAGTGCCGAGTGCTGGCTCTAGAATAATCGAATAACCTCCTTTAGCAACTTGATCCTGAGCAATCTTTAGGTGTGCAAGAAATGGATTTAGCAACCCTGACGCAATTTTCTCTTTCTTATCATTGGCTAGAATGATCAAATCACACCTGATACCAGCACAAAATACCAATGGGCAGGAAAGTTACTCGAACAAAGTACATCAATGCTTTTGAGTAACACATCTGACCATTTACATCATCCAAAAATATTTAGAAAGTGGATGGAAAAATGTCATTTTGAAAATGAACATGTCTCGATACTACTCATAGACAGGAATTTAGTACTCTACCCGACCTAATAAAAAGAAGTAAATCCGTTCAAACCCAAAAGAAGCCCAACGTTGAATGTTTACAACAATTCATCCCTAAAACAATCCACAGACATCAACTTTGATGAAACTCCTTCATGTTTTCTTGTCTTTCCACATACGCTCGTCGTTCACAATCCCCACATCCCCATTGTTGCAATAAATAAAACATTGTGAGCAACTGCCAATGTGTAAATTCAAAAAGAACAAACAACATATGCAATCAATTTCCAAGGGACTTACAAGTAAAACTGATCTCATTAAACAATAGGAAAAGGATTGAGAATTTCATTCCGACATTTGCAAGCAATTACTAAAGACAATTAAAGAATGGGGATTGTTCCATGCTTGTTTTTTTCCTTGCGCCATTTATGCAGGTTGTTAAGCTATCAAGTCGGTTCCATGTAGGGTTTCCACATACGAAAACAATTTCTCAAATAGCCAAAAGCAATGCTCGCGTTAACTCTACAAATTGCACCAACATCAGTCCCGTCCATCCACATTACGACACAACTAATACTAACAGACACTCGAATCGACCCACAGGCACATTGGGGTGGGGAATCACAGCGCAAATTCCAAAATTAGGCACACTAACAAGCTAAGCATACCTCGTTCGAGTAGGAGTGAGCTGAAAAACGGCCGAGCTAAGCCTAGTGCTCGACCTCATTGCGTGAAATGGCGTTCAGATCTCAGCAGAAAAACAAGAAGCAGCGAAGAATTAAGTCATCGGAGACACAAATCTGATTTCAGAGAGCAAAATTTACTGTTCCGAAACCAAGTGTGCAAAAATAATTAAGAGATGAACAGTTCCGTGGACTGCAGAGAAGGTGGTCACGAGGTTTCCGATTGGCATTAGCAGGAAACAGGAAGCATCATTTATATCGAAAAGGGTGAGGGGCCTGCAGTAACCTGTAAAAAAAACATTCAGAGACAGAATGGGGCATGAGTCCATCAGGAGCATGACCATGGGTAACCTGTAAGAAAAACATTCAGAGTTCAGAGACAGGATGGGGCATGACCTGATGGACTCATGCCCCATTCTGTCTCTGAACTCTGAATAGGTGTGGGCAAAAAATTCGAACCAATTCGCTGAACCGTAAAATCGAATCGAATTTTCGGTTAATCAAGGATTCCAGTTCAAATACAAATACTTCATTTAAGTATTTGCCCGGTTCAAATACAAATAAAAATACTTTAAATTTTTTCCCCGATTAATCGAACCGAACCGAATATATTTATAGTGTTTTAAAAAATTATATATATTGTATATATTATACATATTTTATGGTATATTATTATATATCAATAATATATTTCATTATTTATTAAATTATTTAAATATATAATAAAATAAATATTAGAAAGTAAAGATAATTAAAAAATATATCCTATATTAATTTTTTGCCATTAAAGAATTCTCAATATTGAAATAGACACTACACTAAGATGTTTTAAATATACTAATATATTTTGATAACACTTGGGTTGGGACTTACCATAGCGGTCAAGTCCCCCGTCTTCCAACCATAGGTTGGGGGTTCGATCCCCACCCGGCCCAATATCCCTCCCCTTTATCCCCCTTTGTAATTTGTGTGGTTTGGGCTCCCACACACCTTTGCCGACACATGAGTGTCACCGTTTACCAAAAAAATATATTTTGATAACACTAAAAGGAACCATCGAATTTGAGAGTTATATGATTTTTTTTTATTATTGTATTATAATAACCTAAAAAATAAATCTACAAAGGTTAAGAATTAAGAAATGAAGATTTGATTATAAAGTTTAATGGGCTTGGACAAAATATTCCAACCGAATCGCTTAACCGTTGAATCGAATCGAAACCGAATCCCCGGTTAACCGAGGAGTCCGGTTACAAATACAAATACTTCATCTAAGTATTTGTCCGGTTCAAATACAAATACAAATACCTGAAAAACTCCGGGTAACCGAACCGTGCCCACCCCTACCATGGAGGAAGGATCAAGTTCAAGGAAATGAACGCCGATAATATAGAGACAAACTTTGTATGTACGTTTATAACAAAAGAGTGTGCTGTTGCTAATTGCAAATATTGCCTATTGGGGTCTAGCTGAAATTTTGGAGTTATTTGAATTTTGATTAATAATTGAAGGGCATTTTGGGTATCTAATAATTCCTTGTGAATCCTCAGCCGACAAGAGGTGAGAGTAGGTAGTACTCCTCCGTCAACTTATTTTGTACACGGAAATTTAGGTTGTGGTGTTTAGTATTTAAAGTAGTGTGAGTAAATTTGACTAAAAGTCATCCATCTAATTTATAATGGTTATATTTGACTTTTGACCATATTTATTATTTAACTTTGACTTAATGTTATCGTAATAATGTCGAAAGAAAAAAATAGTCAAATGTGGTCTTGTTGGAATCGTCTAATCGTATAGTTTTAAAATATACTTCCTCCGTTCTTTTGATATTGCACCATTTCAGTTTTTGTTACTATTCATTGTTTAACTTTGACTTAAATTTTTATCATAGTTATACAAGGAAAAACATAGTCAAGTGAGATCTTGTTGGATTCGTCTCGTCGTGTAGTTTTTAAATATCAAACTTTTAAATTTTTTACTTATACCGAACTTAAGTTATTAATGGTTTAAAACATGCATTGGACTGCGTGCATTGGGTGAATGTTGCACTTTCACGGAAACGGAGGAAGTATATTTTTTATACAATTTTTATTTATACCCATTTTGAGATATTAATTGTTAAACATATATAGAGACTTTGTGCAGAAAGTAATATTGTCATTATTGTGTGGTTTTTAATCATACTTATGTTAATCTAATTTGCTTAAAAAAAGTGTCAAACCTTATTGAGACACCCCAAAAAGAAATAATGGCCACTTTTAATGGGAGGAATGGAGTATAAAATTTGGATGTTCCAAAAGTCCAATGACGATTGAAGAAAAACACGGGGTACTTGCTATTTGGTAATCTCTGCATTTTATCTAAATTGAAGAGTAGTGTAACATAAACTTTAGGCAAATAGTACTAGTAGCGTATCATAGTACTAGTGATTTTTAAGGTAAGAATAGTGTTTTTTTTTTAAAAAAAAACCTAGGAAAGAAGTGGGAACTTAACACTTGGCCAAGTCTTTATGCCCTGAATGGTGTAATTTTAAGCAAACGTGTGTAATTTGTACCACAAAGAATTCCACTATTTTTTTTAGTACATTATTTAGACTTTTTATAGTTAGAAACATATTCTGATGGATATATTTTTTCAATTAGGTCACTGAATGTAAAAGATTTTGTATATTTCTACGCCTTGAATTAACACTAAAAAAATACTCATTCCGTCCTAATAATTTTGTCTACTTTCTCTTCTACACACAATTCAATCCACTTATTTAACGTTTTATATCTCAAAATCGATATAAGTAAAAATTATATCAAATGTATGTTTAAAACTATATGGTTAAACAATTTTAACAAGACAACAGTTGACTATTTTTTTCTTCTTGTATCAATACAATAAAAGTGAGTCAAAGTTAAACAATGAACAGTGCCAAGATTATTGGGACGGAGGGAGTACTAAATTTTCATTCAAAAGTAATATGGGATATATTTATTCAGCACTTTCAAATGGCATTTCACCCAGTATTAATATTTATTCAGTACGTCTGCATATTCATACAAACCACTTCCATATCTTTGGGTGAATAATGGGTTATCTAGGTCTTGTTAAGGTTCAAGAATAGCCTAATCTTGGAAGTCTGCATATTCATACAAACCACTTCCATATCTTTGGGTGAATAATGGGTTATCTAGGTCTTATTAAGGTTCAAGAATAGCCTAATCTTGGAAATACGGGATAGGCAGATAGGCTTAGACCAACTCCAACCCACCCTGCAATTTATGCAGGGTGGGAATATAGTGTGGGGCTCCAACTGAGAAAGCACCCCCCACCCTCCCCTCAAAAGAAAAGGTGCTGCAGTGTTCTGCTGATTGATTTCAATGGAACATTGTTCATCCCGCTATTGCAGGAGTTTTCCCTTTTTTATATATATTTTTAAGGAAAAATGCCAAATAGGTCATTTTTTTTCCAAAAATTCAAATCAGTCATTTTTCGATTTTATTATCAAAACAGTCCGCTACAAATGCTAATTATATACAAATCAGTCCCTTGTTCACTAATTATGCTCTAATTGCTGACGTGGCGAGGGTTTAAATTTAAACCTGATACGTACGCATAATATTAGGCCTTTTTCTTTTATCTTTTGTCAATTCAGTCATAAACTTTTGTTTTGTTCTATTTAGTCCTCTACCCAAATCAGTCATTTTTATATTAATTGGTCTCCAACCTTTTAAATTATTTCATTTCAGGCATAAAACCTTAAATTTTTTATTACTACTAATCCATTTATCAAATAAATGCCAACATACTTCCGTAAATAAAATTAAACACCAAACCTCATACATTAGGTTTGACTGCCTTGTTACTGGGTTTTCCAAGATCCGGGATTTTACGGACTCTCTCTAACCATCCGACTGTAACCGATGGTTCATTGGTTCTGGTTTCCTTCAGCAACAATTAACGCAAACATACTTTGTTTCCTACCTTAAAACGTAGTAAATGATTTAATTTTAATTTTTGTGTAAATGATTTAATATTACTTTTTGGAAGGTTATGGATGTAGGAAGCATGGACAATAAAATCCAATGCATGAGGTTTGGTGTTTAATTTTATTTATGAAAGTATGTTGGACATTTATTTGATAAATGGATTAGTAATAATAAAAATTTTAAGGTTCTTGGCTTGAAATAAAATAATTTGAAAGGATGGAGGCCAATTAATATAAAAATAACTGATTTGGGTAGAGGACTAAATGGAACAAAATAAGAATTTAGGATTGAATTGGCAAAAGATAAAAGAAATGGACTAATATTATGTCCACGTGTCAGGTTTAAATTTAAACCCTTGCCACGTTGGTAATTAGAGCATAATTAGTTAACAAATGACTGATTTGGACATAATTAGCATTTGTAGCGGACTATTTTGGTAATAAAATAGAAAAATGACTGATTTGAATTTTTGGAAAAGAAAAAGGACCTATTTGGCATTTTTTTTCTTCATATTTTTAATAATTACAATGATTAAAGGGTCAAAATGTAAATTTAGTTTTAATTTATTTTTTATTATAGTTAAATATATTTTATCTTAATTATATTTTTTTAGGTTGAGTTAATTGTGTTTAATAGTTTTTTTTTTATTGGACAACCTATGAAATTGGTGGTGCGAGCCCATGCCACACAAATTATAAAGGGAATAAAGGGAGGGATAGAGGCCGATGGGGAATCGAACCTCCAACCTTCGGGCTGGAAGTCAAGTGATTTAACCACTTGGGCTAAGTTCTCATCCCATGTACTTAGGTTAGCATTTTGGGCATATAAGTTAATATTCTTTATTAATTTGTATCATCATAATTAAAAAGTACTTAATAAATTTAAATAATGATAATAATATAATAATAACAATTTCAAATATTATTGTGAAGTAAAATATGTTAAAATCGTAAAATGTACAGGTATTAATTGTAATTCTAAATTATAAAATAACAAAATATAATATGTAGAGAATATTCCCTGCAAAAATTAAGGGTTTGATTGGAGATAAAGTTACTGTAGTTGTCTGACAAAATAAAGAACATTGTTGGAGATGACCTTAGTGGATATACCTCTCACAAATTAATTTTTTCATTCACAAAGTTGTAACACAAGATCTTGCTTAACAAGATAAAACCGCATAAATACTCAAAATAATTGATCATTAAATAATTTAAAAAGCAATGTGCTTAAACGTAACTAAAAAATACATGTTAAATCATTTCAATATCAAATATACATTAGTTATTTTGAAAATGTTAAGAATTTAAATGTTTAATATGATTATTAATATTTACATAAATAAGGATACACCAATAATGAAGAAACTCATATTGATGATTAATTTTTCGGCATTCTGTGTTGAGTGATTTCATAAATGGACTTGTTCACAAGGTTAAGTCTAGAAGTAAAAGGCATGTTATGCATGTAGTTACTTTGGTGTCAAAGCAACACCTTTAACTTGTTGCTCGTTCATCTAGTAGGAATTGAGTTATGAAGAATTCAGTGTAACACCTCGGATTTGGTCACCTAGGCCGGGACGCTACCGCCACACATTTCTAAATAAGACACGATCAAATCGAACTTATTTAAAAAGATGTTAAGGCTAAAGTTGTACAAATATTTAAAATAACTAAAAACCATTCAAACAATGCCCGAAGTTAAAATCAGAGTTATGTCTACCATGCATAAATAAAAGCAGAATAGGGCCAAAACATGCGGCCAAAACGAAGTCCAGAGTCTCAGTGCAGAATTTAAATAAATTAAAAATGCGACAAGTCTTCATAAGAAATAATCTCATCCCGCATGCGAAAGCTTACTCTGCAAAGTCTAAGGAAAATAGGAAATAACAACTAATCAGTACAAAGGTACTGCATAATTTAGTATACAACACAGCGAATTTTAAAAATTCTAGAAGAGGATATAAAAATTAGGATTTTTAATTAAAAAGACAAATAAAATAATTTACAAAATCTCTTACACTTGCTACACGAATATTTTACCATTGTTCGTTATGATCGAGGACACCACATATGCCCTTTGGGACTAACATCCACGACCACAAGGACTCTAATTCATAATAAGGATCCTAGGGACGTACCCTTGGATCAACCTCTGGGACTCGTACCCACGAGGGTTGTGAAAGCAGTGACCCTATACAGACCGCTCCGGAACCCTAGATAACTCATACGGATACATCTAGGAGTATAGACTGTTACAATCACTAATAAACCATTTACCATAATTGTCGTTTTGGCTACGAGAAGGGGCGGCCCAACGAGCTCCACTTAATGCACTTACCCTCAAGAAATAATATCGGGCATCCCACTCGATCAAACTCCCAAAGTTTCAAAATCCACTTTTTATCAGTGATTACATTTCCAGAATATATATAATTCAACACGAGTGAAAATCGACTTGAAAATCACCCCAAATACACAACATGGATTTCACCATTTTTAAACATGAATTTGCAACCGTAGCAGTATTCAGTTTCGCTTTTGGAAATGTAGCAAACCATTTTTAAAAATTTCAAAAATTTTACAGGCGCTAGAAAACACCAAGATGACTATTTTTCATAGAAATAGGCATCCTCAAATTCGGATTCTAAATAGGCCAATTAAATCGGTTTCAGAAAGCCTAGATTCAAGGATTTTAAAAGGTTCAGCAAACTCGACCACAGTGTGATTAAAAATACATAACTTTTTCAAAAGAGTTCCTAAAATGATAAAAATTGACGGAGACATTCTAGACACAATATGAAACAAAACTGATGAAGGCATCAATCACAAATAACAAACATAGGATGATCTAAAATGCACAATAAAACCGAACTTCATGAAAAATCCATTCTGACAGCAACTTTTAGCAGAAAACCAGATCCGATTTCGAGCATCAAATCAACATCAAAAATTCTAAAATTTTATAGAGATCATATTTAGAATGTTAGGAACAATTTTTGATAGGAAAAATCTTTTAAAAATGCTCGGATCTAGGTCGAAATTGCAAGGCAACAGAAACTAGTCATGAGAAAACCCTATTCGACAGATTTCACAAGAGATGGAAATGGATCTATAACTCGACTTATACTCAACCAAAACTTCTAATAAACAATGTGTATGATACTAACTTACTTAGGAACAGGTTAGAGTCGAAATCCTCCTTGTTGGTATCCCTGAGATCGTCCGAAACAACCACAAGATCAACACTTCCACCGATTGACCCTATATTCGAATGGTTGGCAAAATCCTTAATGTGGAGGCATGTAATCCGAGTCTAGGACTAAGGAAAATAAATGAAATCCTTACTTACCTAAGGAATGATTGATTTGGAAGTGCCAAACTCAACCAAAGCCTCTGCAAACCAAAGAACAACACACAACTCTCACCAACACTCCAATGAACTCAGATTTTCGAAATGAAGGGGAATGGTTGGAATTGTGACTGCTGTGGGTTGTAAAATAGGATGTGGACAGTTCCTATGGGTGTATTGATGAGTATAGTGAATGTGGGACTGTTAAATGGCCAGTTAAGAGGCGAATTAAGGCCACCAATCCCCCAAATAGATGCCCCCTCTTCACTACCATGAATTTGAATCACTTGATCTTCCAATGCACCACTTTTAATCCATGGATGTGGTCTTTCAACAGTTTAAACCCAACCTATGGAGTCTCCAGATGTCTAAAAAGGCTTGAGGATGATTCATGGTTCGATTCGATGAACCTTGGTTCGAAAATGAAGGCCAAAACGCGTGGAACCGCGTTGGCCATTCGGCCACTGTTGGTGGCGCGCCGGCGTCGCGCGCCACGGCCACGCGGCCACCAGCCTGCGTCCCTAATTTTTTTTTTTAATTACATGATTTTTATTGCAAAAATCATTAGAAATTATCCGGGTTCTTTGGGATAATTTGATAAACTTATTCCGAGTCGCGATCGTCCGAAAATATTTAATTCCGCTCTCTCGGAATTATTTCGGTTTTGATAATTAAATCCAATTCTTTAATTTTCGAATTTAAATCTCAACGTCGATTTCTCGGGTATTACAGTCTACCCACCTTAGAAATCAACTTCGTCCTCGAAGTTGGGTCACACTCGGAAAGGAAATAGGCACGCATACAAATATTGAGGCTTGAAAATTAAATTCTTACCTCGACGCGTGATGACTCTTTGCGGGGTATCACATCTTCTCCCCCTTAAGACCGCAGTTATGTCCCCATAACTGCTCACGAGTCGTTTTGGAAAAGGTTGGGATATTGCTGCTTCATATCCGATTCCAATTCCCACGTCGCTTCTTCCGTGTCATGATTGGACCAAAGAACCTTCACCATTTTCACGGTCTTGTTCCTTGTAACCCTTTCCTTGACATCAAGTATCTCGATCGGATACTCCTTATATGTCAGATCGTCGTCCAATTCGATCACATCGGGTTGCAAGACGTGAGTTGGATCGTGCACGTATTTCTTTAATTGAGAAACATGAAACACGTTGTGAACTCGTGACAATTCCGGTGGAAGAGCCAATTGGTATGCCAAGGTACCCACACGGTCTAAAATCTTGTATGGACCGATGTAGTGAGGACTCAACTTCCCTCGTTTTCCAAATCGTATCACCCCCTTCATTGGCGATACTTTTAGCATAACCTTGTCTCCCACTTGGAACTCCAGTTCTTGTCGTCTCGTGTCAGCATAACTCTTTTGCCGATCTTGTGTGGCCTTCTTCTTTTGTTGGACGACCTTGAATTGTTTGCTCATTTCTTCAATGAGCTGAGGTCCAACCACCACAGAATTATCATCCTTAACCCAACATAACGGACTGCGACACTTGCGTCCATAAAGAGCTTCGAACGGTGCCATGCCAATGCTAGAATAGTAACTGTTGTTATACGAGAATTCAATCAGTGGCAAGTGGTTTCCCAACTTCCCTTGAATTCAAGTACACACGCCCTAAGCATATCCACTAGCGTTTGAATCGTCCGCTCGGTTTGACCGTCAGTCATCGGATGGAAAACCGTGCTCATCTTGATTTGAGTTCCCAAGGCTTCTTGCAATTTGGTCCAAAAGTTTGAGACAAAGCTACTGTCTCGGTCCGAGATGATATCATGTGGTACACCATGCCTTCTGACCATATTTTCAATATATGCCTTGGCTAGTTGATCCATCGACCAATTATCCTTCATTGGTATAAAGATGGCGGTCTTTGTCAACCGATCAACTATCACCCAAAATTGTTCATGCCTCAGGGAGATCTTGGTAATCCCAAGACAAAGTCCATGGAGGTTATAACTATTGATATACGAAAGTGGTACCTATTGTGTAATGAATGTGAAAGTAATAGTATTTGCATCCGGGGACAATTAAGTATGGTTTTAAGATGGTCGGAAAACCGTCCCATCCTATCCGTGCCAATTTTAATGTTACAAGTCGTGGTAACCATGTTGGCATGGGAGCCAGAAAACTGCACTGATGATTCCCGCATTTCCCGAGGGACCGGTATCCCAACAGCGGACAAGGAAGTTTACATCCAGAGTTGCTGAGCTGTAGCACCGGAATGTTGAAGATGAGCTGCTGAGCCAAAGCCCGGAAGTTGGGATTAAAGCTGCTGATCTAAATAGAGGAAGATCCCGGACCAATTCAACTGGATCCGAAAGTCCACAATTAATCGCAAGTAGTCGGATGTCGGTCGCCGGAAGTTGGCCGAAACTTCCACCGGGATAGGCACCGGAAATCGAACATTTTATTTAGTTGTTAGATTTGTAATTCAACAAGTGCATGCATGCACAAGGATACTTAAACAAGCAGAAGAGAGAACACTCCATGGCGGGACCCACAACCCAATGAAGAAACAGTTTACGTTGCAATCCTCGACTTACATCACAATCCTCCTATAGCGACGTGACCCTCACCTTTACGACGCTAGAGAGAGAGACTGATGCTGTTACGTTGCAATCCTCCTACGTCGCAACACCAGGACTGCGACGTAACCTGACCCATTACGACGTAACACGGGAGATGAAGAACAAAGGCCACGCGTCGCGACCCTGCCTGCCTACGTCGCAACCCATGTTCTGCGACGTAGCCATGTTCTGCGACGTAACCATACTTTGTGATGTCATTTTGGTATTGCGACGCCATTTTGCTTAGGGTTTCTACCTTTTGGCCCGTTTGTTTAATTCTTGGTTAGCGTTGTTTAATCTCTTGTATTTCGGGTTGTCTATATATAGAACATCCCTAACACTTTGACATTCACCTTTGAATGAATTATACCTTGAAACCACTTCGAGAGTGAATATACATTTATTTGAAGGTCACCCTTGAATATTACCATTCGGTTAATGTTCCTTTTGAGCATGGGATGTGTTCAATCGTATTGTTGCCAATGATGTCGTTGATGAAGGGATTAGTATGTTGCATTTAGTGCATCTTCTTATCCAACATTAAGCGTCAAACATGGTAATCCCACCTATCCTTTCATTTTCCTATTTTTATGTTCTTCATTAAACTTGTGCTTAATCCGATCCATGGCATCTTCTTGGTATCAAAGCCTAGATTAAGCCTCTTTATCTCATCCATTCCCTCTTTTAAACTCAACAATCCCAAAATATTTTTCTTCTTGCTTTCTTGTTTTGACCGAGCATCCTTGACCATTTTTGGATTTTATGTTAGTTGTTTATTTGATCTTGTTACAAATCTACTATCCTATCACATTAGCTTTCTAACCATACCAAAATATCAAAACTCCAAACACATTTGCAAAATCTTCACCATGGCCGAGACTTGGTTCTTGTTCTAGGGTAGGGTTTTGTTGTTTAATCTTATGTTTGATTGTGGTTGTTTGGATGTTGTTGTTGGTTTCCCGTTTTAATCGGTATTATATGGACATTGTCCATGATTTTAGTGTTACCCGAGACTTTAGGTTTTAAAAAGCTTGGGTTGAATGTTCTTGAGCTTCATAAGAAAATTCAAAAATTTCTTGAGTCTTGTTTGGTTAATAGGGTTTTGGGGTGAGTGTTATTTTGTTTTGTTTGAGGACAAACACGTTGGGTATAGTACAATGCTTTTGGGGTATTAATTGGGCTAAAAAGTGAGGGAATATTCTGCCAAGGTTGTTGGAGAGACTCGAATGGGTCAACATCAGCACAAAAGACAAGGGAAGAAAGCAATTACGTCGCAATCCTTCATCCAGGTTGCAACACACGATTGCGACGTAAACTTCCTCTCACGACGCCAAGGCAGTAGTAGCTACATCGCAAAACTCGACGTCGCAATCCCCATCTCACGTCATAAACCCCAGGGTTTGCGACGTAAAGTCCAATTGAGAGCCCTAAGTCGTAATCCATCATTGACGACACAATCCCAGTATCACGACATCGATCTAGTATCACGATGCAAGCTTGTTTCCGAAGTATTACGACGACGCCCTACATTATGTCGCAATCCATCATCGACGTCGCAAAACTAGTGTCCCGACGTAACCTGGTATCAAGACGCCAAGTATTACGACGCCCATTTCCACTCTACGTCGCAACACCAGCATTCTGTAACACCCTGGTTTTGGTAACCCATGTCGGGATGCCACCGCCACACCTCCCTAGCAAGACACGACTTCTTCGAGCTTGCTAAAGAGATGCAATGCTAGAGGTATTTGTAAATGGTTTTAAAACACAAGTCCGGAATTACTTAAATTAAAAATAATGTAATAACATCCATGCACGATAATAATTAGATTTGCTGCAGAAAATAAATATGGGCCGACATGGCCAAAACATCGGGTTAAACAGGCCCGAAATGCAAGTCATATGAACGCTGAAATAATTATTCAAAAGTATCCCCCCAATAAATGATCATGCTCACTCTCCGTACTCTGTAGCAGAAAAATATAAAAACATTTTTTATCAGTATATAAAATACTGAGTAAATCAATCCATGTCGTAGCAATAAAGGGGTTTTAAAAATTTAATAATTAAAAATACATTTTTACACATGCATATTTAAAACATGTAATTTGACTAATTAATAGACAAGAATTTGATTTGCATAATTCTCATGGCACAATTAAATTTAAAAATAAAAAACTAAGGCATAGGCATAAATTTAAAGCATGACTTAAATAAATAAATAATAAATGAGTAAAAACATAATTTAAAAATTTAAGTCTTTTAATTTTCCCCCGTTAACTAAGAAGAGGACGCCACAACCAAGTTTCTCAGGTATTAAGTTTCAGAATTGCCGAAGCAATCCGCGTATCGTGCCATACACAGTACCACTCCGGAGCCTCGAGTAACTCATACGGATACACCCGAGAGTGTAGACTAGTTTTTCAATTGCCCTTTCGGCACAATATCACAAAAGATCACTCTCGTCCATTCTGACACGAGGTATAAAGCTAGAGGGGCACCGTGCAGAGCACTCACCCCCTACTTATTTCGTGGAGATCTAGCTCAACCTAGATTAACGGGTTTTCGAAAACATTTTTAGCATTTAGACATGGTTCGCAATTCGTGCGTTTCGAAAAGTTAATTCCTCAACGTAGGAAACAAAGTCCTTGACACAGTTTACGCCTTTTTCAGTTTAAAAATTCCATTTAAAGGCGATCGACTTGAAATTCGCACATTATATTAAAAATATTCTAACGAACAATTTTCATGTTTTAAGTTTCTCGAAATTAGGTAAGGAAACAAAGAAAATTTTACAATCTTTTCAAAAAGCAAAATCTGTCAACTTTTCCGGTAACAACGCATTATTTTTAAAACTCGTTTTTGACCTAGCAAACGAACTCCAAAATTTATGAAAATTTACATGCACTTACATGATACAAAAATAAACAGGTTTTATTAGAGGCATTTTATCTGAAAAAATTCCAGATTAAATCAGATTCACGCATTAAGTTCAACTCGAAAATCTGTCAGACTTTCTTTTTAAAAATACACAGACAACCAGGTTGCATTCGGAGACCCGAACGTTAATGAAAACTCACAAAATTTTACGGACACATTCTTGAGACAGTAATCTACAACTTTCATTTTTACATCAAAGATTAGTTTTGAAGGAATCCATTAGAAAAACATCAAAGAAATCGAACATGCAAATCTGTCAGAATTTCGGTCTTGTTCAAAAATTTCAGAATAAACTAGATGCATTTTCGGGGATCAAAACTTGATGAAAATGCTTGAAAATTTGACACAACCTAGATTAGGATGTTAGGAACAAAACTTCAGTTTGGGGTTTTTCGTTTCAAATTCTCGAAATAGGAGTTTTTGTAGGATTTCAGAAACCGCGCAAAGGTAAGTTCTTTAAGTCTGATTTTTATGTTCTGATTAAATCTTGTGTTACGAACGTTCCTAAGCCACCGAGATTGATACTTAAGGCATTGAATTACAAGGTATGAGATATGGGATGTCACAGGGTCGTCCGGCGCCTATGGATTGCTACGAACGGATCTACTCAACCCGATTTCTTCCTCCTTTGGCCACAAACCGAAATCACAAGGAAAAATCCGTAGTTAGATCGAAATTTTTGATTTAAAATGACGAAGAAACCTTAATCTACACCTTACCAACAATCCTACAGCCTTGACTCTTGCTCCACACGTCCTCTTGCTCGGATTTGATAGTCGGAAGTTCAAGAACACAAGAGTTTTGGGGTTTTTCGGATTGGGAGAGCTTGGGAGAGGAAGTGAGGGTAATGGAGGTGAATGGAGTCTGAAATTATGGCCAAGGATCAGCCATAACTCGTCCCTAATACCCTTCCCTTGATGGGGATTGTGTTTCTATAGTCGGGGGTCGAAAATAAGGCAAGAAATCACCAAAACGCGTGAATGCAGCTGTCAGCCCCTCCGGCGCGACCATGGCGCGCGAAACGAGGAATCTCGCGCGGCCACCGCGCGAGCCCCGGCTGGGCTGCGGTCCGGGCCGGGCCATGCAATCCGTCGGGCCTTTTCTCCTCTCTTCCGGGCTTCTATCCTCCTACGTTCTCGGGTTCGATTTTTCGGGTCGTTCTCGGATTATAATTCCTATCTTAAATTTATTTCGACTCAATTTAATTTCTTGTTTGAAATCTTGAATCCATCGAGTTTGAATTCGTCGACTTTTGGTTCGTCGACTTTTGGCTCCCGTGTAATAATTTATCTAATTAAATAATTTCCAACTTCCCGGGTTCTTGGAATTGAAATTCTTTTGCTCATCAAATTTAATTCCATTTTTTTTTTATTAAGAATCGCGGGTATTACAGTCCACCCTCCATAGAAATTAAATTCGTCCTCGAAGTTGCGTGTTAGCTTCTCGCAAGTTAGGGTCTAGGGTCATGTCATTTTTTCTTTTATTTCTTATATCATGATAGTGACTGAACTTAGAATTGAAATTTCCAAGTTGCCTACGTACCCTGTGAAGGGATCAAACCATTACGTAGTTGTAACACCCCGGTTTTTGGTCACCCAGGTCAGGGTGTCACCGCCACACCTCCCTAGCGAGACACGGTTTCTCCGAGCTCACTAAAGAGATGCAAGGCTATGGTTTTTCAGAATTTAAAATGTTCAAACAGCCCATTCATATATAATTTAAAAATAATACATCAAAGTTGCAGCGGAAAATAATATTTACATATATATATTGCAGCAGAATTTAAATTTAGGGCCGACATGGCCTAATCACGGGTTAAACAGGCCCGTTCATGCAATTCATATCTAAGGCTAGAATAATAAAAGAAGATAAAATTTCCCCGAATATCACATGCATGCATATGATGATGCATATTCTTCATACTCTGTAGGAAAAAGAAAGTAATGGTTTTGGTCAGCACTACGTGCTGAGTAAGTTAACACGTACAAGATTATGAGGTTTCAAAGGCTTTAATTAAATTTAATGAAAACATGTGCATAATTTAAACAATTCATGTAACCGCATAATTTAGAAGACACGGATTCATAAGATCATCAATATAGCTTGCACCGTAATTAAATATGTTGCCATAAATTTAATAACACAAATTATCAAGGACTTAGTTGGATTCCTTTATCGATGTCTTGTTTCGTTCTTTTTACCGATCACCACCGCTAGGGCTCTTATGTCCGCCAGCCTTACGCCTGGGCTCTTATGTCCACAGGTATCATGGTCGATCTTTTAATTAGAGTTAATCCGTCCGCTAGCCATACGATCAGTGTTTCGCTAGGACTCTTACGTCAACCTAGACATACACTTGGGCTCTTATGTCCCAAGCCGCAGAGAACATTGACAGTATCTAGCTTAGTCATAACCCGCAATATTTTAATCTTCTCGTTTCGTGTATCGTATTTCAAAGTATTTCTATCCGTTTCAACCTCAAAGGCTAATTTCATCGTTTCCACAAGATATCAAGATTTGACTCGGTCAACCACAGTTTACTCTAAAATTTGTCTAGAATCAGTTTTAATTTCAAAAATTCCGAAATTTCACGACTGACTCCAAAACGTCAAGATCTACAACTTTCACGTTTTAACTTTTTCGTTCCGAGATACCGAAACAGGTCAACAACGTCAATTTTCGTCAGATCAAAAATCTGTCCGCGTTTTCACACAGCAGTTTAAAAGTTTCGAGATCTACCATAGCAAATGAACTCTAAATTTGATGAAATTTTACAGAGAACATCTTAAGACAATTATCTACAACTTTCATGTTCGGCTAAAGATCTAATTCAGCCTAGAACCCTAGTCAAAAACGTCAGCAAGTTCGCATCTATGTTCTGTCCAGTTTCAAGATCCGATTTTAAACCAGTTCGGTTTGGGGTGGATTTCACATATCAAATCATCCCGAAAAATTCTGAAATTTTATGGAGGTATTCATAACATATAGATCTACAACTCTTATGTTCAACGCCAAGCCTAGATCGGTCTAGATCTAAGGTAGAAATCACCAACAAGTTCGAATAAAGAATCTATCATCGTTTCAAGATCTAAATCTAAAGCAGGCTCGTTTACGATCGTTTTCGGATATCGAAACACGATGAAAAATTATGAAATTTTTACAAGAGCTAGATCAGTGTCTTAGGAATGTTTTTCGTGTTTTAAGTTTTCTCGTTTGAACGTTTTAAGGGGTCCGAATAAATTCAATAAAAGCGCTGCGCCGGTGTAGACAGATTTTAGGTAGGGTTCCATTAGATCTATATGTTCGAATCTTTTAACAACCCAAAACCAAAGTAAGCGTTAACTTACTGATTGTTGAGCGTCCGGGATCTTCGATTCGGAGGCGTGGCTTCCAGTCCTCCGTTTATCCTCTCCGTTTGTCGGGTTCTTCGCTCTCGATCCGGATCGGGGGTTTGGAATAGAAAAAGATCGAATTTAGGATTTGTTTTCAAATCACATATGGAAAAGAATGGATCAAGGCTTACCACAGCGGCGGGGTCTCCGAAATTCGTCCAAGATTCAGCCTTTGAATGCCTTCGTTCCTCCGACGACTCCGGGATTTGGTTTTTCGAACGTGTAGATAGTTGTAGGGTTTTTGAAAAGTATTCGGGGCTTCCGAGGGGGTTTATTTATAGATATTTAAGACCTAGGGCGTCCAAGATCTGACCCTAAGGGTCTTGAGTCGAAAGATGTTCAACCGAAAGTCGAAAAATCCGCGTTCGGGCGAGAGATTCACGCAACGGGCGAATCTGTCGCGTGGCGCGGCCGTGGCGCGCCCTTCCCCTTGTGACCGCGCGGCCACCGCGCCGAACTCGCCTGGGCTTCGGTCCGGGCGGGTCGTGCGATCCGTCGTGCTTTTCCTCCTCTCTTTCTATGCTCCCGTTTTATGATCTTCGGGGTATCTTCGGGTTCCGATTTCCTATCTTAATTTTATTCGGATCTAAATTTATATTTGGACTCGAGTTATTGAGTCTATCGGTGTCGGGTCCCCGTGTAACCATTTATTCGATTAAATTGTCTTCGGCTTCCCGGTTTCTCGGAATTTTGTTTCCTTTTTAATTTAAATTCCATTTCTCATCTTTTATGATTCTTTATCCATTTATCATGTTTATTATATTTATTTATTTATTTATTTATTTTATTTATTTATTTTATGTTGCAAAATTCTCGGGTATTACAGTAGTTCAAAACAATTTGAATTTGTTTATTTGGCTAGGATACACATTATTGGGTCGTTACATCCTCCTCCCCTTAAGCTTGCAGTTATATCCCCATAATTGTGGTTGCATCATCTTGGAACAGGGTTGGGTAACGCTGTTTCATGTCTGCCTCCAATTCCCACGTTGCTGTCTCCGCTTCGTGGTTAGACCAAAGAACCTTGACCATTCTCACGGTCTTGTTCCTTGTTACTCTCTCCTTGACATCGAGTATTTGCACTGGAATCTCCTCGTAGGTCAAGTCATCATCCAGGTCAATTCCTTCCGGTTGAAGTACATGTGTCGGGTCCGGCACATATTTCTTTAGTTGCGAGACATGGAACACATTGTGCACTCGAGCTAGTGGTGGCGGTAAGGCTAGTCGATATGCTAGATTTCCGACTCGTTCTAGAATCTCATAAGGTCCTATGTATCGAGGACTTAGTTTTCCTCGTTTGCCAAAGCGCATCACCCCCTTCATCGGTGATATCTTCAGCACGACCTTATCTTCAACTTAAAATTCTAGGTCTTGCCGTCTCGCATCGGCATAACTTTTCTGTCGGTCTTGTGCCGCTTTCATCTTCCCTTGAATTACCTTGATATGTTGGGTCATGTCCTCAACGAGTTGTGGTCCCACTACCACAGCCTTATCACTCTGTTCCCAACTTAGCGGACTTCAACACTTCTGTCCATATAGTGCTTCGAATGGTGCCATGCCAATGCTAGCATGGTAGCTATTGTTGTAGGAAAATTCAATCAAGGGTAAATGATTTTCCCAACTTCCTTGAAATTCTAGGACACACGCTCTCAACATGTCCTCCAACGTTTGGATCGTCCTCTCCGTCTGTCCATCCGTCATCGGGTGAAATGCGGTACTCTTCTTAATTTGTGTACCGAGAGCTTCCTGCAGCTTAGTCCAAAAGTGAGAGACAAATCTACTGTCTCTATCGGAGATAATGTCATGTGGTACTCCATATCGTTGTACCACGTTGTCAATATACGCTTTTGCTAATTGGTCCATGGTCCAAGTGTCCTTCATTGGAATAAATATGGCCGTCTTCGTTAGCCTATCGACGATCACCCATATCTTTTTCATCCCTTTAGGTGATCGCGGTAATCCCGAAACAAAATCCATCGAGATACTATCCCATTTCCAATTCGGGATTTCCAGTGGTTGCATCAAACCTAAGGGTTTTTGACGTACGGCTTTGACTTTTTGGCAAGTGAGGCATCTCGCCACAAATTCTGCCACTTCCTTCTTCATCCTCGGCCACCAGTAAATCTTCTTTAAGTCCTTATACAACTTGTCGCCTCCAGGGTGGACCGAGTAAGGTGTATTATGGCCTTTTTCCATCAATCTTTGTTTCAGTTCCACGCATTTTTGTGGTACACACCACCTTCCATTGAAACGAATGCTTCCATTTTCATGGACAACGAATCCCATTGTCTTTCCATCGGCAATGCTCTTCTTGATCCTTTCCAACTTCACGTCCCCTGGTTGGGCGAGTTTGATCTCATCAAATATGGTCGATTCTACTACCATTGTGTTGACCACTTCATTTACGGTGCCTGGATGCACCAGCTCTAAGCACAATCTCGCCAAGTCCATATACAATGCCGGCGGAATCACCAGTGAATTCGCCACATGTTGGGTCTTCCGACTTAAGGCTTTAGCTACCACATTGGCCTTCCCTTCGTGGTAAGAAATTTTTAGATCATAGTCCTTGATTAGTTCCAACCACCTCGGTTGCCTCAGATTCAACTCCTTTTGAGTGAATATGTATTTGATGCTCTTGTGGTCTGTGAACATCCGACACTTTCACCCATAGAGATAATGTCTCCATATCTTTAGAGCAAACACGACTGCCGCCAACTCCAAGTCGTGTGTCGGGTAATTCTCTTCATGAGGTTTCAATTGCCGTGATGTATATTCAATGAACCCTTGGTCTTGCATTAAAATGCATCCTAATCCTTCTTTTGAGGCATCACTGTAAACCTCGAAGTCACCGTTCTCAGATGGTAGAGCTAATACGGGTGTAGTGGTGAGTCGCTTCTTCAGTTCTTGAAACGCGGACTCACACTCACTAGTCCACTCGTATTTCACTCCTTTCTTCAATAGCTGGGTTAACAGGCATGCGATTCTCGAGAAGTCCTTCACAAATCGCCTATAATATCTAGCTAGTCCAAGGAAACTCCTTATTTCAGTTGGACTTGTTGGCGATACCCACTCCGTTACTGCCGAAACCTTCACCGGATTCACTGAAACTCCATTGGCAGATACTATGTGTCCAAGGAATGCTACTTCCCTCAACCAGAAGTTGCATTTGGACAGCTTGCCATATAGTTGGTTCTTGCGCAAGACCCCTAACACTTGTTGCAAATGTTGGGAATGCTCTTCCTCGCTCCTCGAGTAGATCAGAATGTCATCGATGTGGTGTTGGGAATGCTCTTCCTCGCTCCTCGAGTAGATCAGAATGTCATCGATGAACACCACAACGCACTGATCTAACAATTCTCTAAATACATTGTTCATGAGGTTCATGAACATTTCCGGTGCGTTTGTTAATCCAAAGGATAACACTGTGAACTCGTAGTGTCCATACCGAGTTCGAAACGTTGTCTTCGGAATATCCTTCTCGGCGATCCTTAGTTGATGATAACCAGATCGCAAGTCGATCTTTGTGAACACTGAAGCTCCTTTCAACTAATCAAATAAGTCCTCAATCCTCGGTAACGGATACTTGTTCTTAATGGTCACTTGATTGAGTCCTCTATAGTTGATGCAAAGACGTAGTCCTCCGTCCTTCTTCTTAACAAATAAGACTGGTGCTCCCCACGGAGACGTACTTGGTCTTATGTATCCTTTCTCCAACAATTCTTCAAGTTGTTTCTTAAACTCTTTCATTTCCAGTGGCGCCATGAGGTAAGGAGCCTTTGAAACAGGTTCCATTCCCGGAATGAGATCGATGGTGAATTCAACATCTCTCTCAAGTGGCATACCAGGGATGTCTTCAGGAAATGCATCCGGGTATTCTCTTAACACTGGGATGTTGTCAACCTTGTCCTCCTCCGCTTCAAGGTTGTGAATGTAGCATGCATACAACGCGTATCCCTTACGCATTAAGCTACATAACTTGAGAGCGTTAACAATCTTGTTACTTTTCTTAGGGGGTTGAGAGTAAACGATGACTCTCTTTCCCCTACTCTTCGACAGGGTGATTTTCTGCTTTTGACATTCAATCACCGCTTTATACAGGGTCAACCAATCCATTCCCAGGTAGGGTGAATTCTACATTCTTGATAACTATCGGAATTTCGTTATAACGTTTAGAGCATGATACTAATTCTCCTAAAGGTAGTTGAATTCGTAAGCTAATTATCTCGCACATAGGTAGATCTAACTCAGTCAAAACTCTTGATGATATAATAGAACAACTAGCTCCTGAGTCAAACAGAACTTTAAGAGGTACGCTTAAAACGTGAAATGTACCTGCCATCACGTCACCTTGCACAGGTACGTCAGCTTGGTTTATCACATTGAGTCGTCTCATAGAGCATCCTTGGTTGCCCTGCTGATTTGGCTTGTTATTCGGGTTCTGGTTCTGTGGAGGGCGCTGGTTTTGATTGGGATTCTGATTTTGAGGGGGTCGGAACCCCTGATTGTTACCATTTCGACCGTCATGATTACGAGGTTGCGCTGGTCCCGCAACCAAATCTTCCCTCTTGGTGATGTTCTCCATGTGAGTGCGACACTCACGCCTCTGATGGCCAATCCGACCACATCGGAAACACGCACCCTGCTGAGGGCATCCCCTCGCTAGAAGAGGTCTGCCACACCTTGGGCATGGTGGTATAGGGCCTCCTTGGTTATAAATCCTCCCGTTGTTCCCTCCGTTGTTTGTCTGCTCTGGTCTATTTGGTCCTCCCCGATAATCATTCCTCCTTGCATTGCTCTCATTCATGTTGTCCCTTGTCTTCTTATCTTGGGGACCTCGACTGGATTCCCCACTCACTCTCCTCTTCAACTGCTGCACTCGTGCCACTGCCACGGCACGGTTGTAGACTGCCTGCAAGTCAGGGTAGTGTGCTTCTGTGATCACTTCCCAGATGGCCAGATTTAACCCCATCTCAAAGTTTTGGTGCCTACATCAGTAGGCACCAACATCAGTAGGCACCAACCTTGGCGCAAATCGCACCAATTCCTTAAAACGGGTGTAGTATTCCTGGAATGTCTGACCTCCTTGCTTTAGGGATAAGAATTCCTCGTACATCGCGGCTTTAGTGCTCAAGGGATAGAAGTGATTCCTGAGTAGTTCCATAAATTCATTCCAGGAGTAGGGTTCATCCTCTTCATTCAATTTCCCTTGGGTGGCACGCCACCAGTCGTCCGCCTCCCCTCCAAGATAGTATGATGCCACGTGCACTTTATCCTCGTCCGGGCATCTCACGGCATTCAGTAACTTGTCGAACGTCCGGATCCATTCCTCGAGCTTAGCTGGATCCTTTTCACCGGTGTAATGCGGCGGGCGGTATGGGTTCACCATGGCCATGTAATTTATGCGCGCCTCGGGTGGAGGTACCGCCGCAGCCTAGTCTTGATTGACATGTGCATTCCCTAAGGCGACCAACAGCTCTTCAATGGTCCTTAGTCAACCGTCCATATTAGGCATCGGGGCTGCTGGCTCTTCCTGAGCGTGTACACCCACATTTGGTATCGGTATGTTAGGTTGTCTTGGTGCTTCATTGGTATTAGGAGGAATGGGCCAGTTACGCGGCCTTCCTCTCGGTGCCATTCTGTTGCAAGCACAAGAGATTAGATTTTCTTGTAAGAGTATGGTGTAATGTTTGTAAAATGATTTATTAAATAAAAGAATGGTATTAATAGGTTTTAGTGAATCGAAACGGTGTTAGTAGAAGTTGTTTGGAGTTTAGTGTACTATTGCGGTTGTTAGGAGTTGTTTGTTGTTTGTTGTTTGGATTTTTTTTTAATAAAAAACCTCGTATATTTTGTTTGATTAAACCCGACAAGGTCTTTGAGAGTATAATGTCGATTGAAGAGTATTTTAAAATATAAGAGTATAATATAAAAGCTTGTAGTTTTATTGCTCAATATGATAACTTTATTTGAATACAAGCCATAGAATGATAGCAATACTAGTAATAGTTTGAAAAAGGGGAAAATAGAATTTGTAATAATAATGCATCAATAGATCCCTAAATCTAGAGCGAATATGTAGGCACATCCTCAATAGGGTCGTCCTCGTCACTCGATATGTCGATCGGGCCTTGGCCCAGTGGTCCATGGAAGACTGGGCTTGGTGGCCAAATAGGTCCAGCAGCTTCGGGTGTGGGCTCGGGGTTATGAGGAAACACGTCATCAGCTAGGTTAGTCAGCTCTCACCCCAAGTTCTCTACTTGCGTCTCTAGGTCCTCGTTCTTGTTTTGGAGCACAGCCACTTGAGCTTGGAGTTCAGTGACTTGAAATTTGAGTTGGGTTAAGTCATGATGATCCGCTTCCCTAAGGTGTCCCAGATGGGCCATGTTAGCTTCTAGCTGCCCTACTCGTGTCTTGAAATAATTTATATGTTGTTGTGATTCGAGATAGGCGTTGGTCAATTTCATCATAAGATTCACCATGTTCGCATTTGGTTCGGCCATCAAGTGTCAACAAGATAGGTTAGAGTTAGAATATGTTTAGTGTAAGGTTAGGAGATACAAGAATTTAAATCTACATGCAAGTATGCATATGCAACCCCCAACAATAATTTAATTCATGCAAAGTATTTTATTTTTCCATGGGCTATTTAAAAATAAAAATTTATCCCATGGGTAATTTTTATTTAAAAAAAATAAGGGTAAAATGTTTGGGCCACTATATTGGGCCAATGATAATAAATTCTTTGGGCTCAAATAAAAATGTTGGGCTAACAATAGTTGGCTAAAAGTTTGGGCTTATAATAATAGCTTTAAAATATTAATAGTTTTTAAAAATAATGGTTTAAAAGTAATACTAGTTTAAAAATAATAGTTTAAAATAATATAATAGCTTTAAAATATTCCGGGCTCTGATACCAACTTGTAACACCCCAGTTTTGGTAACCCAGGCCGGGATGCCACCGCCACACCTCCCTAACAAGACACGACTTCTTCGAGCTTTGCTAAAGCTAGAGGTATTTGTAAATGGTTTTAAAACACAAGTCCGGAATTACTTAAATTAAAAATAATGTAATAACATTGCCATGGATCGATATTGGATATGATTATCAAACAAGAAACAAACAAAGGAAAATGGATAGAGAAGGCTACCAATTCGGGAGACTCAACTTTGGACTCGATTGCACATGAAAGTGCCGCCTAGTCCCTCAATCGATAACCCTAGTGGCGTCTATACGATCGAGCACACCTCTAAGCTCGAAAGGAGGATCCAACAATGGTGGAAACTCATGGATGAACCCTTGAAGCTCTCGGATAAACCAAAGAGAAACATTCACTCAATCATATGTTTATATTCATCAAAGGTTGAGTTCTACAATGTCAAGGATGACCTATATATAGGCATCCGAAATTACATAGAATTAAACAACTAAAGCTGGAAATTAAACAAGCAAGGAAAACCCTAATTCTGAACAGGTTACGACACTAGCCGTGAGGACGACGTGAAACGGGTCTGGCATCGTAGGGCGGTCTGGAGCGAGCTGACGATGTGATCCTTGATAATGACGCGAAACAGGGTTAGCGTCGTAAGGTGGAGGATAGCGTCGTAGGTGGCCTGGACATGAATGATGACGCGAACTGTGGATTACGACGTGAAAGGGGTTTGGCGTAGTACGAGGAGGATAGCGTCGTAAGTGGTCTTGGACTCCTTCTGTTGACGACGTGAAACTTACGACGCCTAAAGGGGATAGCATCGTACTTGGAGTTTAACGTCGTAAACGTTGGCTGGCATCGTATAAGGCTGGCTCCCACTTGTTTAATTATTCCACATGCATGCATGCACTTGTTGAATCTCAAATACAAGTTTATTCAATTGTTCGATCTCTGGCAGGTTTCCGGCGGGGGTTCCGGTCATCTTCCGGCGATCGGCATCCGGCTGATCCTTAATCATTGATGGATGCCCGGATCCATTGAAGTGGGTCCGGGGTCTTCATTCTGGATCAGCAGCTTCAGTCCCATGTTCCCGGCTTTAGCTTTTGACAGCTCCTCTTCAAAGCTCCAGTTCAGCAGCTCCGCAATTCTGATCATGTACTTCTTTGTCAGCTGTTTTGATACCGGTCCCTCGGGAAATGTTGGATCAGCAGTGTCTGAGGTTGATCCATCAACCGACCAAGATCTTCCTCGTCCCTCTCGAACAGGGTTAGATCTGCAACATTAAAGACAGGATTAATATGGCCATATTCCTCAGTTAATTGCAGTTTATAAGCATTATTATTAATCCTTTCTAAAACTTTAAAAGGTCCATCTCCTCTCGGAGATAATTTGTTGCGTCGGCTGGCGGGAAACCGTTCTTTCTTCCAATTCAACCACACCCAATCACCAGGATTCAACTTCAGCTCTTTTTTTCCTCGGTTGTTGTACTTGGCGTAGCCTTCAGCTGCTTTGGTCAGACTGTCTCGCACATCCCTATGCATCTCCTTCATTGCAGTTGCCCTATTCCTGCCATTAACATTAAGATGCTCATTGCGGGGCAATGGCAGTAAATCAAGTGGCGTCAGTGGGTTAAACCCGTACACAACCTCAAAATGGTGACATGTGTGTGGCACTGTGTACGTGTCTATTATATGCAAATTCAATATAGGGCAAACATTCATCCCAGGCAGTAATAACCCTAAGCAAGTTACCCAAAACCCGGTTAACTGCTTCAGTTTGTTCGTCTGTCTGGGGATGATATGCAGTCGAGAACAACAGTCTTGTCCCAATTTCTGCCCACAGAGATTTCCAGAAGCAGCTTACAAACTTAGCATCTCTGTCGGAGACTATGGTCCTCGGGACACCATGCAGTCTTACAACCTCCTTGAAAAATAATCTGGCGATGTGGTGCACATCATTTGTTTTGGCGCAGGGAATGAAATGAGCCATCTTTGAAAATCTGTCAACGACCACAAATATGGAGTCCTTTGCCCGAGCTGTGCGGGGTAGTCCTAGGACGAAGTCCATGGATAATTCAATCCAGGGTCCCTCTGGTATGGGCAATGCTTGATAAAGTCAATGTGGCTTTGCTATCGACTTGGCTCGTAGGCATGTATGCACTTGCTGATGAAATCAGCGACCTATTTTTCGATCCCTGGCCAGTAGAAGCGTTCTGACAAAACATTCATAGTGGCAATTCTACCAAAGTGACCCATCATATCACCAGAGTGTGCTTCAGAAATCAGAAGTTCTCTGATGGATCCTTTTGGTATACACAATTTGTTCCCATAACACAGAAAACCATTTAACTGAGAAAATTCTTTAAAAGCCAACTTCTCGATTTTCTTGTATATCTCTCCAAAATCAGCATCTTGAGCATATAATTCCTTGATGTGCTCGAATCCTATTAGGTGAGTAGTGGAAAATGCAGCGAGACTCAATCTTCGCGAGAGGGCATCTCCTACTACATTGTCTTTCCCTTTTTTGTAGCAGATCACATACGGAAATGATTCAATGAAAGAGCTCCAGCGGGCATGTCTGGCATTTTTCAGTTGCCCCTGTCCTTGAATGTGCTTTAGCGTCTCATGATCTGTGTGGATGATAAACTCTCGCCCTCGCAGATAGTGTTGCCAAACCCTCATTGCTTGTACCACAGCGTACAATTCCTTGTCGTATGTGGAGTAGTTCAGTTGAGCCCCTCCAAAATTTTCACTGTGATAGGCAATTGGTCGGCCATCTTGTAGCAATACTGCGCCCATGCCGGTTCCTGAGGCGTCACCTTTCTTCAGCAGAGAGGTCATTGGTGCAGCGATCACACCGAATTGTGGCACAAATCGTCGGAAGAATCCACACATGCCTAAGAACCTTCTTACTTCATTGACGTTGGTCGGTGGGTTCATTCAGAAATTGCTTTAATTTTGGACTCGTCCACTTTCAGTCCATGTCTTCCAACGACAAATCCCAAAAATGTGACTTCAGGTACGTGGAAGGTGCACTTTTCGAAGTTTCCATAAAGCTATGCTTTTCTCAGTTTGATAATCACCAGCATAACATGTTTAACATGATCAGCTTCGTTGTGGCTATAGATAAGAATATCATCAAAATGCACAACGACAAATTTGCCCATAAACTCCCTCAAAGTTTCATTCATCAATCTCATGAAAGTAGAATGAGCATTTGTGAGTCCGAAAGGCATCACAAGCCACTCATATAGCCCAAAATTTGTTTTGAATGTTGTTTTCCATTCATCTCCCGGCTGCATGCGTATCTGGTGATACCCGCTTTTCAAATCTATCTTCGAGAATATGCTCGCTCCACCCAGCTCATCAAGCATGTCATCTAATCGTGAAATTGGATGGCGGTATTTGATGGTTATTGCATTGATAGCTCTGCATTCGACACACATCCTCCACGTTCCGTTCTTCTTCGGTACCAGTAATACAGGCACTGCGCATGGAGACAGGCTCTCCCGAACCCAACCTTTGTCCAACAATTCTTGCACTTGCTTCTGGACCTCTTTTGTTTCGTCGGGGTTCATTCGGTAGGCAGGCCGATTCGGTATTGATGCTCCTGGTACGAAGTCGATCTTATGCTCCACACCTCTCAAAGGTGGTAATCCTGCTGGCAGTTCTTCTGGGAAAACATCCATATTATCTTCCAACATCCTGCGAAAATTATCAAGAACATTAAGTGTAGCAGGGGAGTTCTTAGAAACCTCTTCAATAGGTTTAACGAATGCTAGAAAACAGTGACCTGGTGAAGGCGCATCTTCGATGGCCGCTTGCAGCTCTTGCTTTGTGAACAACAAGCATCGTTCTGAACCTGTCAAAAATAAAGGAGATTGATTAGAATTGTCAGAATTAATTACAATTCCTTTACCTCTCTGTTTGCGCTTGAACTCTTCCTCCTCTTTCCGGATGTTTTCCATTAAATTCCGATGATCAATCTTCACAGTTTTGGGAGGTAGTGACTTCATTAGGCATCTGCTCTGTCCGTCTCGGAATGAGAGATAATTTTCTGTGCTGCGGTATATGGCTCTTTTGTCATACATCCATGGTCGGCCAAGTAAAATATGGCATGCGTCATGGGTACTACGTCACATAGGATTTCTTCGGAGTAGGGCCCAATGGTTACTGGTACCCTGGCCTGTTTTGCCACTTTAGTAGTCCCATTTTCACTCATCCAGTGGAGATGATATGGCTTTGCATGATCTTGCATGGGTATACCTAGCCTGCGCACAGTATAGAGACTCACAGCATTAACACAGCTCTCATTATCAACAATTAATGAGGCAATATTGCCTTTAAGTTTACAATGGTAGTGGAACAAATTCTTCCTTTGTTCAGATGAGTTGCTGGTGGACTCTTCTCCCTTTTCTGCATTTAAGGCTCTCATCACGATGAAGTTTGTCACATACTCTTCCTCATTTCCTTCCAAGACTACACGGCTCAGATCGCCCTCGTCTGGATATTGATCATCGTCATCTTTCTGCTCTTCTTGCTCATTTTCTTCATATTCTTCATCTGAGTCAACTTCTCTCCATATTCCTAATTCGATCATGACCATTCGCCTTTCTCTCTTTGGACAGTCTCGGGAATAGTGGCCTTTTTGTCCACATTTGAAACAGATGACATCCTTGACGTCCATCTTAGGTTTGTCTCGGTCGTCCTTCCTATATTTGTATGGATCTTTGAAGTCCATGCCCATTTCGAAAGCTTTGGGCCTGTTGGGCCGATCATCTTTCTGTGCATTGGGCTTCCCGTATCTTTCAGTTGGCCTTGGAGGTTGTTCATTTGATCTGGTGGTCTAATACTTAGTAGTGTTGGAGATGATCGTAGATTTGACTGGTCTATCCCTTAATTGGCGATCGATCTCAACATCTAACTGAACCAAATGTTCTAGGCCGGTGTATTCTCTCAGCTTGATTTCTGCTAGAACCTCTCTTCTTAATCCTCTCTTGAATCTCGCCATCAATAGCGGTTCATCCTCGTTGATCTGCGCTCTCATCATGAGGCGTTCCAATTCTTTGTAGTATTCATCTGCAGTCCTGTTACCCTGCACACAGAAATTAACCTTCAGATATAGCTCATCAAAATAACTGCTAGAACAAACCTCTTTTCCATAGCATGCATTAATCGAGTCCAGTTAGAAATAGCTGGCAGTCCCAAATGATGACTGTCGCGCTGAAGCTTTTGCCACCATTGTAAAGCATAGTCTTTAAATTCACACACAGCAAGTTGGATCTTTGTGAATTCATTATATTGTTGACAGTCATAGATGAGTTCGATGGACTGTCTCCACTCGATGAATTCTTCCGGATCACTTGTTCCTTTGAATGCTGGGATGGTGAACTTAATCCCCGTAGATCAACCTCTAAACGGTTTTGCTCGACAGGTATCTGTCCTTCCTGTCCGAAGCCAACCTCAGCTTGATGTTCGGGTATTGGTTCCAGATTTAGCCTCTGTCGGACAGGCTACTGCAGTGGTGGTCTGGGTATGGCTGCGGCGGGTGCCGGAGGTGTAGGTGGAGGGTGCTGGAACTGAACATTGGTCGGAACTGGGGGTCGTGGAGGTGTCGGGGCTGGAACGCGTGGGCCTCATGGACTTTGCTGTCGGTTGTATATTCCAAAATGCAATTCCTACTCCTCGATGGCTGTTTCAGCGTCGTCCATTACGGATTTGTGGATTCCGCTAGTGCTTCCAGGCGTCAAGTTCAGGACTTGTTCTTGTATGGCGATTCGGCTTGAGACATCATTCATGGTGTTGACAAGCGAGTTGACACGCTCGTTCACGGCGGCTATGCTTGCAACATTAGCATCTACCGTTTGGCGCATTGACTCAAGAGCGGCTTGCTTGGCAGTGGTCGCTTCCAGATTTCTTAGTGCTTCCATGATGTCATGCAGTGTAGGTTCGGTATTTCCTGCCATAATGTTCAGGAAAAGAAACTAGAAAAATATATATATATATATATATATATATAAACGGTTAGTGAAAAACAGACTAAAATTTGTAGAGTGATCTCACAAAAATGTGTATCTCTCACTGGGTCCAATATTCTCCACCAGTTGGTGCTGACAAGCTGAAATGTGCTCAAACGTATAGATCAACCAACTATCAGAGGTGAGAAAGAAGTATGGACGCACAGTGCAAAAAATAGAATGCACAGTTGGACTCTATCAAATAAATGACTCAGAGTTGTGTGTGAAGTGATCAATCTGAGTTTAAAAACAGTTTAAGGCGTTATTCAGCTATGTAGCAAATATCCGGACTCCTCGCAATTTAGAAGTGTAAAGTAAAAACCTCACAAATATAAACGCTCGGAATAAAAATATCTGCCTCACTCACACAGCCCCCATAGCAATATCCTACCAAGCTGATAAAACAACCCGGTAAGAATTACTGCTGAGGAACTCCACTATCTGTAATTACAGACGGAGCTTCAATTCTGGTGGTTTGTAAAATAAATCAGCGGAACAGTGCAAGCACTTATTCCTCGAGGAATTCCACTGTTAAGTGCGAGCATTGACGGAACTTCAACCCGATAAATTGTTCGTGATTTACTTTAGTGAAACCGTACAGTAAAAATAATAACAGTCCAATAATTACAGTCCAATTGTTCCAAGTTTGAATACAAATATTGCAATACAATGAATATTCTTGGAATTCAGCACAATGGACACGTGGCAGCCTTTGATTGGACGACGAGATTCTGGGAATTTTGACCTTATGACGCGGAACTATGGCTACGACGTGGACCTCCTTTAGCGTTGTAGAGGACAGCTTAGCGTCGTAGGCTGGAATTCGGCCTTCTTTGGAATTTATGACGTGGAACTGGATCACGACGCGAGCCTTCGTGTGATGATGCGAGACTTTGCTTGACGTCGTTTAGCGTCATAAGCTTTGGTGTCGTGCTTCGATTCTGACTTGTTGGCCTAGGATGTCTTTATGACGTGAAAGGTGTTTTACGACGCTATCGTGGATAACATCGTAGATGTAGTATAGCGTCGTCCTTCCTGACTTCGTCTTTACGACGTGATTGGATGTTGATGTCGTGATCGTGGATCACGTCGTGGAAATTTTGTTTGGCGTCAGCTCTGCCTTTGACGTTGTAGTGGGAGACTTGTTCCCCAATTAATGCTTGTGGGCACTTGTCAACCTTTGGACCCTCTAACACTAAAACCCACAAAACCATAAACCTATTTGAATCAAACACGTACTCCCAAAGAACAATATGAACTTCAACCCAAAATTTGAAGAACCCCAAACACTCAGATACACTCAAAACTTGGATTTAAGCCATATATAATACCGATTAAGCTTAAAAACATACAATCAAACCCAAATTAGACCACGAACACACACGATTAACAAAAATCAAATTCTTCTCAAGAGCAAGGTGCTCTCGGTCCAAACTCAAAATTTGCAAATATGGTCGGATTTAAGTGCTAGTGGTACCAATAGAAAGCTACAAGGATGAGTAACTCGATTATGACCTCGGAATTCAAAAACAACCACAATAAGACCACTAAACTCAATGGAACAGTAGCGGGAAAGATGAAGAAAAATGAAGAACACAATATTTTTGGATTTTTGATTTTTAAAAGATGATAAGGAAAAGATAATCAATCCAATAATGGCTCTGATACCAGAAAATATGCCATGGATCGATATTGGATATGATTATCAAACAAGAAAACAAACAAAGGAAAATGGATAGAGAAGGCTACCAATTCGGGAGACTCAACTTTGGACTCGATTGCATACGAAAGTGCCGCCTAGTCCCTCAATCGATAACCCTAGTGGCGTCTATACGATCGAGTACACCTCCAAGCTCGAAAGGAGGATCCAACAATGGTGGAAACTCTTGGATGAACCCTTGAAGCTCTCGGATAAACCAAAGAGAAACATTCACTCAATCATATGTTTATATTCATCAAAGGTTGAGTTCTACAATGTCAAGGATGACCTATATATAGGCATCCGAAATTACATAGAATTAAACAACTAAAGCTGGAAATTAAACAAGCAAGAAAACCCTAATTCTGAACAGGTTATGATGCTAACCGTGAGGACAACGTGAAACGGGTCTGGCGTCGTAGGGCGGTCTGGAGCGAGCTGACGACGTGATCCTTGATTACGACGCGAAACAGGGTTAGTGTCGTAAGGTGGAGGATAGCGTCGTAGGTGGCCTGGACATAAACGACGACGAGAACTGTGGATTACGACGTGAAAGGGGTTTGGCGTCGTACGAGGAGTATAGCGTTGTAAGCATCGTAAGTGGCCTTGGACTCCTTCTGTTGACGACGTGAAACTTACGACGCTAAAGGGGGATCGCGTCGTACTTGGAGTTTAGCATCATAAACGTTGGCTGGCGTCGTACAAGGCTGGCTCCCACTTGTTTAATTATTCCACATGCATGCATGCACTTGTTGAATCTCAAATACAAGTTTATTCAATTGTTCGATCTCCGGCAGGTTTCCGGCGGGGGTTCCGGTCATCTTCCGGCGATCGACATCCGGCTGCTCCTTAATCATTGATGGATGCCCGGATCCATTGAAGTGGGTCCAGGGTCTTCATTCTGGATCAGGAGCTTCAGTCCCATGTTCCCGGCTTTAGCTTTTGACAGCTCCTCTTCAAAGCTCCGGTTCAGCAGCTCCGTAATTCTGATCACGTACTTCTTTGTCAGCTGATTTGATACCGGTCCCTTGGGAAATGTTGGGATCAGCAGTGTCCTCGTTTCGGCTTCCATGCCAAACATCCATGCACGATAACAATTAGATTTGCAGCGGAAAATAAATATGGGCCGACATGGCCAAAACATCGGGTTAAACAGGCCCGAAATGCATGTCATATGAACGCTGAAATAATTATTCAAAAGTATCGCCCCAATGAATGATCATGCTCACTCTCCGTACTCTATAGCAGAAAAATATAAAAACAACATTTATCAGTATATAAAATACTGAGTAAATCAATCCCTATCATAGCAATAAAGGGGTTTAAAAATTTAATAATTAAAAATATATTTTTACGCATGCATATTTTAAACATGTAATTTGACTAATTAATAGACAAGAATTTAATTTGCATAATTATCATGGCACAATTAAATTTAAAAATAATAAAACTAAGGCATATGCATAAATTTAAAGCATGACTTAAATAAATAAATAATAATATGAGTAAAAACATAATTTAAAAATTTAAATCTTTTAATTTTCCCCCGTTAAATGAGAAGAGGACGCCACAACCAAGTTTCTCGAGTATCAAGTTTCTCAGGTATCAAGTTTCAGAATTGCCGAAGCAATCCGCGTATCGCACCATACACTGTACCACTCCGGAGCCTCGAGTAACCCATACGGATACACCCGAGAGTGTAGACTAGTTTTTCAATTGCCGTTTTGGCACAATATCACAAAAGATCACTCTCGTCCATTCAGGCACGAGGTATAAATCTAGAGGGGCACCGTGCAGAGCACTCACCCCCTAATTATTTCGTGGAGATCCAGCTCAACCTAGATTAACGGGTTTTCGAAAAAAATTTTAGCATTTAGACATGGTTCACAATTCGTGCGTTTCGAAAAGTTAGTTCTCAACGTAGGAAACAAAGTCCTTGACACAGTTTACGCCTTTTTCAGTTTAAAAATTCCATTTAAAGGCAATCAACTTGAAATTCGCACAGTATATCAAAAATATTCTAACAAACAACTTTCGTGTTTTAAGTTTCTCGAAATTAGGTAAGGAAACAAGGCAAATTTTACAATCTTTTCAAAAAGCAAAATCTGTCAACTTTTCCGGTAACACCGCATTATTTTTAAAACTCGTTTTGACCTAGCAAACGAACTTCAAAAAATATGAAAATTTACAGGCACTTACAAGATATAAAAATAAACTAGTTTTATTAGATGCATTTTATCCGAAAACATTCCTGATTAAATCAGATTCGCGCATTAAGTTCAACTCGAAAATATGTCAGACTTTCTTTTTAAAAATACACAGACAACTAGGTTGCATTCGGAGATCCGAACATTAATAAAAACTCACGAAATTTTATGGAAACATTCTTGATACAGTAATCTACAACTTTTATTTTTACATCAAAATTAGTTTTGAAGGAATCCATTAGAAAAACGTCAAAGAAATCGAACATGCAAATCTGTCAGAATTTCGGTCTTGTTCAAAAATTTCAGAATAAACCAGATGCGTTTTCGGGGATCAAAACTTGATGAAAATGCTTGAATATTTGACAAAACATAGATTATGATGTTAGGAACAAAACTTCAGTTTGGGATTTTTCGTTTCGGATTCTCGAAATAGGATTTTTTGTTGGATTTCAGAAACTGCGAAAAGGTGAGTTCTTTAACCTCCGATTTTTATGTTTTGATTAAATCTTGTGTTACGAACATTCCTAAGCAACCGAGATTGATATTTAAGGCATTGACTTACATGGTATGAGATAGGGGATGTCACAGGGTCGTTCGGTGCCTATGGATTGCTACGAACGAATCTACTCAACCCGATTTCTTCCTCTTTTGGCCACGAACCGAAATCGCAAGGAAAAATCCATAGTTAGATTGAAAGTTTTGATTTAAAACGATGAAGAAACCTTAATCTACACCTTACCAACAATCCTATAGCCTTGACTCTTGCTCCACACGTCCTCTTGCTCGGATTTGATAGTCGGAAGTTCAAGAACACAAGAGTTTTGGGGTTTTTCGGATTGGGAGAGCTTGGGAGAGGATGTGAGGGTAATGGAGGTGAATGGAGTCTGAAATTATGGCCAAGGATCAGCCATAACACGTCCCTAATACACTTCCCTCGATGGGGATTGTGTTTCCATAGTCGGGAGTCGAAAATAAGGCAAGAAATCGCCAAAACGCGTGAATGCAGCTGTCAGTCCCTCCGGCGCGGCCGTGGCGTGCGAAACGAGGAATCCCGCGCGGCCACCGCGCGAGCCCCGGCTGGGCTGCGGTCCGGGCCGGGCTGTGCGATCCGTCGGGCCTTTTCTCCACCTACGTTTTCGGGCTCGATTTTTTGGGCCGTTCTCGGATTATAATTCCTATCTTAAATTTATTTCGACTCAATTTAATTTCATGTTCGAAATCTTGAATCCGTCGAGTTTGAATTCGTCGACTTTTGGTTTGTCGACTTTTGGCTCCCGTGTAATAATTTATCTAATTAAATAATTTCCGACTTCCCGGGTTCTTGGAATTGAAATTCTTTTGCTCATCGAATTTAATTCCATTTTTTTCTTAAAAATTGCGGGTATTACACATTCCGATGCTCGACCTATTACGACGTTCTAACGAAATTCGGGAACCAATCCACGGCTTCCACGTGTGCCATCTCCAAGCCCGAGGCGATTTACTGTTCCCGATTTCAAAATTCAAATTCAAATTCAAAAATTGGCGGATTTGGGAGTTATTTTATTGTATGATTTCACTGAATTAAATCACGAACAATTAATCGGGTTGAAGTTCCGTCAGATTCTATAACTGGCAGTGGAATTCCTCGAGCAATAAGTGCTTGTCACTGTTCCTCTGATTTATTTTACAATCCAGGAAGTTGAAGCTTCGTCTGCAATGCCAGATACTGGAGTTTCTCAACAGTAAGTAGGACTGGGTTATTTCCATAACTTTGTTTTATTAATTTTTGGGAACTGTGTGAGTGAGGTAGATTTTTATTCCGAGCATTTTATTTTTGTGAGGTTTTTACTTTACACTTTGAAATTGTGAGGGGTTTGGATATTTGCTTGCATAGCTGATAAACGCGGTAAACTGATAATTGATTCAGATTAATCACACTTCACACACAATCTGTGTCTTTTCTTTGATAGAGTCGAACACTGCACTCTGATTCTTGCACTGTGCGTCCATTGCTATCATTTCTCACCATCTGTTGTTGGTTGATACGATTGAGCACTATCTGGCTTACTGGAACCAACTGGTGGAGAATCCGGACGTTCAGTGAGAGATACAGTTGTGAGATCACTCAACATATTTTAACTAAACCCTTCCATAGATCTACTTTTCTCTTTTCTCTTTGATTGAGAATGGTAGGAAATACCAAGCAGAGGTTGGATGAAATCCTGGTGATGCTCAGGAATCTGGCTGAGACAACCTAGAAGGACTGATTTGGAATTAGTGCGCCAGACATTAGATGGAAATGTGGCTAGTGTAGTTGTTGTAAATGAGCATGTAGACACTCTTGTAAATGATGTCCCTAGTCGAATCGCCATACAAGAGCAAGCTATCAATACACGGATCATGCAACGGGTTGAGCAAAGGCTTGAAGAATCTTTTTATCCAACGCCATCGCCCCTGAACATCACTCCCAGGAGCACGAGTGGGGTTCACTAATCGGCAATGGACGAAGCAGAAGCAGCCATTGAGGAGCAGGGGTTACAGTTTGGACCATTTGACCAAAGATGAGGTCCACGAGCCCGACGGGACACACCTGTCGACTATCGACCTCAAGTTACGCAAGATGTATGATTCTAACCACCTCCACCTCCACCTCCACCTCCGGCACCCGCCGCAGTAGCCGCAGCAAGACCACCTATACATCCGCCTATCTGCCAGAGGCTGAATCTGAATCTAGTTCTAGGGAATCCACCTGGGATTGACCTTGACAATGAAGGCGAGGAACAATTACCTGTCGAGCAGAACCATCTAGAAGCCGATTTGAGAGGGATCAAATTCACAATTCCGGCATTCAAGGGCACGAATGATCCGGAAGAGTTCATTGATTGGAGGCAGTCCATTGAATTGATCTATGATTGCCAACAATACAATGAATTCACGAAGATCTAACTCGCCATATGTGAATTTAAGGACTATGCTCAGACATGGTGGCATAAAATTCTACATGATGGACAACGACGTCTAGGACTCTCAGCTATTTCTACTTGGGCTGAACTCATGCATTCCATGGAGAAGAAGTTTGTTCCTAGTAATCATTCTGATGACTTGTACATGAAGGTTAAGTTTTGTGTGCAATCGAACTGTTGATGATTACTATAAGGATTTAGAACACCTCAAAATGAGAGCCCAAATCAATGAAGATGAACCGTTGCTGATATCAAGGTTCAATAGGGGTCTGAGAAGAGAAATCCTAGCCGAAATCAAATTGAGGACATACACTAGTTTTGAGCACTTGATCCAGATGTCCGCCGAGATTGAGAGGCAACTAAAAGACAAACCGGCCAAGTCCACAATCATTTCAAATACTACCGAGTATTGGACGACTAGGTGAAATGAGCAGCCTTCAAAGCCCATTGATCGATATGGAAAGCCCAATGCACCGAAGGAAGAGAGACCCAACAGACACAAAGCATTTGAAATGGGCAAGGAATTCAAGGATCTGTATCGATATCAGAAAGGTGACTGAGATAAGCCCAAACGAGACATCAAGGACGTCATATGTTTCCTATGTGAGCAGAAAGGCCATTATTCCCGAGATTGTCCAAGAAGAGAAAGACGAATGGTCATGATAAAACCGGGAACATGGAAAGAAATTGATTCCGATGAGGAACATGAAGAAGTTGAGCACGAGGAAAACGATGATGGTTGTGAACGGTACCATGACGAGGGTGATCTGAACCGAGTAGTTTTCGAAGAAAATGGAGAGGAGTATGTGACGAATTTCATCGCCATGAGGGCACTGACCGCAGAAAAAGCTGATGAGCAATGGCAATGCACCGGAACGGAGAGGGAATTTATTTCACTATCATTGTAAGCTAAAAGGCAATGTAGCTTCTTTGATTGTAGACAATTGTAGCTGTGTAAACACTGTGAGTGTATATACTGTGCATAAATTAGGTATCCAACGCAGGACCTTGTGAAGCTATATCATCTACACTGGATGAATGAGCACTGGACTACAAAAGTCAAGAAACAAGCACGGGTACCAATCACTATTGGCCCCTACTCTGAAGAAATATTATGCGATGTAGTACCCATGACTGCGTGTCATGTGTTGTTGGGACGACCATGGATGTATGACGAAAGGGTCATATACAGAGACACATAAAATGATCTCTCATTTCGGGATGGACAAAGCCGAATCATGATGAAGTCACTACCACCGAAAACTGTTAAGATCGATCATCAAAATATGGTGGAAAACATCCGGAAAGAGGAAGAAGAGTTCAAGAGAAAACAAAGAGGTAAAGGAATTATAATTGAACCTGATAATTCTAATCAATCTCATTTACTCTTGACAGGTCAAGATCGATGCTTACTATTTACAAGGCATGAGCTAGAAGCGGCCGTTGAAGATGTACCTATACCAGGTCACTGTTTTCTAGCTTTTGTTAAACATGTCGAAGAGGTTTTTAAGAACTCCCTTGCTACACTTAATGTGCTTGATAATTTCCGCAGGATGCTAGAAGATAATATGGATATTTTCCCGAGGAGTTGCCAGCTGGGTTACCACCTTTGAGAGGTGTAGAGCACATGATCGACTTCGTACCAGGGGCGTCAATACCCAATCGGCATGCCTACCGCATGAACCCCGAAGAGACCAAAGAAGTCCAAAAGCATGTCCAAGAGCTATTGGGCAAAGGATGGGTTCGGGAAAGTCTGTCTCCATACGTAGTGACAATCCTCTTGGTACCAAAGAAAAATGGAACGTGGAGATGTGTGTAGACTGCTGAGCGGTTAATGCGATTAGCATCAAATACTGTCATCCGATTCCATGACTTGATGACATGCTCGATGAGCTGGGTGGAGCAAGTATTTTCACCAAAATAGATCTGAAGAACGGCTATCACCAAATCCGCATGCAGCCAGGAGATGAATGGAAGACATCATTCAAGACAAAATTTGGACTGTATGAATGGCTCGTGATGCCCTTCGGACTCACAAACGTTCCATCCACGTTTATGAGACGCATGAATGAAGCATTGAGGGAGTTTATTGGGAAATTCGTTGTTGTGTACTTTAACGATATTTTAATTTATAGCCACAACGAATCTGATCATGTAAAACATGTTCTGCAGGTGATCATAAAACTGAGGAAGGCTGAGCATTACGCCAATTTCGAGAAGCGCACCTTCCACGTGCCCAAGGTTACATTTTTAGGATTTTTCGTTGGAGGAAATGGACTGATGACGGATTAGTCTAAGATCAAAGCTATTTCTGAATGGACACCACCTACCAACATCAATGAAGTTCGAAAGTTTTTCGGCATGTGCGGATTCTTCCAAAGGTTTGTGCCACAATTCAGTGTGATCGCTGCACCCATGACTTCGTTACTAAAGAAAGGCTTGCTGTAACACCCCGGATTTGATCACCCAGGCCGGGATGCCACCGCCACACCTCCCAAACAAGACACGAGTTAACAGGCCCGTATGCAGTCTCATGCAGAAAATAGTAAAATGTCCAAATTAAATTCCCCCCGGATGAATGCTCATGCTTCATACTCTGTCATAGAAAAACATAAACAACATTTATCAGCATTAAAGAATACTGAGTAAGACAATCCCTAGCATAGCAATAAAGGGGAATTTAATGATTAATTTAAAAAAATTCACTTTAAGCATGCATGTTTAGACAATAATAAAATCCATAATTTCTCATAATCAATTTAATTTAAAAACAATGATCTAAGGCATAGGCATAAGTTTAAGGACATAATTTAAAAAACATAATTAATGGCATAAGAAAAAGAATAATTTAATACATTTAATTTTTCTCCCGTTAACTAAGAAGAGGACACCACAACCACATATCTCAAGTATCTCGTTATTCATGTATCAAGTTTCTCATATATCAAGTTTTAGAATTGCCGAAGCAATCCGAGTATCACGCCATACACAGTACCACTCCGGAGCCTCGAGTAACCCATACAGATACACCCGAGAGTGTAGACTAATTTCACAATGGCCGTTCTGGCACAATTTCACAATATATCACATTTCGTCCACTCGGGCACGAATTCCAAGATAGAGGGGCACCCTGCAGAGCACTCACCCCCTACTGACGTGAAGATCTAGCTCAGCCTAGATTAACGGGATTTTGTAGAAAAAGTATTTTAGTGTTTAGACATATCTCACAAATCATGTATTTCTCAAGAATCGAGTTTTCCAAGATTTCGACCAAGCCATTGCCACAGTTTACGCCATCTCAGTTTAAAAATTCATTTCAAAGGCAATCGACTCGAAATTTTCACAGTAGCTCTAAAACACGCTAATGAACAACTTTTGTGTTTTAGGTTTTCCAAAATTATGTGAGAAAATAGGTGAAATTTTATAATCTTTACAAAGTACAGAATCTGTCAACTTTGTCTACACAGCGCACTGATTTTCAAAAGAGTTTTTGACTAATCAAACGACCTCCAAAATTTATGAAATTTTACAGGCACTTAAAAGACACCAAAATAAACAAGTTTTATTAGAGATAAATTATGAATAATTCCTTACGGATCGAAACAGAATAATTCATCAAGTTCAGTCTTAAAATCTGTCGCCTTTTTCTTCTCGGACACAGTGTATTCAAAATGGGTTTTGACTATCCAAACCTTAATGAAAATGCACGAAATCTTACAGGCATATTCTAAAGGCATTTATCTACAACTTTTATGTTTTCACCAAAGATTAGTTTTGACCACAAGTGATAGAAAAACGCACAACAAGTTAGACTACATAATCTGTCCAGATTTTCGAAAAGTTTGTTTATTACAGAAACTGTTGGGCGCGATTTGGGATAACTAATCTTAATGAAAATGCATGAAATTTTAACACAAGCTAGATTAAGATGTTAGGAACAAAACTCTAGTTTGGGATTTTTCGTTTCGGATTCTTAAAATAGGGTTTTTCGGCCAATCTCAGAAAACGCGTAAAGATTGAATCTTTTATGTCCGATTTTAGTGTTTAGTTAAAATCTAATGTTTCTAACGGTTCAAAACCACCGATATTGATATGTAAGGCATTATCTTACTTGAATCTCATCCTAGACTGTCTCGGGGTCGTCTGGGCTCTAAGATTTGACACGAATGGATCTCCTCAACGCAAAGCTTCCAATTTTGGCCACGAATTCAAATCGAAAGAAGAAATCTAATGTTAGATCGAATTTTTGGGTTTGAAAACTTTAAGGAAAACCTATGGACGACTTACACAATCTGGAACACTAAAGATCTTGTTCTCCACTCCTCCTCCGTCGATTTCCGTCGCCGGAAAGTGATCGGAAAGTTTGAAGTTGGTGATTTCGAGTGTTGGAAGAACTTTGGAGAGTTGGAGAGTGTTTTTGGGGCTGCTAGGGTTAGAGTCTCGAAATTAATGAGTCCTAAGACCTCTAAATCCGACCATATACACCTCCCAACAACCGGGATTTAGTTTCCAAAGTCGGGGGTCGAAAATATGGTAAGAAATCGCCGGAAAAAGAAAGTTGATCGGCCCCTGCCTTCCCACGCGGTCTCGGTGTGGGATTGGTCCAGACCACGCGGCTACCGCGCGGCCTCCGGCTTGGCTGCGGCCTGGCCGGGCCGTGCGATGCGTCGGGCCTTTCCTCCTCTCGTTCGGGTTTCGATCCCCCGACGTTCTCGGGCTTGGTTTTCCAGGTCATTTTTGGATCCCGATTCCTGTCCTAAATTGTATTTCGTCTTCCAATCGATTCCCTATTCGAATTCTCGAATCCATTTAATTTAATTTCGTTGCCGTCGAGTTCGTCGTCTTTCAATTCTCATGTAATGACTTATTTATCTAGATCATTTTCGACTTCAGGGTTTCTTGGAATTAAAATTCCTTTGCTATTCGCATTTAGTTCCATTTCCTATTGTCAAAAGTCTCGGGTATTACAGTCTACCCCCCTTAAGAATCAACTTCGTCCTCGAAGTTGCGCGACTTACTTTTCGATTGTTTGATTGATTGATTAATTATTGTTTGATTGGTTCATTATTTGTTGATTGTTTGTTGATTATTTGACTGAACCCATAATTGAAATTTACAAGTTGCCTACGTACCCTGTGAAGGGATCAAGTCATTACGTAGTTCAAAACAATTTGAATTTGTTAATTTGGGATACAAAATGTTCGGGGTCGTTACATCCTCCCCCCTTAAGATTACAGTTATGTCCCCATAACTGTGGTCGCATCGTCTTGGAATAGGGTCGGGTAACGCTCCCTCATGTCCGTTTCCACTTCCCATGTAGCCGTTTCGCTCTCATGGTTCGACCAAAGAACCTTAACCATCTTCACGGCCTTATTTCTCGTCACTCTCTCCTTAACATCGAGTATTCTCACTAGAATTTCTTCGTAGCTCAAGTCATTATCCAATTCAATTTCCTCCGGTTGGAGTACATGTGTTGGGTCGTGCACATACATCTTCAATTGTGACACATGGAACACATTGTGCACTCGAGCCAGTTGTGGCGGTAAGGCTAGTCGATATGCTAAAGTACCGACTCTTTCTAGAATCTCGTAAGGTCCTATATATCGAGGGCTTAACTTTCCCCATTTGCCAAAGCGCATCACCCCCTTCATCGGTGATATCTTTAGCATGACCTTATCTCCAACTTGAAATTCTAGGTCTTGCCATCGTACATCGGCATAACTCTTCTGTCGGTCTTGAGCCGCTTTCATCTTTCCTTGAATGATCTTAATTTGTTGAGCCATATCCTCAACAAGTTGTGGTCCTACTACCACTGCGTTATCGTTTTCTACCCAACTTAACGGACTTCGGCACTTCCGTCCGTACAGTGCTTCGAACGGTGCCATGCCGATATAGCATGGTAGTTATTGTTATAGGAAAATTCAATTAAGGGTAAATGATTTTCCCAACTACCCTTAAACTCTAGGACGCATGCTCTTAGCATGTCTTCCAGGGTTTGGATCGTCCTTTCCGTCTGTCCATCTGTCATTGGGTGGAATGCGGTACTCATCTTGAGTTGCATACCGAGCGCTTCTTGTAGCGTAGTCCAAAAGTGAGAGACGAACCTACTGTCTCTATCGGAAATGATGTCATGCGGTACCCAATGTCGTCGTACCACATTTTCGATATATGCTCGGGTTAATTGGTCCATAGTCCAAGTGTCCTTCATCGGAATGAATATGGCCGTCTTTGTTAGCCTATCGACAATCACCCATATCTTGTTCATCCCTTTTGGTGATTGTGGTAATCCCGAAACAAAGTCCATCGAGATACTATCCCATTTCCAACTCGGGATTTCCAATGGTTGCATCAGTCCTAAGGGTTTTCGTCTTTCGGCCTTGACCTTTTGGCACGTGAGACATCTTGCTACAAACTCCACTACTTCTCTCTTCATATTCGGCCACCAGTAATTCCTCTTCAGGTCCTTGTAAAGCTTGTCACCTCCGGGGTGAACCGAATATGGCGTGTTATGTCCTTCCTCCATCAATCTTCGTTTCAATTCTCCGTATCCTTGTGGTATGCACCACCTTCCCTTGAAACGAATTCTTCCATCCTTATGGACAGCAAATCCTATTGCCTTTCAATCGGCAATGCTTTCCTTAATCCTTTTCAACTTCTCGTCACCCGGTTGGGCGAGCTTGATCTCGTCAAATATGGTCGATTCGACCACCATGGCGTTGAGTACTTCCCTTACGGTGCCGGGGTGCACCAGCTCTAAGCTCAATCTCGCCAGGTCTTTATACAATGTCGGCGGAAGTACCAGCGAGTTCGCTACGTGCTGGGTCTTCCGACTTAGGGCATCGACTACCACGTTGGCCTTTCCTTCGTGATATGCAATTTCGAGATCGTAGTCCTTTATTAGTTCCAACCACCTTCTTTGCCTTAAATTCAACTCCTTCTGAGTGAATATGTACTTGAGGCTCTTGTGGTCAGTGAACATTCGATACTTTCGTCCATAGAGATAATGTCTCCATATCTTCAGAGCGAATACGACTGCTGCCAACTCCAAGTCGTGTGTCGGATAGTTCGCCTCATGAGGCTTCAATTGACGCGATGCGTATGCGATGACCCTCGAATCTTGCATCACAACGCATCCTAGACCTTCCTTTGAAGCGTCACTATAAACCTCAAAATCTCCATCCTCCGATGGCAGTGCTAACACGGGTGTAGTGGTGAGTCGTTTCTTTAGTTCTTGAAACGCGGACTCACACTCACTAGTCCACTCGTATTTCACTCCCTTTTTCAGTAGCTAAGTTAGGGGTCGCGCGATTTTTGAGAAGTCCTTAACAAATCACCTATAGTACCCAGATAGACCAAGAAAACTCCTTATTTCAGTTGGACTTTTCGGCGATACCCACACGGTTATTGCCGAAACCTTTATCGGGTCTACTGAAACTCCATTGGCGGTTACTATGTGTCCAAGGAATGCTACTTCCTTCAACCAAAATTCGCATTTGGACAACTTTCCATAGAGTTGGTTCTTGCGCAAAATCCCTAACACTTGATGCAAATGTTGGGAATGCTCTTCCTCGCTTCTCGAGTAGATCAGGATGTCGTTGATGAATACTACGATGCACTGATCTAACAACTCTCTAAAGACATTGTTCATGAGATTCATGAACATTGCCGGCGCGTTTGTTAATCCAAAGGATAACACTGTGAACTCGTAATGTCCACACCGAGTTCGAAACGCTGTCTTTGGAATATCCTTTTCGGCGATCCTTAGTTGGTGATAACCAGATCGCAAGTCAATCTTCGAGAACACTGAAGCTCCTTTCAGTTGGTCAAATAAGTCTTCGATCCTCAGTAGTGGATACTTGTTCTTAACAGTCACTTGGTTCAGTCCCCTATAGTCGATGCAGAGACGTAGTCCTCCGTCTTTCTTCTTAACGAATAAGACCGGTGCTCCCCACGGAGACATACTTGGTTATATATATCCTTTCTCCAGCAATTCTTCGAGTTGCTCCTTCAACTCCTTCATCTCCAGTGGCGCCATGCAGTAAGGAGCCTTGGAACAGGCTCCGTTCCCAGAATGAGATCTATGGTGAATTCGAGATCCCTCTCAGGTGGCATCCCCGGGATGTCCCCGAGAAATACATCCGGGTATTCTCTTGCCACTGGGATATTGTCAACCTTGTCCCCTTCTGCCTCAAGGTTATGAACGTAGCACGCATGTAACGCGTATCCCTTACGCATCAAGCTACATAACTTGAGAGCGTTAACAATCTTGTTACGCCTCTTGAGGGGTTGAGAGTAAAAGACGACTCTCCTTCCTCTACTTTTCGACAGGGTGATTTTCTGCTTCTGACATTCTATCACCGCTTTATACTGGGCCAACCAATCCATTTCCAGTATAACGTTGAAGTCCTTTACGTTAAACTCTACCAAGTTTGCGGAGAATTCTACGTTCTTTATAACTATAGGAATTCCGTTATAATGCTTTGAGCATGTTACTACTCCTGAAGGCATTTGAATCCCTAGACTAATCATCTCGCACTTAGGTAGATCTAGTTCAGGCAAAACTCGTGTAGATATAAAAGAACAACTAGCTCCTGAGTCGAACAAAACTCTAAGAGGTACGCTTAAAACATGAAATGTACCTGCCATCATGTCGCCTTGCTCAGGCACGTCGGCTTGGTTTATCACATTGAGCCGTCCCATGGGGCATCCCTGGTTGCCCTGCTGATTTGGTTGATTGTTCGGGTTTGGGTTCTGCGGCGGGTGCTGGTTCTGGTTGAGATTAGGATTTTGAGGGGGTGGGAATCCCTGATTGTTGCCTTCCCGACCATTTTGATTACGAGGTTGCGCTGGTCCCGCAACCAAATCATCCCTCTTGGTGATATTCTCGAGACGAGTGCGACAGTCTCGCCTCAGATGTCCCATCCGACCACATCGGAAACATGCTCCCTGTTGTGGGCAGGCCCTCGCTAAGTGAGGTCTGCCGCACCTTGGGCATGGTGGTATGAAGCCTTCTCGGTTATCGTTCCTCCCATTATTTCCTCCATTGTTTGTCTGCTGGTGTCTATTTTGTCCTTCCCGGTAATCATTCCTCCTTGCATTGTTCTCGTTCCGATTGTACCTTCTTGTCTTGGGGACCGCGACTGGATTCCCCGCTCACTCTCCGCTTTAGTTGTTGCACGCGTGCCACTGCTACCGCACGATCATAGACTGCTTGCAGATCCGGGTAGTGAACTCCTGTGATCACTTCCCGAATGGCCAGATTGAGTCCCATTTCAAACTTTTGGGCCTTCTCAGAGTCAGTAGGCACCAGCCTCGGTGCAAATCGCACTAGCTCCTTAAATCGTGCATAGTACTCTTGCACAATTTGTCCTCCTTGCTTCAGAGATAGGAACTCCTCGTACATCGAGGCCTTGGTGCTTAAGGGATAAAAGCGATCCCGAAGCAGTTCCATGAACTCGTCCCATGAGTAGGGTTCATCCTCTTCGCCAAACTTTCCTAGAGTGGCTCGCCACCAGTCATCAGCCTCGCCTCCTAGGTAGTATGAGGCTACATGCACCTTCTCCCCGTCTGGGCATTTGACTGTGTTCAACAACTTGTCGAACGTTCTCACCCACTCTTCTAACTTTGCAGGGTCCTCTTCACCGGCATAGTGTGGCCAGTGATATTGGTTTACCATGGCCAGGTAATTGATGCGGGCTTGCTGTGGAGGCACAGCAGCCGCTTGACCTTGGTTCACCTGCACGTTCCCTAGCGCGATGAGAACTTCCTCTAAGGTGTGTAGGCGGTCGCCTATGTTGTTTGGTTCAGGAGCTGCCGGCTCCTCTTGAGCGTGAACACCCTCATTTGGGTTTGGCAAGTCGGGTTATCTCGGGGCCTCATTGGTGTTGGGTGAGACGGGCTAGTTACGGGGTCTGCCTCTTGGTGCCATTCTGTTACAAGCGCAAGAGGTTAGATTTTTTTGTAAAAGTATGGTGTAATGCTCGTAAAGGGATTTACTAAATGAAATAATAGTATTAACAGGTTTCAATGGATTGAAGCATTGTTAGAAGAAGTTGTTTGGAGTTTAATGTATTATTCGTTGTCATAGGGAGTTGTTTACTACTGCTGTTTTGTTTTGTTTTGTTATTTTTTCGTGAATAGTAACCTATTCTGATTTTTTTCGAGACCCTAGGGTCTAGGGTTTAGGGTTTTCAGGGTTTCCAGGGTTTAGGGTACTCTTGTTTGATTCTTTATTGTATATATACTTATATATTATTTATTTATTTAACAAGTACCTTGTATGTTGTTTGATTGAGTCTCATCAAGGCACTTGAAAAATAATTCTAATATAATATGATAGAAATAATTATTTACGTATACTTGTGAAATTCATAAATGCTCGAAATTTTTATTGCTCAATAGAAAACTTTTCTCGGGCATAGGAATGGAATAGTAGTACTAGAAATAAATAGGAATAGTACTAATAGATATAGTGCATCAATAAATATCTCTAAGTCTAGAGTGAATAGGTAGGTGCGTCCTCAATGGGATCGTCCTCGTCGCTGGATATGTCGATCGGGCTGGATGTCCAAACGGGCTCAGCAGTATCGGGTGTAGGCTCGGGGTTATGAGGGAATATGTCATCGGTTAGGTTGATCAGTTCCCATTCCAAATGTTCAACTTGTGTTTCTAGTTCGTCGTTATTGTCTTGGAGCTCGGTCACTTAGGCTTGGAGCTCAGTGAATTGGGAGATGTATGTAGGTTAGAGTTAGAACATGTCAAGTGTATAGTTAGGAGATGCAAAAATTTTAAATCTACATGTATGTATGCATATGCAATCCCCCCCCCAATTTAAATTTAATTTTTATCCATGTGTTTAAAAATAATTTACTTCATGGATAATAATAATTTAAAAGTTGGGTCTCTATATTGGGCCAAGATTTAATAAATCTTTGGTTTAAACTATTGGGCTAAGTAAAAAAAAAAATTTGGGCTAAAAATTTTTGGCTCAAAAGTTTAGGATTTTATAAAATGATTGGGCCAAAAACTTGGGCTCAAAAATAATATTAGTGGGTTTAAAACTAATAAGTTTAAAAATAATACTAGTTTTTAAAATAAGGGTTTAAAACTAATAATATTAGCTTTAAAAATATTCCGGGCTCTGATACTAACTTGTAACACCTCGGATTTGATCACCCAGGCTGGGATGCTACAGTCATACCTCCCAGCAAGACACGACTTCATTCGAGCTTACTTGAGAGATGCAAGGCTAATGGTATAAAATCATTTAAAATAACCAAGTCCGGAAGTACTTTTATTTAAAAATAATAATCATTCATATCAAGTAATACGCAGCGGAAAGATATATAAGTTTATGCAGCGGAATTTAAACATAGGGCCGACATGGCCAAAACACGGGTTAACAGGCCCGTATGCAGTCTCATGCAGAAAATAGTAAAATTTCCAAATTAAATCCCCCCCGGATGAATGCTCATGCTTCATACTCTGTCATAAAAAACATATACAACATTTATCAGTATTAAAGAATACTGAGTAAGACAATCCCTAGCATAATAATAAAGGGGAATTTAATGATTAATTTAAAAATTCACTTTAAGCATGCATGTTTAGACAATAATAAAATCCATAATTTCTCATAATCAATTTAATTTAAAAACAATGATCTAAGGCATAGGCATAAGTTTAAGGACATAATTTAAAAAGCATAATTAATGGCATAAGAAAAACAATAATTTAATACATTTAATTTTTCTCCCGTTAACTAAGAAGAGGACGCCACAACCACATATCTCAAGTATCTCGTTTTTCATGTATCAAGTTTCTCATATATCAAGTTTCAGAATTGCCGAAGCAATCCGAGTATCACGCCATACGCAGTACCACTCCGGAGCCTCGAGTAACCCATACGGATACACCGAGAGTGTAGACTAATTTCACAATGGCCGTTTTGGCACAATTTCACAATATATCATATTTCGTCCACTCGGGCACGAATTCTAAGATAGAGAGGCACCCTGCAGAGCACTCACCCGTACTTACGTGGAGATCTAGCTCAGCCTAGATTAACGGGATTTTGCAGAAAAAGTGTTTTAGCGTTTAGACATATCTCACAAATCATGTATTTCTCAAGAATCGAGTTTTTCAACATTTCGACCAAGCCATTGCCACAGTTTACGCCATCTCAGATAAAAATTCATTTCAAAGGCAATCGACTTGAAATTTTCACAGTAGCTCAGAAACACGCTGGTGAACAACTTTCATGTTTTAAGTTTTTCGAAATTATGTAAGAAAACGGGTGAAATTTTACAATCTTTACAAAGTACAGAATCTGTCAACTTTGTCTACACAGCGCACTGATTTTCAAAAGCGTTTTTAACTTATCAAACGACCTCCAAAATTTATGAAATTTTATAGGCACTTAAAAGAGACCAAAATAAACAAGTTTTATTAGAGGTAAATTATGCAAATTCCTTACGGATCAAAACAGAATAATTCATCAAGTTCAGTCTTAAAATCTGTCGACTTTTTCTTCTCGGACATAGTGTATTCAAAACTTGTTTTGACTATCCAAACCTTAATGAAAATGCACGAACTTTAACATGCATATTCTTAAGATATTTATCTACAACTTTTATGTTTTCACCAAAGATTAGTTTTGACCACAAGTGATAGAAAAACGCACAACAAGTTCGACTACATAATCTGTCCAGATTTTCAAAAAGTTTGTTTATTACAGAAACTGTTGAGCGCGATTTGGGATAGCAAATCTTAATGCAAATGCATGAAATTTTAACACAAGCTAGATTAAGATGTTAGAAATAAATCTCTAGTTCGGGGTTTTTCGTTTCGGATTCTCGAAATAGGGTTTTCCGGCCAATCTCAGAAAACGCGTAAAGATTGAATCTTTTATGTCCGATTTTAGTGTTTAGTTAAAATCTAATGTTTCTAACGGTTCAAAACCACCGATATTGATATGTAAGGCATTATCTTACTTGAAACTCGTCCTAGACTGTCTCGGGGTCGTCCGGGCTCTAAGATTTGACACGAACGGATCTCCTCAACGCAAAGCTTCCAATTTTGGCCACGAATTCGTATCGAAAGAAGAAATCTAATGTTAGATCGAATTTTCGGGTTCGAAAAACTTAAACGAAAACCTATGGACGACTTACCACAATCTAGAACACTAAAGATCTTGTTCTCCACGCATCCTCCGTCGATTTCCGTCGCCGGAAAGTGATCGGAAAGTTCGAAGTTGGTGATTTCGGTTGTTGGAAGAACTTTGGAGAGTTGGAGAGTGTTTTTGGGGCTGCTAGGGTTAGAGTCTCGAAAATAATGAGTCCTAAGACCTCTAAATCCGACCATATACACCTCCCATCAACCGGGATTGAGTTTCCAAAGTCGGGGGTTGAAAATATGGTAAGAAATCGCCGGAAAAAGAAACTTGATCGGCCCCTGCCTTCCCACGCGGTCTCGGCGCGGGATTGGTCCAGACCGCGCGGCCTCGGGCTTGGCTGCGGCCGGGCCGGGCCGTGCGATGCGTCGGGCATTTCCTCCTCTTGTTCGGGTTTCTATCCCCCGACGTTCTCGGGCTCGGTTTTCCGGGTCGTTTTCGGATCCCGATTCTTGTCCTAAATTTTATTTCGTCTTCCAATCAATTCCATATTCGAATTCTCGAATCCATTTAATTTAATTTCGTTGCCGTCCGTCGTCTTTTAATTCTCATGTAATGACTTATTTATCTAGATCATTTTTGACTTCAGGGTTTCTTGGAATTAAAATTCCTCTGCTATCCGCATTTAATTCCATTTCCTATTGTCAAAAGTCTCGGGTATTACACTTGCAATTCAAATGGGGTCCAAAGGAGCAGAAGTCATTTGTAAAGTTAAAGGATAAACTCACCCATGCGCTAGTGTTAGTGCTACCAAATTTCGATCTTCCATTCGAAATTGAATGTGATGCATCAGGAACCGGCATGGGCATAGTGTTGCTACAAGATGGCCGACCTATTGCCTATCATAGAGAGAAATTTGGAGGAGCTCAGCTGAACTACTCCACTAGAACAAGGAATTGTGCGCTGTGGTACAAGCAATGAGGACTTGACAACATTATCTTCGAGGACGGGAGTTTATCATCCATACAGATCACGAGACGTTGAAGCATATCAGGGGACAAGGGCAACTGAAGAATTCCAGACATGCCCGTTAGAGCTCATTTATCGAGTCATTCCCGTATGTGATCTGTTACAAGTAAAGAAAGGATAATCTGGTAGTTGATGCCCTATCGAGGAGACTGAATCTAGCTGCATTTGCCACCACACATCTGATAGGATTTGAGCACATAAAGGACTTATGCGCTCAAGATGCTGATTTTGGAGAAATTTACAAGAAAACCGAGAAAGTGGCCTTCAAAGAATTTTCTCAACTAAATGGTTTTCTGTACTTTGAAAATAAACTGTGTATACCGAAAGGATCCATCCGTGAACTACTAATATCTGAAGCTCACTCTCGAGATATGATGGGTCATTTTGGTAGAATTGCTACTATGATTGTGCTGACTGAACGCTTCCATTGGCCAGGGGTAGAGAAACAAGTTGCTGAATTCATCAACAAGTGCATCACCTGTCTAAGAGCCAAGTCAACCGCCAAACCACATGGGTTTTATCAAGCACTACCCGTATCCGAGGGCCCATGGATCGATCTATCCATGGATTTTGTTCGAGGATTACCTCGCACTGCTCGGGCTAAGGGTTCGACTTTTGTGGTTGTTGACAGGTTTCCACAAATGGCACATTTCATACCATGCGCCAAGACCAATGATGCAAGCCATGTCGCCAAGATATTTTTCAGAGAGGTTGTGAGACTACATGGCATTCCAAAGACAATCGTGTCAGACAGAGATGCAAAATTTGTAAGCTATTTTTGGAAATCTCAGTGGGCCGAAATTGGAACAAGAGTGCTATTCTCCACCGCATATCATCCACAGACAGATGGACAAACTGAAGCGGTAAACAGAGTTTCTGGGTAATTTACTTAGAATCATTACTGCTTCGAGTAGCAAAAGTTGAGATGAATGTCTCCCTATATTGAGTTTGTGTATAATAGACACGTGCACAATGCCACACACATGTCACCTTTCGAGGTAGTGTACGGGTTTAATCCACTAACGCCACTTGATGTACTGCCATTGCCACGCAATGAGCATCTTAATGTCAATGGCAGAGACAGGGCGAAGGCAATCAAGGAGATGCATTCTGACGTCAAGAACAGTCTTATGAAAGCTGTCGAAGGATACGCCAAATACAACAACCGCAGAAGAAAGGAGCTGAAATTGAACTCCAGCGATTGGGTGTGGCTGAACTGGAAGAAAGAATGGTTTCCCGCAAGACGACGCAACAATCTATCTCCACGAGGAGAAGGGACATTTAAAATTTTCGAACGGATTAATAATAATGCCTATAAATTGCAATTATCTGAAGAATATGGCCATATTAATCATATTTTAATGTTTCAGATCTCACCTTATTCGAGAGGGAGGAGGAAGATCATGGTTGGTTGGTGGATCAACCTCCCCAAGGGGGCGGTGATGGCATGGGAGCCGAAACAACTACACGGATGATTCCCGCATTTCTCGAGGGACCGGTATCCCAACAACGGACAAGGAAGTTTACATCCAGAGTTGCTGAGCTGTTGCACCGGAATTTTAAAGATGAGCTGCTAAAAGCCAGAGCCCAGAAGTTGGGATTAAAGCTGCAGATCCAGATAGAGGAAGATCCCGGACCCATTCAACTAGATCAGGCAGTCCACAATTAATCGGAAGCAGCCGGATGTCGGTCACTGGAAGTTGGCCGGAACTTCCACCGGGACAGCCAATGGAAATCGAACATTTTATTTAGTTGTTAGATTTGTAATTCAACAAGTGCATGCATGCACAAGGATATTTAAACAAGCAGGAGAGAGAACACGCCATGGCGGGACCCAAAACCCAATGAAGAAATAGTTTACGTTGCAATCCTCCTATCGTGACGTGACCCTCACCTTTACGACGCCAGAGAGAGAGAGAGAGACTGAAGTTGTTACGTCGCAACACCGGGACTACGACGTAACCTGCCCCATTACGACGTAACACGGGAGATAAAGAAGGAACGCCACGCGTCGCGACCCAGCCTGCCTACGTCGCAACCCATGTTCTGCAACGTAACAATACTTTGCGACGTCATTTTGGTATTGCGACGCCATTTTGCTTAGGATTTCTACCTTTGGCCCATTTGTTTAATTCTTGATTAGGGTTGTTTAAGCTCTTGTATTTCGGGTTGTCTATATATAGAACATCCCTAACACTTTGACATTCACCTTTGAATGAATTATACCTTGAAACCACTTGGAGAGTGAATATACATTTATTTGAATGTCACCCTTGAATATTACCATTCGGTTAATGATCCTTTTGAGCAAGGGATGTGTTCAATCGTATTGTTGCCAATGATGTCGTTGATGAAGGGATTAGTATGTTGCATTTACTGCATCTTCTTATCCAATATTAAGCCTTAAACTTGGTAATCCCTCCTATCCTTTCATTTTCCTATTTTTATGTTCTTCATTAAACTTGTGCTTAATCCGATCCATGGCACATGCCAATCATATTCAGATTTTAGATACCTTGTTATGACGTGTTGTGGTAATTTGTGTGGAAGCATTGTGGTAATGTGTAGATATAATCATTATTTCAAATTTCGTCACTTCTTGGCTCACATGGGTCGAACACTCACTTCAATTCATAGAGTTATGATGTCTAGACATTTGTTTTTTAAGCATTGAATGTCGCGATTCATAGGATGATCCGTTTTCTAGGAAATTATAAGCCATACTCCCTTCGTTTCTTATATCTTCTCCACTTCTGCATTTCACATACTTCAATGCATATTTTTAATGATTAATATCTCAAATTGTATACAAGTAAAATTATAAAAATTTGTTATTCTAAAACTATGTGATTAGACGAATCTAACAACATCTCACTTGACTATGTTTTATCTTATATAACTATATTTAAAACTCGAATCAAAGTTACTCAATGAATAGTACTTATCAACTATGCAAATGGTAGAGATTTAAAAAAAAAAAAAAAACAGAGGGAGTATTACTTTATGGAAGCATGTGGCAGTTGCTAATTTAAAATTACAGTTAGATACACTATTGATGTCCAAATTGAGACAACAAAGATAGATGTCTGGATGGTATGAGGTACAAGTAGAGGAATTGATTACAATCGCTGATTCAAAATTAGTCGCTGATTTTATTATTATTTCATGTTATATGTGTAGTCAAATTTTAAACATTCTATGTGGACATAATTAAGGAATTAATTGTTAGAAATGGACGGAGGCAGCAATACAGGAAGCGTCGAGTCGAGTTTGGAACTCTTCCCGCAAGACGTTTATGCCCCGGTAGTGCTCCGGCAGCGGCAGAACGTCCCCAAAGGTAAAACGACGAACGTCTCGACGTAGCAGCACCGCAAACGTCGACAACCGGCGAACAGAACAACAAGAGAAGAGGGAGTCGGGAGGAGAGGATGTATGCAGAGAAGAAGACGCAGAAAGCTGTGTTCTTCCCCAAGGCTGGAGCTGCCATTTATAGGCGTTGGACGAGACGAAACCGCCGACGGTATTGATGGGGCGGTTTCAACTCGAATTCAAATGGTTTTTCAACAGCTGAAATGGTATTCAACAACTGTTGAAATCAAAGTGGGCTTCCAGGACTGGGCTTGGCGCATGGGCTCGACAAATAAACTTTGTCTAAAAAATTAGACAGGCCCAAAGCCCACCCAAAGCCCAATTACCAAGATCCAAGTCCAAGTCCAAGTCCAAGTCCAAGTCCACGGGCACGGGCGACGGCGCGGCGCGGCGCGGCTCGGCTCGGGACGGGACGGGACGGGCGCGCGCGTGTGGGCTTCCCCCACACTTGATCAATCTGTATTAGTTTAATTGTTTCTAACACGCAGAACAATATAAACTAATTCAACTCCCACTGCTTAAGCAATGTGGGACGCGCCACTTTTACCTACCCTTTAACAACCATTTAAACACAAGCGTTTTCAACTAGCCGCATTCAATGACCCATTTCGACCACTTATTTCTCACTCACCCGACAACGGTTTTGAGAAAATAAATGCACTACGACAATCTACGCGAAACGTAGAATTCGTATACGCTATTTAATTAATCCAAATTAAATATCGTCATTACGCAAAAAGGAGCTCAAAACTCCCTTTTTCCAACAATCCCCACATGAGTGGAAATAACAGCAGCAGTGAATGCAATGCAGATGCAAATGCCCCGACTCCTTCTTTAAAGAAAGGTTACTGCACGGGTTTAAGTAGTTTTTGGCTTTGAACTTAAACCATATCAATATTATCGAGTATACAGGCGGCGTAGTGATTTTACTCTTGAACTATCCCCCACATCGTATACTAGTCCAATAATAAAGAATCAGTAACTTTTCAGACTCTTTGTCCGTTCTCACGTTTGGTTCCATTCCAGGCCATGGAAACCCCCTTTGGATTCATAAGTCTCTACTGAAGCGGCCACACTTCTACTTATATAGATGATTCAACCAAGTATCCTGTCATACTTATATGAACACACAGTTCCAGAATCATTAAGAGTCATTAAACTCAACCTCTACCACAGACAGGCATCAAACACTTCATCATTGCTTCTGAGGGAAAGGATGAAGATTATTCTTCGAAAGTGTTTTCACATTTGAAGTCATACATCTTAGTTGTCCCTTTGAACCAAGTTTGTGGGATCTCCACGCATCATGGTTGGGTTACAAATGTAATCATTCTTTAGGTGTGGGTTTTAACCCCATTCCCTCTCGCAATTTGCAAAATTGATCTCTGTTGATAGCTTTTGTTAACGGATCCGCTAGGTTATCTCCAGACTTCACATAAGTTAGAGAAATCACCCCACTAGAGATCAATTGCTTAACGGTATGATGTCGACGACGGATATGTCTCGACTTACCATTATACATCTCATTTTGTGCCCTGCCAATAGCTGCTTGACTATCACAGTGTATCATTACTGTTGGCACAGGTTTCTTCCAACATGGAATTTCCTCGAGGAAATTTCGAAGCCATTCGGCTTCTTCACCAGCTTTATCTAAAGCTATGAATTCAGATTCCATGGTGGATCGGGCTATACACGTTTGTTTTTGTGACTTCCAAGACACAACCCCTCCCGCAATCATGAATACATAACCACTTGTGGATAATGAATCACTTTTCTCTGATATCCAATCGGCATCAGAGTACCCTTCAAGAACAGGAGGATATCTCGTGTAATGTAACCCCAACTCTTGAGTATATCTTAGATATCTCAAGACTCTCATAATAGCCTTCCAATGCTCACGACTTGGATTGCTAGTATATCTACTCAATTTGTTAACCGAATATGCAAGATCCGGGCGAGTACAATTAGTCAAGTACATTAGACTACCAATGATTCTTGCATACTCTTCTTGAGCAACAGGTTCACCTCTGTTTATTTTCAACTTTTCACTGGGATCCATAGGCGTCTTTGCCGGACGACTATCATAAGCGTTGAATTTACTTAACACTTTCTCAATGTAATGAGACTGAGAAAGAACAATCCCTTCGGGATGTCTTATGATTTTGATCCCTAATATGACATCGGCTACACCCATGTCTTTCATGTGAAAATTCCTTTTTAACATGTTCTTGGTCTGATTAATCATATTCAAGTCACTGCCCATGATCAACATGTCATCTACATACAAGCAAACTATAACAAATTTGTCTGTTATTCCCTTGTAGTAAATGCATTTATCACATTCATTGTACTTGAACCCGTTTGACAACATCACATTATCAAACTTCAAGTGCCACTGCTTAGGCGCTTGTTTCAGACCATACAGAGATTTAACTAGTTTGCAGACTTTATGCTCTTGTCCCTGAACAACAAAGCCTTCTGGTTGATTCATATAAATCTCTTCATCTAGATCACCATTTAAGAACGCTAGTCTTAACATCCATTTGATGTATCTCAAGATTGTAAAGAGCAGCAATCGAGAGAAACACTCGAATGGAGGTGATTCGGGACACCGGAGAATAAGTATCAAAATAATTATCTCCTTCCTTTTGTCTAAAGCCCTGAACTACAAGGCGAGCCTTGTATTTATCGATTGATCCATCGGCTTTATACTTTCTTTTAAGGACCCAACGACATCCTAAGGGTTTACAACCTTTCGGTAGATCAGTAAGAACCCAAGTGCGATTCTGCATAATGGATTCTAACTCACTGTTTATGGCTTCTTGCCATAACGCAGCATCTGGTCGAGCCAGAGCTTCACTCACAGTTCTTGGCTCATTATCTAACATAAAAGTGACGAAATCTGGACCAAAAGTTTTAGCCACTTTCGCCCTTTGGCTACGACGAAGTTCAACTGGTTCAGGAGAAACACTTCCCTTGTCAGTTTGCTTCGGCTGATCAGAACTCGTAGCTTCATCAAACGTTCTTTTATTTGAACATTCCACTCTATCCTTGTAGGGATATATGTCTTCAAAAAACACGGCGTTTCTTGATTCAATTATCGTTCCTTCACTTATACCAGATATTTCTGACTTATGTACCAGGAAACGATACGCGCTACTGTTGAGGGCATACCCTATAAAGATACAATCAACTGTTTTGGGGCCGATTGTAACTTGTTTAGGAGGTGGCACCTCAACTTTAGCCAAACACCCCCACACTTTGAGATATTTGAATGAAGGTTTCTACCTTTCCATAACTCGTAAGGTGTTACTTCCTTACCTTTGTGAGGTATTTTATTTAAAATATAATTAGCTGTTAAAACAGCTTCCCCCACAAGTTCTGGGGTAACCCTGAACTAATCAACAAGGCATTCATCATATCCTTTAGCGTACGGTTCTTGCGTTCCGCAACACCATTGGACTGTGGTGAATATGGCGCTGTAGTTTGATGAATTATTCCGGATTCGGCACACAATTCAGCAAATGGAGCAACATATTCTCCTCCTCGATCACTCCGAATAACCTTAATTCGGCTATTCAATTGAGTTTCAGCCTCAAGCTTGAAGTTTTTAAAAGCTTCAATAGCTTCATCTTTGCTTCTCAACAAATAAAGATAGCAATAACGAGTGCTATCATCAATAAAAGTAATAAAATACTTTTTACCACCCCGAGTTTGCAAAGATCTAAAATCACATACATCAGTATGAATTAAATCCAGGGGTTTAGTATTTCTTTCAACACTTGGAAATGGAGGTTTTGTCATTTTCGCTTCAACACAAATTTCACATTTGTTTTTATCGTTGAATTCCATTTCCTTAAGTAAATTTAAATTTACCAATCTCTTTATAGCATTTTTATTTGCATGTCCAAGTCTACAATGCCATAAATTAAAACACTCAAGCAAGTAAGAAGAACCTTCAATTTTATTACCAGAAGCTTGCTCAACAACTTGGCGTTTAGCCATTACATTAAACTTGAAAAGACCATTGGTGAGATAGCCTCTACCAAGGAATTTTCCAAACTTAGTCATGATAAACTTATCAGACTCAAAAACAAGTTTGAAACCATTACTAGCTAGCAGCGAACCAGAAACCAAATTCTTCCGGATATCAGGGACATGCAGCACATCCTTCAGAGTCAAGTTTTTGCCACTAGTCAGCCTCAGTATCACATTTCCAACGCCAACCACATCAGATGATGCTTGGTTACCCATGTGCAGCTTTCTGCCTTCAACAGTCTATGAAGTAAAGAACTCCCTGTTGGCAGCCACATGACACGAAGCCCCGGTATCAACAAACCAACCTTTACCATCATCAATATGCAATACTGCTTCAGACACCACTGCACAAAGGTTGTCTTCCCAACCTTCAGGTTCAGCCTGTACCATATGAGAGGCAGGCTTAGCAGGCTTCTTATTCTTCGGCTTTGGGCACTGATTGGCAAAGTGCCCAACCTTGCCACAGTTGTAGCAATTCCCGGAGAACTTCTTCCTCTTTTGGCCATCGGCAACCGCTTTTTCTTTGCCCGCAGCGGTCGGCTGCTTGCGTTTACCGGTCGTTTCAGTCAAGTTCGCCTTAGCCTCCACGGAATGGCTCTTTTGACACGGCCTTGCGGTTATCCTCCTCGATTCTGATCCGTGTAACAAGATCTTCAAGGGACATTTCCTTTTGCTTGTGCATCAGGTAGTTCTTGAAGTCTTTCCACGAAGGAGGCAACTTCTCGATCACAACCGCAGCATTAAACGCATCGGGCAATTGCATTCCCTCAGCGTGAACGCCATGTATCAGTAATTGAAACTCTTGAACTTGTTCAACCACTGAACGCCCGTCAACCATCTGAAAACCCAGATATTTGGAAACGGCATGCTTTTTAGTACCAGCATCCTCGGTTTTATACTTCCGTTCCAACTGAATCCACAATTCCTTTGCACCTTTTACAGAAGAGTACACAGCGTACAAAGGATCCGTGAGAGCACTCAGAATGAAGTTCTTACACATGAAATCACCGTGAACCCATTGTTCTTTGGCGAAGAGCTTCTGAGGATCGGTCTCCATCTCAGACAGGGACGGCCGGCTGCTCCTCAAAAACCCGGCCAAACCAAGAGTGGTCAGATAGAACAGCATCTTCTGTTGCCACGTCTTGAAATCACGCCCGTCAAACTTTGACGGCTTCTCGGCCACTCCAAATGACCTAGGCAGCGCCATAGGGACAGAACCCGTTGACGGCCCAACGCCCGGCACGAAGGCCGGCTCCGACTGAACATAAGTTGGCAAACTAGTGTTCAGCAGCCCAACTCCCGGTTGCAAACCGGTGTTCATATTATTAAGTCCTGCGGGTGTAACCCCGACTGTTTGTCCAGAAAATGGCAAAGACGCCCCAACGGAAGCGTTGGGCTGGAACGAAACAGTTCCAAAAGAGTGTCCAGAAACAAACTGCCCAGAATTGGGCAGAACGAACCCGCCAGAGTTGGGCGTCAGCGACGGGGGCAGGAAGGCCGCCGTGGGATCAATCAAGTATTGATCGATAGAGGCGTTTGGGTCTGCCGTCGGCAGCGGCAACGGCAGCGGCAGCGTCACGGGTGGAGGGACGACAGTGGGCGTGGTCAGCATCGACGGCGCCGCTGCGGTTGGGGTAACGACAGCGGACGCCTGGACAGAGCCAGGCATGGGAACGGAAGCGGCGGCGGCGGATGAAACGTCGGCGGAGGCGGTGGCGGCAGCAGTGAAACCGTCCATTATAAACGTCTTGCGAATGTTAGAAATGGACGGAGGCAGCAATACAGGAAGCGTCGAGTCGAGTTTGGAACTCTTCCCGCAAGACGTTTATGCCCCGGTAGTGCTCCGGCAGCGGCAGAACGTCCCCAAAGGTAAAACGACGAACGTCTCGACGTAGCGCACCGCAAACGTCGACGACCGGCGAACAGAACAACAAGAGAAGAGGGAGTCGGGAGGAGAGGATGTATGCAGAGAAGAAGATGCAGAAAGCTGTGTTCTTCCCCAAGGCTGGAGCTGCCATTTATAGGCGTTGGACGAGACGAAACCGCCGACGGTATTGATGGGGCGGTTTCAACTCGAATTCAAATGGTTTTTCAACAGCTGAAATGGTATTCAACAACTGTTGAAATCAAAGTGGGCTTCCAGGACTGGGCTTGGCGCATGGGCTCGACAAATAAACTTTGTCTAAAAAATTAGACAGGCCCAAAGCCCACCCAAAGCCCAATTACCAAGATCCAAGTCCAAGTCCAAGTCCACGGGCGCGGGCGACGGCGCGGCGCGGCGCGGCTCGGCTCGGGACGGGACGGGACGGGACGGGCGCGCGCGTGTGGGCTTCCCCCACACTTGATCAATCTGTATTAGTTTAATTGTTTCTAACACGCAGAACAATATAAACTAATTCAACTCCCACTGCTTAAGCGATGTGGGACGCGCCACTTTTACCTACCCTTTAACAACCATTTAAACACAAGCGTTTTCAACTAGCCGCATTCAATGACCCATTTCGACCACTTATTTCTCACTCACCCGACAACGGTTTTGAGAAAATAAATGCACTACGACAATCTACGCGAAACGTAGAATTCGTATACGCTATTTAATTAATCCAAATTAAATATCGTCATTACGCAAAAAGGAGCTCAAAACCCCCTTTTTCCAACATTAATTAGCAAGAAATATATGATTAGTAAGAAAAATGACCAATTTTTATATTGTTTGTTAACGTAGAAGACCAATGTGGGCAAAAAATAAAAAATGACTATGTCTATTATGAATTTTTGGGAAAGAAAAATGACTATCATATATTTTTCCGAGGTACAAGTACACAAGTGAAATCCGAAACAAGTGTGGTATAGGTTGTTTGTTGAATGAAAATTTCTTCACTTCTCGAACACGTGTTCGAATACTAACTTTTTGTTGTGGAATCCTTGAATGTGTCTGTTCAGAACACATTCACATGTGTATGGATTAAATGCATCATGAAGTATATTATCCTTAGGGCGTCAAAGTATAAATGACGTTAATTTGGGATCCATTCATGACATGTAGAACATTGAGGAGGTAAATTTGTAACCAATTAGTGCTCGGCATATTCAAAGTATTGCAAACACAATGAATAAGTCTGTTCTGCACGCAGTTTTTGAGAGCTTTGGGAGCTTTTGGTAGATTTAGATTTTTATTTCAAAACAAAAGCTCCGTTCTGTACACTAGCTTTTGGGAGTTTTCGGAAGCTACTTTCCGAATTTAATTAATTTTTCTCTTCAAATTATAATTTTTTACAGCTACAGCTACTTGTACCGAATACTTATGCAAAAACTGATAGCCACAGCTCCCAACAGCTACAACTCCCAATAGCTGCAGCTCGACGTTGTGGAAGCTTGAAGACGAGGGAACAGATTCAGTTTTGGAGGTAAGTTTCATTTCATAGAATGAAAATCAGATACAAAGATGTAGTGCACAAAAGTGCTTAAATAAGAAACACGCCTACAAGACTGAGCTAAAGAAAATAAATGGCCCAACTAACAAAACAAGGCCCAAGACAGAAAACAAAACAAAGCCCAGCTAACAAGGCCCAACTAGCAGTTAACCCACTCCAGCTTTGTGGGAAGGCAACACGGAGGACTGGAGAAGCCTGCAGCATGCTCCAACACCCTCCCCGCAAGCTGAAGGCTGCCACAGCCTCAGCTTGGAGCAGAAGGACTGAAAGAGCTTCGGAGGAAGGCCCTTGGTGAAGAAGTCCGCGAGTTGCTGAGTTGAAGGGACAAATTGAGGATCAATGGCATGCTTCTTGAAGTGATCACGCACAAAGAGACATCGGATGTCAATGTGCTTTGAGCGCTCATGGTGAACGGAGTTCTTGACCAACTGAATGGCTGACTGGTTATCGCAGAAGATAGGAAGAGGACTTGGTAAGTAAACTCGAAGTTCCTTGAGCAGAGATTGAATCCAAAGGACCTCAGAGGTAACAGAACAAATGCTTCTGTATTCTGCTTCAGTGGAGCTAAGTGAGACAGCTGACTGCTTTTTAGTCTTCCAAGAGATTAAGGCACCCCCAAGAAACACACAAAATCCAGTGAGAGAGCGGCGAGTAGTGGGACAGTTGCCCCAGTCCGCATCACAAAATGATTGAAGATTAAGTGCCAAGCCAGTTGGATAAAACAGTCCAATGTGCAGAGAGTTGCGAAGATATTGAAGCACTTGTAGAAGAGCTTTCCAGTGATGGACAGTAGGAGCATGCATAAATTGGCTTAGTTGTTGGACACTATAGCAGAGATCAGGTCTGGAAAAACCAAGATACAAGAGTTTTCCAACCATCTTTCGATACAACTGAGGATTATCAAAGAGCTCACCTGCAGCATTTAAGGAATGATGTGGAGCACAAGGAGTGTGAACTCTTGAGTTAGGAGGAAGATCAACCTCAAGGAGAAGATCTGTAGCATATTTGACTTGAGATATGGAGTAACCAGTAGATGAAGATGTAATCTCGAGACCAAGAAAATAGGTGGCAGGACCTAAATCCTTAATGGTGAACTCATCTTGAAGACCCTGCTTGATGGCAGCAATAGCAAGAACATCATCCCCAGTAAGAAGGATGTCATCAACATAGACTACTAGAATAGCTATGCCTGTGGAGGAGAGCTTAACAAAGACACAGGGGTCACTGTAGGTGGAATTGAAGCCTGACTTAGAGAGAAAATCAGCAAGAGCTGAATGCCACTGACGAGGGGCCTGCTTAAGCCCATACAAGGACTTTTGAAGGAGGCAGACATGCCCTGGAGAGGTGGACAAACCTGGTGGACACTTCATGTAGATTTCTTCCTCAAGATTCCCATGGAGAAAGGCATTGTTGATGTCTAGCTGAGAAATTTTCCATTGGAAGGAAGCAGCTAGAGCTATAATCAATCGAACACTAACTGTTTTGGCTACAGGAGCAAAACAGTCATTGTAGTCCTTTCCAAGCCGTTGGTGAAACCCCTTTGCCACTAATCTTGCCTTGTGCTTATTGATGCTGCCATCAGGGTTATGTTTAACCCGAAAAACCCATTTACAACCAATAGCTTTATTGCCTGGAGGAAGTGGAACAAGATCCCAAGTATGATTTTGTTCTAGTGCCTCAAGTTCAGCTGCTATGGCTCTGTCCCAGTGATCAAGGCCATGAGCTTGGTCATAGGTTTCAGGAATAAACTCGAGATCAGTTTGAGTGGTGCAAACATAGTCCTTGTATTTATCTGGACGCTTAAGATCTCTCCTTGGACGAAGATTGTAACCCTGCAAGTTAGAGACAGGAGCAGTAGCCTCATTTGTGCACTGAGGAGAAGGATAGGAGTCCATAGGAGATGGGCTACCAGAGGGAGAGGTGGCAGAGGACACCTCAAGAGAGTTATGTAGTGATGACATCTCGTGAGGAGATGCATCAGAGTTGATGTTAGTATGTCTCAGTGAACTGTGAGAGCTCACAGGGGATTGCACATTTTGCAAGGGTGCAGTAGGCTCCCTTGAAGATGGTGATGAGGGCTGAGCAGCAGTGGGCTGATCAGTGGAGGTAGGGTCAATATTTGGAAGAGAGGGTAGGCTAGTTGTTGAGGCAGAAGTGGAAGAAGCAGCAGGAGAAAGTGAATCTTTGAAAGGAAAGATATTATCATGAAAGATAACATCTCTGGAGACAATCATCTTCTTAGAGTCAAGAAGGAAAATTTTGAAACCCTTTTGATGAGGAGCAGTTCCCAGATGAATACCCTTTAGACCTCTAGGCTCTAGTTTACCCAAGTGTGGAGTTGGATCTTTTACATAGGCTAAGCAACCAAAAGAGTGAAGAGAGGATAAGGCAGGTGGAGTGCCAAGTAGGAGTTCATAGGGAGATTTCCAACCTAAAGTTTTTGTGGGTAGTCTGTTAATAATGTTGGCTGATGCTAGCATAGCATCACCCCAGAAAGATTTTGAGAGACCAGAGGTAAGTAAAAGACTACGAGCAACTTGAACCAGGTGACCATGTTTTCTTTCCACTCTTCCATTTTGCTGAGGGGAATATATGCAAGATGTCTGGTGTGTTATGCCAAGAGAGGAGAACAAGGTAGAACTTTTCTTATTACAGAATTCAGAACCATTATCTGTTCTTATGACCTTGACAACTTTGTTGTATTGGGTTTTAACATGAGATAGGAAGGCAGTAAGAGTAGCAACTGTGGAAGATTTGGAATGTAAGAGGTATAGCCAAGTTGCACGAGAGTGATCATCAACTATAGTAAGAAGGTACTTTGAGTTATATCTATCCGCTATACTGAAGGGACCCCAGAGATCACAATGGATTAGATCAAAGTTTTCAGAGGCATATGAGGAGCTAGCAGAAAAAGGCAATCTATGCATTTTAGAACAATTGCATATATCACAAGGTAAAGATGTATTATAAGGCAAACCAAGTTTAGACATAACAAGAGAGGAAGGATGGCCTAGTTTGTAATGCCAAACAATAGATGAATCCACATCTTTTACAGCAGAAACCATAGAAATAGGAAATGATACCTTATTCAAGCTATGACTACAAGGGTAGAGTTTATTTATTTTGCTAGCCTTAAGAAGACATCTCTTAGAAATCCGGTCCTGCAAAGTGCAAGAATCATCATCAAAGATAGCAGCTAAATGAGGCAAGTCACTGGTCAATTGGCCAATAGATATAAGATTTAGCACCAATCCAGGTACATAAAGAACATTGGGAATGGTTATATCATCATTTAGCACAATTGAACCAGTGAAAGTAGGATGTTTAGAGGAGCCATCTGGCAGATATATGAGAGAGTTAAGAGTGAATGGCTGAGGGTCAATAAGAGTTGAAAGTGTGGCACATAGATGGCAACTTGCTCCTGAATCTAACAGCCATTTGTTACTGAGATAACAAGATGATTTGGTGAGGGATGTACCTGTCATGTTGAGCACACAACCAGCCAAGTCAAAAGGTGTGCTCTGAGTGTGTCCACCTATTCCTTTGCTGGCCAAAAGCTCTTCAAGCTTTGCAATGATCCTTGCTTCAGCAGTCGAACTCAAATCTGAAGAAGAAGTGTCAACAAAGGCAGCACCAGCTACAGACTTAGACTTCTGATTTTCTTTCATGGTTTTGTACCACTCTGGTACAACTCCAGTAAGCTTGAAGCAGTTTGATTTAGTGTGTCCATTTCGCTTGCAGTGATCACAAAAGGCATTTTTGTTGGCAAGCTGGTAACATTTGTCTCTGGTGTGACCTAGTTTCTTACAATAGGTGCAACTAGGTCGACCATTTCCTTTTTCACCAACACCAGATCCACCAGAGGATGGAGGTCTATCAGTAGCCGCCAAGGCAAAACTTCCATTGCCATCAGTATCAGTAAATGCAACAGTATCCTTTTGTGACTCAACAGTGTCAAGCATGTCATAGGCACCACTAACAGTAGGTAGAGGCTTCATGAGGAGAATTTGATGACTAACATGTGTGAACTCGTCATTAAGACCACTAAGAAAGTGAAGCAACAGTTCCTTATCATCAGCTTTAGAGAGCAAATCCAATAGTTCGAGATTTGAGGTAGGGTGAGGATTCAAAGCACGATAGTCATTCCAAAGCATCTTCAACTGACAATAATAGTCTGAGAGTGATCTGTTACTTTGAGTAAAGTTACAGATCTTTTTCTTAAGAGATAGGACACGAGGTCCGCTCATTTTCCCATAGGATTCTTCGAGCTCGATCCACAAGGATCGAGCTGTAGATTTGTGAACAAATTGACGGCTAATCACAGGAGAAATCGAATTCCTTAACCAGGCAAGCACTAAACAATCAACACGCTTCCAGGTCATATAAAATTCATCATCAATGGAAGGAGGTGTGATTTTACCATTGATGAAGCCTAGTTTGAGCTTAATGATCAGCGTATTTTCAGCAGCGAGGCGCCAGGAGGTCCAATTCGACGATCCTTCCAGAAGAAAGGAGGTGAGCTGTGACTGCGGTTGATCGGCGGCAGTGAGTGTGTATTCATCACCAACAGTGCGCACACTAGCGGAGGCAGGCGGTGCAACAGACGCCGGTGCATTGAGAGAGGTAGATTCAGTTTCAGTCGACATTTGAAAACGAGCAAAAATTGATGAACACGGATCAGAGCTCTGATACCATGTGGAAGCTTGAAGACGAGGGAACAGATTCAGTTTTGGAGGTAAGTTTCATTTCATAGAATGAAAATCAGATACAAAGATGTAGTGCACAAAAGTGCTTAAATAAGAAACACGCCTACAAGACTGAGCTAAAGAAAATAAATGGCCCAACTAACAAAACAAGGCCCAAGACAGAAAACAAAACAAAGCCCAGCTAACAAGGCCCAACTAGCAGTTAACCCACTCCAGCTTTGTGGGAAGGCAACACGGAGGACTGGAGAAGCCTGCAGCATGCTCCAACAGACGTGCAGAACGGACCCTAGGACTCGGCAACAAGAAAATTGGTTTGTCATACTATATGTATTTGAGAGAGTGGGACCATTACTTCTATTTATATGGTAACCTTATATGCGGTACTTAAGTGGTAACCTAATATCTACATATGTGGTACGAGGTAGAATTTTGCAGTAACATTCTATGTACATATATCATACATCTGGGATGTTTGAGAGTCAGCGGATCCATTAGCGGGTAGCAGATTCCGAGAGAGAATTGTGAGAGGATATGTTCTTCTAATCCGCTATATGCTATCCAATATCCTAACATCCAAACATACTCATTGTACCTTACATTCATTTATGTGGTAACCTGTGCAAAGTTCTACTTGATACTATGACGTAGGTGTTGGTTGTTGGAAAGTATGGGACGGTTGGGAGACCGTCCAGGCCGTCGGAAATACACGGACGGTCCGTTACAGTTTTGAGACAGTTTCCGGGAATATTCTAGTCTGTTCATGGGGACCTAAGGTACACCTTGTACAACTCGTGTTACCCTTACGTGGATTGGTGTGTATCCATTCAATATTCAATATGGTGATTCATATACTGATAGTGTAATACTATGGGTGGAGATATCGTGCTACGGATTGATTGAACAACTAAAGTGGTAACTGATAATAGTCAAAATTGACCATTATTTTCAATCTATTTCCGTATCTAAACATAGCATTTGATCGCATTTCGGTCTTATTTAAATAAAAAAGCAGTTGAATTTGACAGATAATTGTAAGTTTGTAAAAATAATAAGCTGGTATTAAAAAATATAAAATATTGTTATTTTATTAAATTTGTGTTAGAAAAATCCAAAAACAAGATAAAAAGATTAAAAATCCCACACTTGATGAAAATTTGATAAAGATAGCCATGGGTTCGGTGGTAGAAATACAGAAAAGAAAGAAAGCTACGTCCCAATCCAAACCACAAGCTACATCGCAAGAGGGATGGAGCACGTCGCAAGCCATCCGAAACATACGTCACAAGAGAGGAAAGAAAAGAAGCCACGTCGCAGAAGGATGAAGATGGCTTGCGACGGAGAGAAAGTCTTGCGACGAAGAGGAAGGCTTGCGACGCGAGAAGGATAAGAAGAGATTCACGTCGCAAGAGGAAGAAAAGGTTCGCAACGTGAGAGAGGAGCTGGGACTGTGCTTTGCGACGGGGAAGAGAGAGGTTTAGGACGTGAGTTTCAAATTGCATTTCCACATGTGACAGATGACTTGAAAGGTCCCGGGACCTCAGCTCCCATAGTGCAAGAAATTTTTGTCTTTTCCTCCGGACCTCCAGCTCCCGTCCCTTGCTGTGTGAAATCCTAAATGCTTGCACAAAGTAAAACACGTCGTAAGCCAAGAAATGCTTTGCGACGTGATGAGCTTAAATGGCCCCAGGGTTTTCTCCATTCACCTATAAATATATACTCCCACCCCATTGAACAGTAGCCTCCACACACATTCTGTAATTTTTCTTGTTCTTGTAGACAATTGTAATACCCCAAGAGAGTGTATGGAAGAATAGCTTAAAAGGATTGAAAAATCTACTCATGTCAACAAGGTGCACATTTCTTTTTTGGTGACCATCCCATAAGAACTCCACAGTTAAGCGTGCATGCTGTGGAGTAGTCTTAAGGATGGGTGACCTCCTGGGAAGTCTCCCAGGGTGTGCGCGAGTGAGGCCAAAGTGCACTGGAAAGAGTTTTGTTGACCTGTGGGGCCAGACTTCAATCCCGAAAGAAGCTCGAAGGCACCTCCGGCTCCATAGCGGGCCGGGGTATTACAGAATGATATCAGAGCCGACCTGCGACCGCGCGCTGTGCTGGGAGATAGTGTTCTTATTTTATTTTTTTTAGTTAGTATAATGGATCTAAAAAGTGGATGACATTTTAATGTTTGTGCATATTTAAAATTTGAGGTACTTGGGAAATTGTTGGCATACCACTATATCGGGACACGCATAGTGTCACGACATAATTGGTTAATACCAAATAATGAATCTTGAACCTCATCAAAGACCATGCTCACGTCATGATCCGTGAGATCACGACGTAATTTTTCCCTCTCTCACGACGGGAGTATGCCAAAATTACTTCAAGAATTTTACCAAAATTCTCACGTCGCAAGACTCACGTCGTGAACCTAGGTTCACGACGTAATTTTCTGTCTTGTGACGTGACCCCCATTTCAAAACCTTACGTCGCAACCCGCACGTCGTGATTCTAGGATCACGACATAATTTTTATCCATTGCGACGTAAGACCATATCTAAGCTACCCGTCGCAAGACTCAAGTCGCTAAGCCCAGGCTTGCGACGTAATTTAATGCCTTGCGACTGGTCCCCTCCTTTTTCAAAAGATAAAATTCTAAAATTCTACCCTACCCTTCGCAAGACCACGTCGTGAACCCGTGGTTCACGACGTGACTTTGAGCCTTGCGATGGGGTGCACCCTTTATTTCAAAAAAAAAAATTCCAAACATCTATCCAACCCATCTATGCGTCGCAAGCCTCACGTCCTAAACCCATGGTTCACGACGTAATATCTGCCTTGCGACGTGAATGTCACCCTTTTGCCAAATTTTTATTCTCCATCTCATCCCATTAATTAATTGAACCTTTATATCAATGTTTTGAGGTTGAATCCAATGATCTCAACCAATGATTAATTTGATATAAAGAATTTTGTTCAATTCCATTAAAAGATTTTTCTACAAAATTAAACTCTTGTGTTTTAAATATAATCCGGACTGTAATTAATTATGGAATGAAAGATTGTTTAAGACATAAAGAGTAATTATGGAATAATTTCCATACCTTGCATGAGAAACCAATGTCTCTCATACAAGATGAATTTTTTTTTATTTATTAAAATTCCAAAAATATTTTCTTTAAATTATTTTGGTCTTTTACCCATGTTTGTGTGAAGCGAGTAGTAAGAGATATCACAGACTAATGTTGGTGAATGGTCCCTTCACCGGGAAATTAAATAGCTTGTCGTTTGTGTATTAATTATTAATTGCTATTTTGCATGGTCTAGATAGTGGCTGGTGGAAGCTTTGGCAAATGGTCCCTCACGGAAATTAAATAGCTACTCAGCCAGCTCCTATCTAGATACAGTTTTATTTTCTTTATTTTAATTTCAAACCCGAATCTTAAACTGTACCAACACTAGACGACATAGGTCAATGTTGTCTAGTAATTAAGACAGTAAACGAACATGTAGGTTTTTTCCCCAATTCATAGATAGTAAGGGTCTGAATGACAGCGACCACTGTCATTTAAGATTGTTCTGCTGTCTAAAATCATCCCACCCAAATGAGAAGGAAATTGGACAGCAGATGTTTGCAGTCCACCTAATCATTTTGCCATCTTTTTAGCCAAGAATAAAATGTTCTTTTGAACTTCTCTCTCTCACCCCAAGGCTATTTCATCTTTGTGTAACAAATTCTGTCTAAACTCACCTTATATTTCGGGTTAATTTAATTTTACACTTCCTTATAAATTTATGCATGATATTATTATGTAGATATTGTGGTCAAATTATTTTGGGATCCTTCCCTTGGACACAGAAGTCTTGATTTTAATCAGATTTCTCATAATAAATCTCCAACAAAAATTCATTTATAAAATCTGGATCTAAGTAAGGGATAAATTCCACAGTTTTGTCTAACTCATGTTTTACCAAGGGTTGATTTTGGGGAAATTAGAAGCAGAGTCAGCGATTAGGTCTAGTTTAGACTGAAAGGATCTGTGTTTTAATTGAGAGTTTAGTACCTGTGTAGGGAATGATTTTCAAGTATCCATCCTTTTCCAAAATTGCTGTATGTTGGAAATCTTATATTAAATATTGCATGAAGTCAGTGTCCACTTGGATTAAGATGAAATGTAGTGAATAATACTAGACGAATAACATGTGGACCTTGGCTATTTTCGAAGGTATGGTTGAGTATTCTTTCAACTACTATCCTCTTCTGGCAAAGCCTATTTCCGAGTCTTGAGTGAGTGCATCCGGAACAAACTAATTTATTAGTTTGTTTCATTAGTTTGTAACTCATAACCATCCGGAAGTAGGTAACACTGCGAGCGGTTTACTGATGTTCGGGAATTCTTGATCTGCATCCGGTCATCAAGACTGGCGGCTCTCTTATACTATTAGTGTGTTATGCTTTTGAAACTTTCGAGTGATAGGACGTTTAAAGGCTTTCTTTACCGCTTTCTTTTAAATACTTTTATAGAGGTCACTCGGATGCTTTGAAAGAAGTTCGATCTAATATAAGGTTTGAGAGTTATGGAATAGTTCAGGAATTGATTATAATCTTTGGGTGTGACCGGGGGAATGATGGGAGTACTTGGCATTTCAATTAATGATTTGTCAGGTGTTGCTTGTCCACCACAGATAAATAATATACCTTAGCAATGCATTGCAAGGGTAGTTATGCGCCAGTGGTATCTTAGAATTTGTTTTCTTAAGAGCATGTAAACCTTGACTGTAAGTACCTGTCTGTTAAAGGGAACATAGTTTAGGAGCATGAGAGCTAGCTAACTGAAAGGATTATCCGAAACTAAGATCTGTGTAACAAAATGGAAGTTTAATTGTGTTTCATCTGAATCTTGTCCAATATTTATTCTTTTCTTCATGTCCCTTCTATCACAATTTAAATCTGCTTTCTCGATTAATGATAGATAGCTTAGTATAATTTTTACCGCTTTCGTAGAATAAATTTTATCGCTTTCTTAGAATAATTTTAATTGCTTTCTTAGAATAAATTTAATAGCTTTCCAGAATAGTTATAGTTGCATTATTAGCTTAGTTTAAATTATGTCAAGTAGTTGATAGTTCGAACAAAAACTTGAATCGAGTAACCGAGTGGAAAATCTTATAAAACGACGTGGGCCCTGCTTGTATCGCACATCCTCCAGTGAACGATCCGGTACTTACTATAAATTACTGCAATTTTTGACTCCGTGCGCTTTCGGGGGCACAGTTTACTAACACGAGTAATAAAAACGTGACAACCTAAAAATTTATCCCTAATCCCAACTCCATCCTCATAAAGTGGTTTCATTAAATAAACATAAATCAAACCGGAATTATTCTTTCAAAAATACTCGTGTGGGAAAATCTCAAATGTTTCATGGCGCCGCTGCCAGGGAGGAAGCAGTGTCGTTTTATTAAGATAATTACACTCCTGAATACTCATAGTTAGTATGTACATATTTCAGAACAGAGAAGTACCCTCAAACCAATTAAACATTTAGAGTCTAAGACTCTAAATGTGAGGATGTTGATTTGAGGGGAAAATCTAATAAATTTGGGTATTTTTGCTTGCAGAAATCATGGAGTCTACAAAAAAAAAATAATAATAAAGCTTCGAAACAGAAATATGTGGAACTACCAAAAAGAAAATTAAAGCTCCAAAACAGGTTCCCGGTTGGATCAATTCTGTAATTAATAGAAATATTCCTGGAATTTAAAGCAATTTAAGATCCGGAATAATTTTTATAAAACAGAATTAATTCAACCTAATTTATGCAAGTATATTAAATTTTATATAAGTTGTGAAAGCCAAAAAAAAAAGTAATCGAGCAATTTTGATGAAAATCAAAATTTCCTAAGTATTGGGCATCGAATAATCACCTTGTTTGATGAACCAAACGATCACACATAGCTAAAATCGTCGAACACATGATTGGTTTGACGAAAAAGGCTATCGGAATTATGTTCCTAGCTTTTATGTAAATATTTTTCCCCTCCCACCCTCCTCTTTTATTTTGTTTTGATTTCAATAATTTGTTTAAGAAAGAATTGATTTACTCACATTTGGAGCAAGGCTCAAAATGTAAGGATGTTGATTCTCGAGCAAGACTCCGTGCGCTTTCGGGGGCACAGTTTCCTAACACGAGTAATAAAAACGTGACAACCTAAAAATATATCCTTAATCCCAACTGCATCCTCATAAAGTGGTTTCATTAAATAAACATAAATCAAACTGGAATTATTCTTTCAAAAATACTCGTGTGGGAAAATCTCAAATGTCTCATGGCGCCGCTGCCAGGGAGGAAGCAGTGTCGTTTTATTAAGAGAATTACACTCCTGAATACTCATAGTTAGTTATGTACATATTTCAGAACAGAGAAGTACCCTCAAACCAATTAAACATTTAGAGTACTAAGACTCTAAATGTGAGGATGTTAATTTGAGGGGAAAATCTAATAAATTTAGGTATTTTTGCTTGCAGAAATCATGGAGTCTACAAAAAAAAAAAAATAAAGCTTCGAAACAGGAATATGTGGAACTACCAAAAAGAAAATTAAAGCTCCAAAACAGGTTCCCGGCTGGATCAATTCTGTAATTAATAGAAATATTCCTGGAATTTAAAGCAATTTAAGATCCGGAATAATTTTTATAAAACAGAATTAATTCAACCTAATTTATGCAAGTATATTAAATTTTATATAAGTTGTGAAATCCAAAAAAAAAAGTAATCGAGCAATTTTGATGAAAATCAAAATTTCCTAAGTATTGGGCATCGAACAATCACCTTGTTTGATGAACCAAACGATCACACATAGCCAAAATCGCCGAACACATGATTGGTTTGACGAAAAAGGCTATCGGAATTATGTTCCTAGCTTTTATGTAAATATTTTTCCCCTCCCACCCTCCTCTTTTATTTTGTTTTGATTTCAGTAATTTGTTTAAGTAAGAATTGATTTACTCACATTTCGAGCAAGGCTCAAAATGTAAGGATGTTGATTCTCGAGCAAGACTCCGTGCGCTTTCGGGGGCACAGTTTCCTAATACGAGTAATAAAAACGTGACAACCTAAAATATATCACTAATCCCAACTCCATCCTCATAAAGTGGTTTCATTAAATAAACATAAATCAAACCGGAATTATTCTTTCAAAAATACTCGTGTGGGAAAATCTCAAATGTTTCATGGCGCCGCTGCCAGGGAGGAAGCAGTGTCGTTTTATTAAGAGAATTACACTTCTGAATACTCATAGTTAGTTATGTACATATTTCAGAACAGAGAAGTACCCTCAAACCAATTAAACATTTAGAGTACTAAGACTTTAAATGTGAGGATGTTGATTTGAGGGGAAAATCTAATAAATTTGGGTATTTTTGCTTGCAGAAATCATGGAGTCAACAAAAAAAATAAATAAATAAAGCTTCGAAACAGGAATATGTGGAACTACCAAAAAGAAAATTAAAGCTCCAAAACAGGTTCCCGGTTGGATCAATTCTGTAATTAATAGAAATATTCCTGGAATTTAAAGCAATTTAAGATCCGGAATAATTTTTATAAAACAAAATTAATTCAACATAATTTATGCAAGTATATTAAATTTTATATAAGTTTTGAAATCCAAAAAAAAAAAGTAATCGAGCAATTTTAATGAAAATCAAAATTTCCTAAGTATTGGGCATCGAACAATCACCATGTTTGATGAACCAAACGATCACACATAGCCAAAATCGTCGAACACATGATTGGTTTGACGAAAAAGGCTATCGGAATTATGTTCCTAGCTTTTATGTAAATATTTTTCCCCTCCCACCCTCCTCTTTTATTTTGTTTTGATTTCAATAATTTGTTTAAGAAAGAAATGATTTACTCACATTTCGAGGAAGACTCAAAATGTAAGGATGTTGATTCTCGTCTTGAATTTTTTTTTAAAAAAATGCATGCATAATTCTGTCAAGGAATTTACATATTTGATTTTGGTTTGTGGTTAATTTTTCAAACTTTTAAATTGGAATAATATAATTGAAGACATGCATGATATGAATTTTTAATGTTTTGAGCTATAAAAATTTAATGATATAATCATCTTATTGGGTAATGAGTCCTCATGTTGAGAATTTGATTGAATAAATTGTGAGAATTTCTCAAAGATTATATTTAGAAATATTGTATGACATGAATGAACCATTCCATGTGAGATTTGAGCCATGAGTCACTTTTACTCATTCCTTCTTTGTTGTGTGAAAATCATTTTGATTAAAGGAAACTAGAACTTGCGATTGGCACCGATTCAAGACCATGCCATATTCGAAAAATCGAGCATATGATCGTGGCACCTAGAAACCAAAATTTTGGCCTTCGTTTGAATTCCAAACCCAAAAATATTTTTTCCTTTAGGATTAACCACTCTGAGTGTAACACCCCCATTTTCCCTGAAGGAAACAGCGGAAGAAAAGTGCGGGAACAATGGGTGGGGGTGCTACCGCCACGTATTACGGACCGCCCAAAATACGCTAAGGCTAGAATAATAACTACAGCTGAATGTATATGCTAACCACGTTCCGTACAAGTTAGCATATAATTCGCAACGGAGCTTATAATACTGTGGGAAGTATAAAATAAGCTTAATAAAAATGGTTGGACTGTACAACCAAAACGGAGGAATGCATTCCTCAAGGGAGCTAAACGATAATAATGGAATAAATCCATGGAAGTTTTAATTTAAAAAGGGATTCTCTATTCCATACTCAAAAATACTGTTAAACGCGCAATGCATTGTTTATAACAGTAGGGCACATAAATATTCTTAATGGGGTAGACCCCGAATATTTGTTTATGCTTATCTATGCCAAGTAGTATACTTTTATCCGTAAAGAGGATTTAAAAATATACAATTTCTTTTTTTTTTGTAAATGATACCCCAAATCCGTGCCCGTGCAAATGATGCCTTGCAGATTCGAAAACCTGAAAGGAAATGGTGAAAAGTGTAGAGTCAGCGAAAACAATCGCTGAGTAAGTAGACCTTTACCCACGGAGGAGGTAGGGTTGCAGAAATAGTTTAAAGACAACAGTTATGGTAATGGTATGCTAAAACGAGAATTAATTTAAGCACAAACAAAATCCATATAAATCTAAACCCGAGAAGAGATAATATGACATTATGCCTTATCAAGAAATAAATTTCTCAGCCAACATGATGTGCAGGTTCCTGTTGTAGGGCCCAGATCTCACATACATTCAAGGGTTGTGATGGAGGTAAGAAATTCCCTCAGACCACAAGGAATCCAACCATGGCGTCGTGCCAGTTTCCATCAGTCCCCGAATGGCATGCGTCGCACGCAAACGGCGGAGGTGGCATTGACAGACCAAGTAGTGTATACTCACCCCGTAACAATGAGCTCCAAAAATTCGTAGGATTTTGTGAAGAGTTGCAAACATTATAAAGCACAGTAAAATGGCATACCAATAATCTAAAAACAGTAGGGAGCAATAAGCATAAATTTAAAATATAGTAAAGCAGTATTTAATTTATGCTTAAGCTAAAATAAATTTGGCTTACTCCAAAGAGTAAAAATCTACTTACTGTCACAGTAGACGGGATGGATACAACACAGGCGTCGGCTACGAGCAGATGAGAAATCCTTTGTGTAAGCAACACAACCACCTTGACCAGAAACTAGCTTCTTAATCTCTACTGCTTCCTTCAATATGTCTGCTTCACTTCAGGCTCCTCAACAAAATCTTTTCCAACTCAAAAGACACTCTCATCACTCCAATTCCATACTCTCAATTCCAAAATAGAAACTAAAACTTAAAACTATCTTACTGCAACTTGTAGCATTATCATGAAGATTGTGTGAGGAAACAAAATGAGCGGAAGGGTGTCATTTTTACAGAGGGGGAGATGGATTCTTTTGCCCAGATAATAACATCCTCTTTCTGGCTCACGCTAAAGACCCACATATATCTATAGAAGTCAAATTAATCTGATTGAGAGATCTTGCCCCTTTTCCCCAATTCACTTTTGAGCAGCCCTCTCTATATTTTTCTTTTTCTTTTCTCTTTCAATCAACTCTAATGCCCATTTCATTTGCTGCTTGTTTCCATTCCAAAGTGTCCCAGCCATTTATACGCACACGCCCTCTCAATCCATTGGATTCTAGTACTCCCTCCGTCCCACTTCAGACGTCCTGTTTGACTTTTTGGCACTGTTCATTGTTTAACTTTGACCCAATATTATTGCAAGTAAATATTTGAAAAAAATAGTCGAGTTCGGTCTTGTTAGATTCGTCTAATCGTGTAGTTTTAGAATATATATTTCACATAATTTTTACTTATATATATTTTAAGATATGATCGATTTAAAAAGTGCATTGGATTGTGTGCAGAAATCAAACAAGACATCTTAAATGGGACGGAGGGAGTATTATTCTTCATTTGCCTCCCCAATTCACGTTTGTGCCTCTGCAGCCTTTCCCCTTTCAATTTTTTCTTTTGCTTTCTTCCAATCCATCCTTTCAATTGTCCCATCCCAGTCTTCACAGCTTCTCTGGCGCGACGAGGTGGTTGGCGATGGGAGAGGAGATGGATGGCAGCAGCAAGGGAGAAAAAGGGGTTTTGATGTGATGAGAAATCCGGCGATTGGGGAGAAGAGGCGTAGATGGCTGTGGAGATGAGGATGAAAGGAATCGAAATAAAGAGCGGCGGCAACAGGCAGGGAGTTGGAGTAGGGTGGCTGTTCGGTGGTTGGGGATGGTGATTCGTTGGTGGTGATGATAAAAAGGAAGGGCAGCGGCAGACGTGGTGAGGTTCGGAGCCGACGCCAGGGGTTGGCGACGCCGGTGGCGAGGATGGCCGCTGCAGATTGGGGGTGGTGGAACTGGAAGGACGCACAGATCGGGAGGAGAGATTGGAGAAGACGATGAGGAGATGGGCCTTGGGCCTTCTCGGATTGGGCTTGGGTTGGAATGGAGTTTGGGCTAAAGACTTTTTAAGAAATTATAATTGGATCATTTGACTATTGGACTTAAAAATGATTTTGAGCGACTTGTTAATTAAGAATTGGACTACCTTGAATTTTATCAATCAATTGATTAAGTGTTTTAATCTAATTGTAGGGACTTTAGGATTTATCTTTCGAAGTTGTCACATACTTCATGTCGGATTCAATCATAACTAATGATTAAGGATTTTAGAATCATCTAATCCTAAAATTTGGTCTATGACGAAATTGGGAATTAATCCTCTAATTAAAAATTCGATAGTTTGCAACTCGTTTGGCTTAAAAAATTAAACTAAGATTTCTATCCGGAACTTCCATCGGACAACTAACTAGTGTTGGGATTGACCAGTTCTAATTTAATCCATATCCAATATTATTTACTACTCCAACACTTATAAATTATTGAACTTCAGATAAATTTAATCTTTCCGGAATTATTGTCGCACTATTCGAATTTAATTATGTTTAATTGTGGACTCAGCTAGAAATCTCCCAATTAAATGGTAGTTCTAATTTTATATTATAGTTTAGTGGACTTATGGACTTAATTATTGAATATTCCTGTAATGTTAGTCGAGCAATCCAAGACTCCGCACCTTCTAATTCCAGATCATTGCCAATTAAAAGTCGGATAATTTTTTATAATTAAATGAGTTAAGTATTTTAATTGTAAGGACTTAATTTTTTTATAATCTAATTCATAATATTTAATCCAATCTCTTTAAACATATCAAGGGCTTAACGGGCTTAATTAAGTTCTTAATGGTACAAACTCTTATATCTATAAGCTAATTCAAGATATAATTAACTTATTCAATTATTGGTCTTACTAGCAAAGAAATTGTAATACCCGAGAATTTTGCAACATAAAATAAATAAATAAATAAATAAATAAATAATAAATAGAATACAATAAATAAAGAAATATAAAGGAAATGAGAAATGAAATTTAATTTAAAAAGGAATAAAAGTTCCGAGAACCCGGGAAGCCGAAGACAATTTAATTAAATAAATTGTTACACGGGAACCCGACACCGATGGACTCAATAACTCGAGTCCAAATGTAAATTTAGATCCGAATAAAATTAAGATAGGAAATCGGAGCCTGAAAATAACCCGGAAATCGGAATCCGAGAACATAGAGGGATAGAAGTTCGAAAGAGAAGAGAAAAGGCTCGACGGATCGCACGACCCGCCCGGACTGAAGTCCAGGCATTGTCCGCGCGGGGTTTCTTCATCCTCCGCGCGGTGTCCACGCGGGGTTTCTTCATCCACCGCGCCAACCCCGCGCTAGTTGGCCATAACAAACCAAGCGAGATTTTCTCGCCCGAATCCGGATTTTCCGACTTCGGTTGCTTTCCTTTCGGCTCAAGACACTTAGGGGCAGCCTTTGGACGTCCCCTAGGTCCCCTACATCTGTAAATAAACATCTTAATCAGCTCCGAACACTTTTCAAACCCTACGAAATCTCTCTACACATAAAACCCTAATTCCGGAAGTCGTCGGAGGCACAAAACCGAACAAAGGGACTGTCTTGGACGAAAATCGGAAGGCCTCTAATGTCGTGGTAAGTTCTGATCCGTTCGTTTCTTTTCCGTTCTTGATTCGAAAACGAATCCTAACTTAATCTTTTTCTATTCTACACCCCCATCCGGATCTAGAACGAAGAACCCGACGAACCGAGGAGATAAACAGTGGACTGGAAGCCACGCCTCCGAATCGACGAGCCGGCACGATCACGAATTCAGTAAGTTAACGCTTACACAGTTTTGGGAGAATTAAAATACATGTAATCTAATGAATTAAATCAAGAACTTAAAATCTGTCAACACGAAAAACTCTACGGCGCAGCGTTTTTGCACGAATTTTTAGGAACCTTAAAACTGTTCAAACGAGAAAACTTAAACACGAAAAACGTTCCTAAGACATAGATCTATCTTTTGTTAACTTTTCGTAATTTTTCATTATGTTTTGATTTCTGAAATCGACCCCGAACCGAACTGTTCTGAATTTGAATCTTGAAATCTTGACAGAACTTAGGTCCGAACTTGTAGTTGATTTTGACATTAGATCTAGGCCGATTCGGGATTAGGTTTAAACATAAGAGTTGTAGATCTATACGACTAGAACACCTCTGTAAATTTTTAGAGTTTTTCATTATGATTTGAACCTCCGATTTCGAGCCGAACCGATCTGTGTTAGCTTCGAACTTCTAAAAACTGACAGAAAGGTGTTCCGAACTTAATCTGACTTTTCGAACCTGATCTAGTTGGAATTAGGCTTTGCATTCTAATTGTAGATAATTGTCTTAGGAAATGCCCTGTAAAATTTCATCAAATTTGGAGTTAGTTTGATATGGTAGATCGTAAAATTTTGAAACTGCTGTTGTAAATTTTCAGACAGATTAGTAACCTGATGAAAATCGACGTTTTTGACTTATTTCCTTAACTCGGATTGAAAAAGTTAAAACACGAAACTTGTTTGTCTCTGTGTTTTCGAGTCACTAGTCAAATTTCAGAATTTTCGGACTTAAAACTGATTTTTAATTAATTTTGGAATAAACAGTGGCTTATCGAAGTCAAATTTTGAAAATCTTATTGAGATGGATTTTTAAATGATATCGGGGTGAACAGTATCCTGAAATAGTATATTTGAAGAAAATTACTAAACTTGGGAAATTGGCTTTAGTTTACACAAACAAATTAAACCTTTTGGAAATAAATAAACAAACGTTTTCGAAATCCCGTTATGACTAGATTGAGCTTTCTACGTAGAGGGTGAGTGCTCCATCGGGTGCCCCTCTAGCTTTTTGCTTCGTGCCTAAACGGATGAGAGTAATCTACGTAGGGGGTGAGTGCTCTGCAGGGTGCCCTCATAGCTTTGCACATCGTGCCTGATTGGACGATGGTGTTGAACATGAGAAACTATGCCAAAACGGCGAGATATTTAGGGCCTACACTCTCGAGAGTATCCGTGTGGGTTTCCCGTGGCTCCGGAGTGGTACTGGGTATGGCGTATTTGGCTACGGCCAACGGTTACTTGAAATATGTAGAGATTGCAATGCAATCGAGAGAAACTTAGATACAAATAAAATCTTGATACTCGACTATGGATTAACGGGAAGATTAAAAGACTTGAATACTTTCCTTTGCTTATTTAAATTATGCTTTTAAATTATGTTATACAATTTTTTATCTTGCAAGCTATATTGTGATTTTATGGAATCCCTGTCTATTTAATTATGCAATTGAATTATTATTAGATAAAACGGCTTTCTTTAAGTTTAATTAATGGCTTTGAATCCCCATAATCATGTATGTGCTAACTTACTCAGCACGTTGTGCTGTCCAAAACCATTTCTTTCTTTTTCTTTCAGAGTTGAGGATTATGCATCACCATATGCATACATGGGGATTTGTGGGAAACTTTATTTTTGAATTTTTGCATTAGACTAGAACTTGTATGAACGGGCCTGTTTAAGCCGTATTTTGGCCGTGTTGGCCCAATTTTAAATTCCGCTGCATTATACATATGTAATTATTACTTTCCGCTGCAACTTTGGTATTATGATTTGTAAATTATATTACAATGGGCTGTTTGATGTTTTAAATTCTGAAAAACCATAGCCTTGCATCTCTTTGGCAAGCTCGGAGAAACCGTGTCTTACTAGGGAGATGTGGCGGTGACATCCCGACCTGGGTGACCAAAAATCCTAAACCTCTTTAACACCCCGGTTTTTGGTCACCCAGGTCGGGATGTCACCGCCACATCTCCCTAGTAAGACACGGTTTCTCCGAGCTTGCTAAAGAGATGCAAGGCTATGGTTTTTCAGAATTTAAAACATTCAAACAGCCCATTTGTATATAATTTAAAAATTAATACATCAAAGTTGCAGCGGAAAATAATATTTACATAAGAACAATGCAGCGGAATTTAAATATAGCCAACACGGCCAGAATACGGGTTAAACAGGCCCGTTCATGCAATTTCTAGTCTAACGTAACATTTAAAAATAAATTGTTTCCCCAAACTTCCCATGAATGCATATGATGATGCATATTCTTCAGCTCTGAAATAAACAGGGAAATAAAAATGGTTTGGTCAGCACTACGTGCTGAGTAAGTTACCACAACATGATTGTGAGGTTTCAAAGCCTGTAATTAAATTTAAAAGCATGTGCATAATATCCATGATTTAATTTATCCAACTAATAATAATTTAATTGCGTATTTTAAAAGACAAGGGTTTCCATAAGATCATAATTCAACAACATGATAAAATAATCGCAAGACATAATTTAAAGGCATAATTTAAATAAGGAAACTATTTAAGTATTTCAGGATTTCACTATCCCTCTTTTATTCGATATAATCTAGTATAATTTATTCTTGGGGAATCGAACCCGCAAGAAAACAAACAATCGCCCTTGGGGAATCGAACCCGCAAGAACTCACATACATCCTAGGGAATCGAACCCGTAGGAATCAACACATATTCTGGGGAATCGGACCCGCAGAAAGACACACCCTGGGGAATCGAACCCGCAAGGTTTGACACGGACATCCTGGGGAATCGAACCCGCAGGAGAACATACAATCGCCCTTGGGGAATCGAACCCGCAAGAACTCACATACATCCTAGGGAATCGAACCCGTAGGAATCAACACATATTCTGGGGAATCGAACCCGCAGAAAGACACACCCTGGGGAATCGAACCCGCAAGGTTTGACACGGACATCCTGGGGAATCGAACCCGCAGGAGAACATACAATCGCCCTTGGGGAATCGAACCCGCAAGAACTCAAACACACCCTGGGGAATCGAACCCACAAGGTTTGACACATACATCCTGGGGAATCGAACCCGCAGGTCAAACAAGTTTCGCAAATTTCACGAGTTTCATCAAGAGTTCAAGATTTGACTCGGTCAACCACAGTTTAATCTAAAATGCGTCTAAAATCAGATTTAATTTCAAAAATTCCAAAATTTCATATCTGACTCGGAAACATCAAGATCTACAACTTTCGTGTTTTAACTTTTTCAATCCGAGATACCTAAGTAGGTCAAAATCGCCAATTTTCGCATAAGAACAAATCTGTCCGAGTTCAATGCACCACAGTTTAAAGATTTCGAATTCTACCATAGCAATTCAACTTCAAATTTAATGAAATTTGACAGAGATCATCTTAAGACATTTATCTACAACTTTCATGTTTGGCCAAAGATCTAAAACAGCCTAGATCCTATGTCAAAAACGTGATCAAGATCATTCCTAAGTTCTGTCCAAGATTTCAAGATCTAGATTTAAACAGTTCGGTTTCAACGGGTTTTCACATATCAAATCAACTACAAAAATTTCCAAAATTTTACAGTAGCTAGGTCTAAGTCTTAGGAACGTTTTTCGTGTTTTAAGTTTCTCCGTTTGAGTTCGTTTTAAGGGTCGGAAAAATTCAACAAATCTGTTGCGCCGATAGAAAGTAAGAATTGACAGATTTTCGGTTTCTCGTTAATCTTTTAGTTTTGAATGTTTTAATTCATCCCAAAACCATGTAAGAGTTAACTTACTGATTTACGGATGTCTCGGCTCGATGATTCGGAGGCGTGGCTTCCACGTTCTTCGTTCTCCCTCCGAGATCCTTCATTTTTCCCCGATGATCGAAGACTCCTAATTTTCGTCCAAGTCAGTCCCTTGATTCGGTTTGTGCCTCCGACGACTCCGGAATTAGGGTTTTGTGTGTAGAGAGATTTCGTAGGGTTTTTGTAAAGATGTTCGGGGCTCCCAAGAGGGTTTATTTATAGATATTTAAGACCTAGGGCGTCCAAGATCTGACCCCAAGCGTCTTGAGTCGAGATATGTTCAACCGAAAGTCGAAAAATCCGCGTTCGGGCGAGAAAATCGCGGAACGGCCGCAACTGCCAAGTGGCGCGCTCTTGGCGCGGTGAACCCCTAAAGACCGCGCGGCGACCGCGCCGTCATGGCCTGGACTTCGGTCTGGGCCGGATCGTGCGATCCGTCGGGCGTTTCCTCCTCTCTTTCGGACTTCTATCCCTCTATGTTCCCGGATTCGGATTTCCGGGGTATCTTCGGGCTCCGATTTCCTATCTTAATTTTACTCGGATCTAAATTTATGTTTGGACTCGAGTTATTGAGTCCATCGGTGTTGGGTTTCCGTGTAACCATTTATTCGATTAAATTGTCTTCGGCTTCCCGGGTTCTTGGAATTTTGATTCCTTTTTAATTTAAATTTCATTTCTCATCTTTTATGATTCTTTATCCCTTTATCATGTTTATTATATTTATTTATTTATTGCATTTATTTTATGTTGGAAAATTCTCGGGTATTACATACAGAGTGGTAGCAGAGCCCGAATATTTTTAAACTATTAGATTATTATTTTTAAACTATTATTTTTAAACCATTATTATTTTTAGATTATTATTATAATTATAGAAGAGCCCAAATTATTATTTTTGAAATTTCCTAGCCCAAATATTTTTGAGCCCAAATGTTAATTATTTTTTACCCAATATAGAGGTCCAAGAATTTCAATTATTATTTTAAAACATTAGTTCCATGGAATAAATTTTTACTTCTAAAACCCATGGAAATTAGAAAAAAAGTTATAAATATAGTGCATGAATTATTTTGGGGGGAAATCATCATCTGCATGTGCATACCACATTTTTTTTCTATACCTTAGAGAACCTAGAAGCGATATGTTCTAACTTGGACCTTTGCTTGCACTTGATGACTTAGACGCTTGACATCAAATTAAAAACGCTAACTAGAGACTGATCTTGCCTTAGTTCTAGATTTCATTCATCTATGTGCACGCCTAAGCATAACAATCCTCGGCCTTAGCCATTCCTATCTTTGTACGAATTAGAAAATTTCCTTATGTGGAACAATGAAAATCAAGTTTTTATTAAAACACTCTTTATTCCAAAAACCTTGTTTGGTTTCCCAAACAACAAATCCGAAAATTCAAAATTAGAAATTCACGAACGTCTTGTTCAAGCGATCTATCTAAACTCTGATAAGCTAATCTATACACGTTTATAACAGAAAATGACACCTAGGAAAAAACCGAGGAAGGTAAGTCCAAACGGCACTGACGCTAACCTCCCCAACGTGGCGAATAACAATGAGACCCCTCAGAACCTAGGAGAACGAGTGCCTCCTGCACCCAATAACATGGAAGAACGTCTAAGGACTGTGGAGGAAGTCCTTGTAGCATTAGGAAATGCCGAGGCGCATATGTAATACCCGAGAATTTTGCAATATAAAACAAATAATTAAATAAATAAACAATAAATAAAATAAATAAATAATAAATAAATTCAGCAAATAAATAAATAAGGATAAGGAAATGAGAAATGAAATTTAACTTAAAAAGTAATTAAAGGAATTTAATTAAATAAAAAGGAATTAATAAAGAATAAATAAATTGCACACCGAAACCCGACACCAATGAACTCAAGAATTTGAGTCCAAACATGCAATTAGACCCGAGTAAAATTTAGAAAGGAAATAGGAACCCGAAGATACCCCGGAAATCGGAATCCGGGAGCATAGGGGGATAGAAGTCCGAAAGAGAGGAGGAAAGGCACGACGGATCGTACGACCCGCCCGCACCGAAGTCCAGGCGAGTGCCGCGCGGTGGCCGCGAGGTCAATAGGGGAAAGGCGCGCCACGGCCGCGCCAACGGGCAGATTCGCTGGTTGCGAGATTCACTCGCCCGAATCCGGATTTTCCGACTTCGGTTGAACACCTTTCGGCTCAAGACTCCCCAAGGCCGACCTTGGACGTCCCTAGGTCATGTTTACCTATAAATAAGACCTCTTGAAAGCCCCAAACACTTTTCAAAACTCTACGATACTCTCTATACACAAAACCCTAGATCAGGAAGTCATCGGAGGCACCAAAACCGAGCGGGGACTGCCGTGGACGAATTTGAGAGATCTCCAACGTCGTGGTAAGTTAGATCCGTTCATCCATCTCGTTTTTAATTCAAAAACGAAACCATAATTCTCTTCTTTTTATTTCTACACCCCGGATCGGATCTAGAACGAAGAACCCAACGAACGGAGAGGATAAACGGTGGACTGGAAGCCACGCCTCCGAACTCGACGATCCCGGACGACTAGGAATCTGTAAGTTGACACATGGTTTTGGGAGTAATTAAAACACTTAACCTAAAAGCTTAATCGAAACTTTCAAAATCTGTCAACATATGATTTTTACAGGCGCAACAGTTTTGCCTAATTTTTCCGAACCCTTAAAATTCTTCAAACGGAAAAACTTAAAACACGAAAAACGTTCCAAAGGCTTAGATCTATCTCCTACAAAATTTTCAGATTTTTTCATGATGATTTGATATATGAAATCCACCCGAAACCGAACTGCTTGGAATTGGATCTTGAATTTCTTGACAGAACTTAGGTCTGATCTTGATGACATTTTTGACATTAGTTATAAGCCGATTTAGATCTTTAGCCGAACATGAAAGTTGTAGACAAATGTCTTAAGAAGGTCTCTGTAAAATTTCCTTAAGTTTGGAGTTGATTTGCTATGGTAGATCTTGATAATCTTGAACTGCTGTACACGAAATTCAGACAGATTAATGATATGACGAAAATTGATGTTTTTGACCTATTTTGGTATCTTGGATTGAAAAAGTTAAAACACGAAAGTTGTGCATCTCGATGTTTCGGGGTAAGTGGTAAAAGTTCAGAACTTTTGGAATTAAACTCGATTTTTATTGAATTTTAGAGTAAACTGTGGTTGACCGAGTCAAATCTTGAAATCTTGTTGAAACGGTGAAACTAGCCTTTAAGGTTTAAACGAGTAGAAGACTCTTTGAAATAAATACATGAAATCTGAAATTAGGAAATCCCCTTTACAAACTTGATCTTTAAAATTAGGGGGTGAGTGCTCTGCAGGGTGCCCTCCTAACGATTCACTTCGTGCCTTTATGGACGATGGTGACCCGCGCGAAATTTTTTTGAGATATGTTGCCAAAACGGCATGAGATATATGGCCTACACTCTCGTGAATATCCTTATGGGTTTCCCGAGGCTCCGGAGTGGTACTGGGTATAGCAGATACGGCTGCGGCCGCCGGTTTCTGGCTAAACTTGTTGATATCGCGATGCAATCGTGAAATACTTGAAATACTAAATCTTGGGAGTAATGGGGATAGTTAAATGTTTAATTATTGCCCTTTTTAAATTATTAAATGCTTTATTTGAATTAATTATGGCTTTTATTTAAGTTATGCTAAATGTACTATTGGTTAGTGCCATGATTTAAATTATGAGAATTGGTTATATTATTAAACTAAATTATTTATGATTATTATCATGCTTTTATGTAATTATTAAATTAATGGCTTTTAAACCATACGATCATGCATGTGTTAGCTTACTCAGCAAGTTGTGCTGACCAAACCATTTATTTTTCCTTTTCCTTACAGAGTATGTAGAACAAACATGAGCACGTTCATGCATGGGGGAAACTATAGCGAAACTTTATTATTAAATTCTTGCATTAGACTCTATAATAAACGGGCCTGTTTAACCCGTGTTTTGACAATGTCGGTCTTATTTACATTTCCGCTACAATATTATACTTAAATATTTTTCCGCTGCATTATGATATTATTATTTTCGAGACTATATTGTATGGGCTGTTTGCAAAGGTTTTAAATATTTTTAAATACTGAAATACCTAGCCTTGCATCTCTTTAGTAAGCCGGAGAAGCCGCGTCTTACTAGGGAGGTGTGGCGGTGACATCCCGACCTGGGTGACCAAAAACCGGGGTGTTACAGCATAGGACACAAACAGTACCTCCGCCAGTAGCCCGAGTCAACTACTTGGCGTTAGTAAACCCCTACAACCCACCCCATTATGACGGCCAAGAGGATCCGGCCAAGTTGGAAGGGTAGATCCGTACATTTGATAAGCTCTTGGATGCTATCAAATGCCCTGAGGAGGAGGAGAAGATACGTGTAGCGACCTACTACTTAGGAGGCGAAGCCGATGAGTGGAGGCAAGACCTTCGAGCGAATCCAGAGGATGACGAAGAAACCTACACGTGGGAAGAACTTAAGGAAGCCTTGAGGGAACGATTCTACCCACTGAGCACCAAGACTGCGAAGTACGAGGAATTTATCAACTTAAAGTAAGGTGCACAAACAATGCAAGAATACTACAGCAAATTCAAGGAGCTAGTACGATTTGCTACGAGGCTAGTACCGACCGACTCTGACAAGGCTCAGAAATTCGAGATGGGTTTGAACCTTAGCATCCGGAAGATACTTGCAATAGGACAATTCACGAACCTGCAGACGATATATGACCGCGCTATAGCAATTGCTCAAATCCAGCAATTGAAGCGTAAGGAACATGGTGAGCCGAGCAAGAACTCGCAAGGACTTGATAAGAAGGATCGGAAACACAATAATAACAACTCTAGGAAAGACAATGGATCTCGAAGGAAGGAAAATAAAAGTCTCAACAATGAAGGAGATGACAACCGTGGTGCGTTTATACCACGCTACCCACGATGCAACCATACACATCTGGTGCGCCAATGCCCGAAGCCTGGAACCTGCAATAGGTGCGGCAAGCTTGGTTACAAGGCTAGGGGATGTCGAACGCCAGAGGAGGCGATCGACAAGAGAGAAGATTTGGTGAACCTTCAGCAAGGAGAGAGGGATGAAGACCAAGACCCAAAACCCGAAACCTCTCGAGAATAACGTGTAGGCAGTTATGGGGACATAACTGAAGTCCTAAGGGGGAGAGGATGTGATACCCCGTAATAAAGTAGATGCATTTATTTTTTTATTTTGGCTCAACAATATGTACTCCAAATAAATAAATAAACAAATTCAAATTGTTTTGAACTACGTTATGGCTTGATCCCTTCACAGGGTACGTAGGCAGCTTAGAAGTTTTAATTCTAAGTTCAGTCACAAATTAATAAAGCAAACAAAAGAGACCTTAGCACGAGAAAAGCCGAAACACAACTTCGAGGACGAAGTTGATTCTTAAGGAGGGTAGACTGTAATACCTGAGAATTTTGCAATATAAAATAAATAAATAAATAAATAAATAATAAATAGAATACAATAAATAAAGAAATATAAAGGAAATGAGAAATGAAATTTAATTTAAAAAGAAATAAAAGTTCCGAGAACCCGGGAAGCCGAAGACAATTTAATTAAATAAATTGTTACACGGGAACCCAACACCGATGGACTCAATAACTCGAGTCCAAATGTAAATTTAGATCCGAATAAAATTAAGATAGGAAATCGGAGCCCGAAAATAGCCCGGAAATCGGAATCCGAGAATATAGAGAGGAGAAAATGCTCGACGGATCGCACGACCCGCCCGGACCGAAGTCCAGGCGTTGTCCGCGCGGGGTTTCTTCATCCTCCGCGTGGTGTCCGCGCGGGGTTTCTTCATCCACCGCGCCAACCCCGCGCCAGTTGGCCATAACAAACCAAGCGAGATTTTCTCGCCCGAATCCGGATTTTCCGACTTCGGTTGCTTTCCTTTCGGCTCAAGACACTTAGGGGCAGCCTTTGGACGTCCCCTAGGTCCCCTAAATCTATAAATAAAAATCTTAATCAGCTCCGAACACTTTTCAAACCCTACGAAATCTCTCTACACACAAAACCCTAATTCCGGAAGTCGTCAGAGGCACAAAACCGAACAAAGGGACTGTCTTGGACGAAAATCGGAAGGCCTCTAACGTCGTGGTAAGTTCTGATCCGTTCGTTTCTTTTCCGTTCTTGATTCGAAAACGAAACCTAACTTAATCTTTTTCTATTCTACACCCCGATCCGGATCTAGAACGAAGAACCCGACGAACCGAGGAGATAAACAGTGGACTGGAAGCCACGCCTCCGAATCGACGAGCCGGCACGATCACGAATTCAGTAAGTTAACGCTTACACAGTTTTGGGAGAATTAAAATACATGTAATCTAAAGAATTAAATCAAGAACTTAAAATCTGTCAACACGAAAAACTCTACGGCGATTATGTTTTGATATCTAAAATCGACCCCGAACCGAACTGTTCTGAATTTGAATCTTGAAATCTTGACAGAACTTAGGTCCGAACTTGTAGTTGATTTTGACATTAGATCTAGGCCGATTCGGGATTAGGTTTAAACATAAGAGTTGTAGATCTATACGACTAGAACACCTCTGTAAATTTTTTTAGAGTTTTTCATTAAGATTTGAACCTCCGATTTCGAGCCGAACCGATCTGTGTTAGCTTCGAACTTCTAAAAACTGACAGAAAGGTGTTCCGAACTTAATCTGACTTTTCGAACCTGATCTAGTTGGAATTAGGCTTTGCGTTCTAAATAAAAGTTGTAGATAATTGTCTTAAGAAACTCCCTGTAAAATTTCATCTTGGAGTTAGTTTGATATGGTAGATCGTGAAATTTTGAAACTGCTGTTGTAAATTTTCGGACAGATTAGTAACCTGATGAAAATCGACGTTTTTGACTTATTTCCTTAACTCGGATCGAAAAAGTTAAAACACAAAACTTGTTCGTCTCTGTGTTTTCGAGTCACTAGTCAAATTTCAGAATTTTCGGACTTAAAACTGATTTTTAATTAATTTTGGAATAAATAGTGGTTTATCGAAGTCAAATTTTGAAAATCTTGTTGAGATGGATTTTTAAATGATATCGGGGCGAACAGTGTCCTGAAATAGTATATTTGAAGAAACTTACTAAACTTGGGAAATTGGCTTTAGTTTACACAAACAAATTAAACCTTTTGGAAATAAATAAACAAACGTTTTCGAAATCCCGTTATGACTAGATTGAGCTTTCTACGTAGAGGGTGAGTGCTCCATCGGGTGCCCCTCTAGCTTTTTGCTTCGTGCCTAAACGGACGAGAGTAATCTACGTAAGGGGGTGAGTGCTCTGCAGGGTGCCCTCCTAGCTTTGCACATCGTGCCTGATTGGACGATGGTTTTGAACATGAGAAACTATGCCAAAACGGCGAGATATTTAGGGCCTACACTCTCGGGAGTATCCGTATGGGTTTCTCGAGGCTCCGGAGTGGTACTGGGTATGGCGTATTTGGCTACGGCCAATGGTTACTTGAAATATGTAGAGATTGCAATGCAATCGAGAGAAACTTAGATACAAATAAAATCTTGATACTCGACTATGGATTAACGGAAGATTAAAAGACTTGAATACTTTCCTTTGCTTATTTAAATTATGCTTTTAAATTATGTTATACAATTGTTTACCTTGCAAGCTATATTGTGATTTTATGGAATCCCTGTCTATTTAATTATGCAATTGAATTATTATTAGATAAAACGGATTTTTAATTAAATTATGGGGTATTATGTACATGTTTTCTTTAAGTTTAATTAATGGCTTTGAAACCCCATTATCATGTATGTGTTAACTTACTCAGCACGTTGTGCTGACCAAAACCATTTCTTTCTTTTTCTTTCAGAGTTGATGATTATGCATCACCATATGCATACATGGGGATTTGTGGGAAACTTTATTTTTGAATTTTTGCATTAGACTAGAACTTGAATGAACGGGCCTGTTTAACCCGTATTTTGGCCGTGTTGGCCCAATTTTAAATTCCGCTGCATTATACATATGTAATTATTACTTTCCGCTGCAACTTTGATATTATGATTTGTAAATTATATTACAATGGGTTGTTTGATGTTTTAAATTCTGAAAAACCATAGCCTTGCATCTCTTTAGCAAGCTCGAAGAAACCGTGTCTTGCTAGGGAGGTGTGGCGGTGACATTCCGACCTGGGTGACCAAAAACCGGGGTGTTACAGAAATCAAGTCATGAAATATTTGGGCATCAGGGATTATTTTAGTAATTAATCAAGTGTTTAATTAGATTCTAGTGTCCCTGTCCAAATTCTGTAATTCAGTTAAGATAAAATTAACACTAAATTCCTCAAGTAATTGTGGTCTTATAATTCATCCTTGCTTTAATTAACAAATGATTAGCTTATGGATTTAATCATTCTCCTAATAGCCTTATTTTTATAGTCAATCCATTAACATTGGGTATCACTAGAAAAACCAATCCAAGTCTCCAATGACCTTATACTCTTAATATAATTTAATAGTCTTAAAGTATACCCTTAGAAAAAATAGTTCAAGTCTTCAAATCCTTTCAGTTGGGACAATTTGCTAATTACAAATCGGGTCGACCTTGAATCTCATGAGTTATTAGGCCAAGTGTTTTTAATTAAGTCATAGTGATTAAATTTTTATAACTTATCTCATGTCCAATTATTTTTATTTAAAAGCTTATAACATATTATTTAAAAATAAGATAGCTTGTACTTACTGGGGTTCTAATAATTAAACATTGCTTGAAGCTAAAGCTCTGTTCGGAACCTTCATGGCATATTTTAAAATTAAATATATTCAATTATTGGTTAAGGATTAATGATTTTAAAAATGAATGCTTCTTATGCTCCAGATTAAATCAATTCAAGTTAGTATCCGAAAAATTTTATAAGTTACCTTTTAATAATAAAGTCTGATATTTTTAATAAATTAATTAGCTCACTGTTTATATTACTTTAATTAAGTCTCACTCATAGTTAAATCAATTTCTGAATTCGCTATCGAGGCTTAATAAAGTGACTAAATAAATTTTGACTAAATAGTCGTACTAATTAATATGGATTTTAAATATTTTTTTTTTGACTAAATAGTCGTACTAATTAATAGTCGTACTAATTAATATGGATTTTGACTAAATTTTTGACTAAATAGTCGTACTAATTAATAGTCGTACTAATTAATATGGATTTTAAATAATTTGTAACAAAATATAACTTAACACCTATAAGTTAATTAAATGTTGTAGCACTTAAAATTTTTAATTTCTTGAATTAGTTCACAACTAGGATCAATTTAAATAAATTCAAACTTTGAAAATAAATATTATTTCCTTTCATCTTCTAAAAATTTAATTTATGAGAAATTTTGAATATCTATTTATTAAAATTTAAATTTCTATTTAAAAATTTTACGGGGTGTTATAGTCTACCCTTCTTAAAATAAGGCTTCGTCCTCGAAGCCTCGAGATAAAATTAAGGTAAATTTATAATTAGGGGTATATTTTTAAAGACTCTATCTTTATTGGAAACTTTCGACATGTTACCTATTATTTATAACTCTCTGTGGTCGGCTTCAGATATTTATCATTTATATCCGCTCAAAATCCTCAGGTTACACGTTACATGTATCATCCTACTGTTATCATCAATTTTAATTTACTGATGATCCTAAATAATTTTCTTTTGATCTTTAATCATTATCGTCAATTGGCCAATTATTCTTGTAGCGTTTTCCTTAGTGGAATGTGCTAAACATTCCATAATTTATTCCTTTCCTACGGGCTGAAGATAAATCGTTCTTTGACTACCCATATTCTATTACGCCTCAAAGGGTATCCAGAATAAGCCTAGGGAAAAAATCCATTGGTATGTTGCACCATTTACATATTGGGGTTTCCATTGACTCGACTTAACTTGATAGAGTTCTCTTAAGTACATCTCAATCTATAATAGGTCCCAACTTCTCATTGTTGGTAACATGTTGCTCACAGGAAAATTATTTATCCGCGTCAAAACACTTGTTAAGTCTTTCTTGATACTTGGTCCAATAATTATTTATTATACTTGGGGTGTCCTCACATAATCTTATCGTGAGTCCCTCGAGTTCAACCTAGGATAGATAAATCAAATCCTTAAAACATCCCACTCAGCTTATCCTTAACGGAAGTATTCACATTAAACGTTGATTTTTTTTTATTTTTTTATTTTTAGTTGTACACATGGGAATTTCTCAATTATCTCCAAGTTCCCATCACTTGGAATCTTCAAATGTTTATTAAATATTTCTTGTGGTTATTCGACAAGGATATGTCCAACTTACATAAGGCTCCGAGAAGGAAAGATTCTGCGTTATATAATAGTAAATTAGGATCAACTATTCGGCCTACGAAATTTATAGCAAGTATTCACTTTACTATGCCTCCTTGGTAGATATTTTATTTACCATCAATAATAACTTTAATGACCGGATTTTATGATTTCCCTTCTTAGTGGGTTATCACCAAAATAAATAATAATGATATCTCGCAACTAAGGCTCGTCTCCCATAATTATGAAATTTAAAATTTATTGGGTATTCCAATTCTACGTCCTCAATTATGGACTTTGTCATTGACAATCTATGGTTTTATTTTAAAAATAGGAAGAGAATAAAATGCTCGGGTTATAAGGTCCTGTACCCTTTTAAAGGATAATTTACTTAAATACATAATTTTGGAACCCTATCGAGGCAGATAAAAATGATATGGAGTAATTTCTACGATTCTAATGATTATGAGAAATTTCTTACCATCAGACCTACAACTCAATCGAGCCTAAGGTAGTAGGTTCATTAACAGAAATTCGATTCCAAGTTTATCGAGCTAAAGGAGTAGGATAAATATTTGAGGTTATCCTTTAAGCGCCAATTGCCTTCTCAAGAATATTTAACTTCCTTTGCCAATTTGACATATGAATTCGAGGATAATTTTTCATATGTTTTATAAAACTCGTTGTGAGTTTAAATTTCTTTGGCTCCCTTTCATAATACTTGCGTCTTATCTTTAAGACGTATAGATATTTAGAAAATTCTTAGTTCCAATCACTCGCACGATTATCGTGTTAGCGTTTAAATCGTGCTCTTATAAGTCTAAGGCATAACCTTATATTGACTAGGGCAAAAATGCGGGTAACACTAAGGCCATCACATGAATGGGCATTATCTTACGTAATAAGGTTACTGAAACTAAGAAGCCAAGAAACTAGTACAATACTAGTAGATTATCCAAATCACGTCTAGAGGTAGATACTAGGGCAATTCTTAGCAAACATTCATAAGATAATCGGAGAGAGACTCTAGCTCGGAGTCCGATACCTTGGGAGATCCTTAACAGCAATATTCTCGTAATAATCCAAAATTCTGCTCGTGCCTATATGCATATGTGTATGTGTCCCCATCCCAAAATTTAACTTTTTAAAAAAAAATACTTGGCATAGTCTTTTCAAAATATTTCGTGCAAAAATTTCAAAAATTTAAATGCACTATTTCTTAGAGCAAAAATGGCTCTTCAAAATTATTTCTCGTGCAAAAATTGCAATATTTTACATGCACTAATCCAAATGCTTCCAAATGCTTTTCGTGTAAAACTTTTAAAAATTTTAATACACTACTTGATTAGCCACAGACTTTCAAAATAATTTATGGTGCATAAATTTTAAATAATTTAAATGCACAATTCCAAGAGCAAAAATGCTCTGATACCAAACTGTAACACCCCCATTTTCCCTGAAGGAAACAGCGGAAGAAAAGTGCGGGAACAATGGGTGGGGTGCTGTAACACCCCGGTTTTGGTAACCGAGGCCGGGATGCCACCGCCACACCTCCCTAGCAAGACACGACTTCTTCGAGCTTGCTAAAGAGATGCAAAGGTATTTCAAAAATAATTTAAAAACTAGTCCGGAAGTACTTAAAGTAAAAATAGAGTAATAATCATCCATGCACGATATCAACTAAGTTTGCAACGGAAAATAAATATTGGGCCGACATGGCCAAAACACGGGTTAACAGGCCCGTATGCAAGTCATGTAAAATGATGAAGCAAATGTCCAAAATAATCCCCCAAATGCATGATCATGCTCCGTACTCTGTAATCGAAAAATATAAGGGTGGTTACCACAAATATTAGGTGACAATTACCATTATTTGATGGCTGACATTACCACACTCATTGCAAAATTCGTACAACTTTCATAGTTACCACAACTACGTAATATTGGTTGCCACATTTCCCTCTGCTTTAGTACAATGCCACACATGGGCTTCGACAGTTACCATAAAACTCAATCGACAAGTACGACGATTTGTTGGCTAACATTATGACATTGTGATAATGGGTACCATTTTCATATATGAATAGGTATCACATTCCCCAACCTTTTAATACCACATATGAACTTGGGTGGTTACCACAAATATTAAGTGATCCGTCTCACGATTTGCTGGCTAATATTACCACACAGTATATACCACTTTCATATTTGAATAGTTACCACCCCAATGCAATATAGGTGACCACATTACCCATTAGAGTACCTCATATGAGCTTGGGTGATTACCATAATTGTTAAATGATAGGTATCAATTTAGCACCCTAACCAAATCAAGCCGCCTATCATGACATCAATCAAGCATCTATCGTCTAACCCAGGTCCCAACTCCCAACAGCTCTTCCAACAAATTAATGGACTTCCCTCCATGTTTTGCTTTAAATATCTGCTACAGAAACAAAATAATAACAAACTCATGATATCCTTTCTTTCCTTTCTCAACAAAAATGCCAAATAATATAGCAAAATTTGTAAGAGGAATCTAATGTATTTCTTTATAAAACTAGACATTAAAAACGATCTTAGACTCTCCTGCGTTCGTGATCATGGCACATACACATGGACAACTACGAGAAACAAAGAAGATGTATACAGAATCACTAAGGGCTTACTACATTCTTTCAAGCCTGCAACACAACCCGCAAACTTGAGTGCGTCCGTAATCAGTTCATCTTGTTTCCAAGTCTCCTCTTTGGTAAACGGAACGTTTTCTTCAGGAATCGGTTGGCCACTCTCTCATTGCGATTGCAAAGCACCCGCAAAATGGTGTTGGGATCCGACTTGTTCCATTTCCCAGTTGTTGGTGGCATAGGGATCCTTGACTTGGCTCCCACAATGCAAGGTCCATTGGCTTCACTAGCCACACTTTTGAAAGTTTCCACAAGTTGCTCGGTTGTTTGCCCCATAAGTTCCACCACGCCGTTGGCTGCATCAGCCTCTTTGTCCACGGTTTCCTTCGCCAACATGCCTTCTCCACATTGATAGAATAAACGCTTCAAGCTATTGAGATCCTCCTGTATCATTGGATGATCTAATCTAGAAAAGATCCTGGAATTGCCCCCGGCTAATAGGACCATAAGGAACCCCTCAAATGAGGCTCTCATTACTTCTTTCAATGCTAGTGGCTGAGCCTGAAGAGCCACTATCGTGCACAAAAGGGTGAGGTTTTGCTCTAGAATTCGTAGTAGTAAGGCAATGCGCGTCTTGGCTACACTACCAACGTATAGGCTTCCGTAGAAAATAGAGTAGGAATCCAAGAATATGAGGCGATACGCTGCTACTTCTGACACATGTTGAGAGGCAACATGAAAGGCTGGGTAGCTTTGCTCGAAATAAGGAGTGCCCGGTTGGTTTCCGTTGGCTAATTGATTTTTTGAAGGAATGATCTTCGAGCACGTGGACAATGTCTTTTCCAGTGAATGTAGTTGTGACTGGAGGTAGGACAAGGTATTTATTCTAATCCAAAGACGCTGTGTTCCACGACTTGTGGAAAGATTGGAATTTTTATCGCTACAAAGGCTCCGGAATGGATCATCCAACCCAACGCCACATGTGGTTTTCTTCCATAGTTTGAATAGCTTTGAGTCGTGGCAACATCGTGTTAGTGGAGGTGGTGTGGGAAGATAACTCTTCTTTAATCCTGAAAGTTAAAGAAACATGAACATAAATCAAGAATTCATCTTTTGTTTAGGTTTGGAAATGAAAATCTAGCTGCTCCTAACTCTTACCACATGATGCTGCAAACGTAATGTAATCCAGAAATAAATTATCAAGACCATCAATGAGATCAATAAAGACATCCTCTGGTATGTTTATAGGAATTTCAAAGAATTTCTCCATAGTGTCCTTGGAAAATCCGATTAATTCTTTGGAAGATTGAGCATATGGCTGAGTTTTCGACTTGGGATTCCAAGACTGCATCATCAATGCTAAAAAACGTGAGGTTTTTGCGCAAGTTTTACTCAAAACATTGAATAAGGTTATGTTACCTCTGTTTGCTTTGCTTGAAGAAGAATCTCCTTCCCCTTCTGCAATCTCTCCTGAATCGATTCTTTCAACAATCTTGATATACACAGATCCACTTCGTATGGAACCATTAGCCTGACAATGGACTTGCCCCCATCGTCACATTCGACAGAATCCTCAACAACTGCTTTAACCAAAGTGTTCTCAAGCTTCCCGGCTCTCTGCAATACCAAGAGAGTTTCGTTCAAGGGCAAAGGTTTTGCATTTAGGTATTGCTTCAACAATTTCCCGAAGCAAGTGTGCAGAGCCACGGAGGCAACTCCGGTGGCTGTTGGATACCATTTCTTAAGAATTGGGCTGAAAATTTCCTTCTCTTTGGAAGCTAATTCTTCTGTTCTTTTAGCCAACTTGAGAAGCTTTTTGCTCAATTCTTGTGCATCAATATTGCCTGTCCCATTGTTGGTTTCCTCTTTAACCATCTTTCAATACAAGGAAAAGGTAAGGAACTCCAAGCATTAGAAAAACTAATGTAACAAAAACATGGATAAAAACATACTTTGTTGAAGGCATTTTTCATGGATGATCGGATGTAATGATCGATCGTATATCCATTTATCTCGTCGCCAATTTGTTCCTTGTGATGGGATGAAGAGGCTTGTTTGGGTATGTTCTCTTCTAATATCTTTGTTGAAGAGAAAAGCATAGGAAGCATGTTTTCCATTAGTCCAATTTCTTTACTGAAATTTTTGTGGTAGTCTTGGAATTTCTTCCCACACCACTTGGCCATTGCAGTCAAAGCAGATGAAAAAATCTTGAGCCAAACAGGCTCATTCGCAGTCTTCTTAGCATCACTCGCCACATCTTTCATCATAAGAAGAGATGCACCAAGGAGATCCGGCTCCACCTGTCCTGTCCCGACATATTGCTCAAAAAGAACCCACGTGAAACAAAGATTATGTATTGATCGATTAATGCCAAGCACAGACCACGTTTTCTTCATAAGCTCCAACAACTCATCAATTTCATCAAGAATAAATGTTTCATCCGTCGAGTCAAAAAGCGAATGAAGCAGGGCATTGTAGATATGGACATTTAAGGGGTATCCATCAGCCCAATGACAGACCTCAGCCGTTTCATAGTCAGGGCAGCGCCACGCCAAGGAAATGACACAGTTGCATAGAGTTCTCATAGTCTCAGAATTCTTCCCCGTGTCTATTGACTCCATCTCCGATGAATCAATAATCTCTTTTAACATTGCAGCGGATTTATTGGATTTTTCCAGGGGAATCACAGGGTGAAGTATAAGCCCTGCCTCGAGGATTTTCAACTGTCGCTTTTGCCATATATGATACTCATGGCCGCTGTTGAATTCAGACGGTTTCAAATGGCGCAGCAGCTCTAGAGGAAGAATTATCGTCTCTGCCCGTCTGCCCATCTGATGATCAAAGTGTTGAAACAATTTAGGAGTGCAACAAAAATGAATATGTCCACAGTTCTAAATATGAAAATATTGATGAAGAAATTAAGCAAAAAAAGATCTTACTTGGCCAACGAGGGTTCTCATTAGAGTTTTGCGCAGCCTATTGTCACTCTGATCCGTAACTCTCATCTGCTGCTTCATAATCTCGGCGGACGTCATCGGTCGCCTGGGTCGCCCTCTCTGCGGCACCGTGAATCCCACCTTGAGGTTCGATAGAGACTTTGTTGGTGACGATAGGCTGGAGTTGGAGGAATCAAAGGAGCTCCCCCGTCTCGTGCGATTCAACATTTTCAGCCCTAATTCCCCCTTGAGCCGGCTATTAATCACCACCGTAGCTACAGCCGCCTGTGGATCGGGGCCTCCGGCTGCATCACCTCCTCCTCCTCCTCCGCCTCCAGAATTGTAATAGGGTATGGCGTGGCGGCCGCCGAATCCAGGCGAGGACCTGCAAGCGGTGAAGAAGACCTCGTAGGCAGTTTGGCGGAAATCATGGCGTTCGAGGCCGGGAATATTCTGGAAAGGGGAGGAAAGATGGTCCGCCACGGGTCCCGAATCCGATGGGGATGGGGAGGTGTTCGAATCCATGGAGGAAGGTGGGATTGGGGGCGAAAGAGGACCCAATGACGGTTCCGATGAGGCCACGCGCGCACTCAAATTATGTCCAGCGGAACACACAAGCGCCGCGCCAACATACTGCAAATTTTGCTAGAAACACCCAAAAAAAAAAAAATGAAAAAAAAACCCGGTAAACTAAGGTTAACGTTGGGGAGAATGAGAATTGCATGGCCGTTGGCCGTTAAGAAGGAAATGCTAAGAATGGAATCCTAAAACAAAGGTGAACGAACCCTTCTCGATCTCTCCCATAGGCCATAGCATTAAATATCTTATTTCTCACATATTTAATTGCATCTGCATTTATATATTTTTTGTCCGCCTATAACTTTTTTTATATAAATCAAATAAATAATTTGTCAGTTAATAAAATAAAAAAAATAAATTCTTCCATGATACAGAAAATTAAAAGATTTATAGGAACTTCAAGTATGTTATTAATTTAGTTACACTAACCAAAATAGCCGATGGAATATTACTTCTTTAACCTTTTTTGTCAAAAAATAAAAAAATGCTAGCAATCTTGTTAGAAATATTTTCAGGAACCTTCATCTCTTCCATAATTTCAATTGCATGCTATATACAGACATGACAGTCATTAGGGCATCTACAACGGCATGGTAGTAGATAATTCACTACCTCTCGATTACCACTGCAGAACAAAAAAATGGAATAGCAAGTAAAAGCAAGTTTGCTCTGTCACTACCGGGTAAATAAGATTATACGTAATCCAAGGTCACGCTCGCGTGGTATGCACATGCGATTAATGGTAAGGCTGTGTTGTTCACGTGCTCTCCTTGTACATTTTCTAATTCTTTTGCTACAGTCTTTCAGGTTGTATTGAAAATAGTACTAATTGATGTTTTTGTCTTTTGCTATGTTGGGTCACGTGACCCTTTTGCTGTGCAGAATGTTTTTTTTTCCTTTTTTTAATTTTCAATATTTTTTAAATTCTATCAGTAGTTTTAAAATTTTATTTTATTTTTAATTTTCACTGTTGATTGATATTTTTGTCCCAATACTCCATATAGGTTTTATTTTTTTAAATTTTTATTATTTTAACGGTGAAGGTTTGTCCGCATATTAAAATTATTTCAATTTGCAGGTATTTTTTTGTTTTTATTTTTTTTATATTAAATATTAATTGTATAATTGTTCAATTCTACTTATTTACAGTTTCTTTTTCTTTTTTAAAGTTAAAATTTTAATTATCATTTTTGTCCAATTTCAAAAATGCATGCATCCATTCTTCTATATATACCTTGTACATCATTCATATATTTTTATCATCATATCCTCCATCACAAATTTCACATTTTATCCATATTCATTTTTCAACAATGAATCCCTATTCCAATTGGTTTGATCCCAATAAATCAAGTTCATCCCCCCAAAATTTTTCCAATTCAAGTTTACCATCTGAAAATTCCGATGTCCGTCCTACTTATCCAAATGCTATGTGGCCAAATATGTCTAATACTTCTAATTTTGTAAACAATCCTATGGGTTCTTCTATGGCCTCATTTGGATATTCACCACAAGGCTATCCGCCTCGAGGTTTCCAACCATATGGCTTCTCACAATATCCGTCCATGCCGTATTATCCTTTTTCTCCCCCGATATTTCCATCACAAGGGTGCAATACCTCGGCACGAAGAACTAGCATTGATGGTGAGAGCATGGATCAAGGTACCCCTACATCCGGTAAGGCTTCTTGTCAAGGGTTCGAGAACATAAATCTCTCACCCAATCCACCGAGTGGAGATGAACATATTTCCCCAAAGCGTCGAGCTTTGTATTGTAATGAGGAGTGTGAACTCCTTGCACAATGTTGGGTGGACATTAGGATTGATTCGGTTGTGGGAAATGATCAACGCCTCGAGCAAATGTGGAAGCGGATTGCAGAAGCGTACAACATAAATCGGCCCAGCAACACTCCTGAACGAAAACAAAATCAATTAAAGGCTCAATTTTATAAATTACAAAAACAAACTACCCAATTTTCTGATTGTTATAAAAGGATTGCGTGTGTCTGGGGTAGTGGCAAGAGTGATGCTGATATAATTGAGATGGCGCAAACAGAGTATAGACAACACCATAATACAAATGGTTTTAATTAAGTGGCTTGGAGTATGGAGAATTCTCTCGACATGCCCCAAGTTTATGGAAGTGTGTGGGGAATTTCAATCTTCTAAAAGAACAAAGAATACCGCAGAAGGAGCATATACGTCATCCTCCAACAACTCAGATCCATCTCCACAACGACCCATGGGGCATAAAGCGGCAAAGCGAAAGGGTAAAAGAAAGGGGATGAAAGATGACATTTCAATGTATCAAGAGCTTATGAAGAAAAAAAATCAAGAGATAGAAAATTATAAATTGGTAAAACTGCATGAAATGGTGATGATGGATACTTCAAATATGACAGAGTTTCAGAAGAAAGCCCACGATAAAATAGTTAAGAAATTATGGTCAGAAATAGATGATGAAGAATAGGAGTAAGTTTTATTATTTTTTTTAATATGTTATTTACTTTCCACAAGTTGTTGTGTATGTTAATTTAGTATTTCATTTGGTTATATGCAGTTTTAAAGTTACTAGCTATATATGAAATTTGAATTATTTTTAGATTATGTGATAAATTTTAATATTTTTTAGACCTACAGTATTAACATGCAAAATTTAACTAAAAACAGACTAAATAATACTATAATACAATAGCTATTCATAACATGAAACAAACAAGTACTGACAAGTCAAAAAGTATGGGTGTTGTATGCATGCAACTCTATAATTAAGTATTGGTATTGTATGCAAAATAATATAATAATATTATAACTATTCCAACATGAATGAATTATTGTGCATGGGTGCTGTATGCATGCAGAGCTATAATTGAGTATGGGTATTGTAAACTAAATAATATAATAATATAATGGTTATTCCAATATGAATTAATCCACAAGTGCATGGGTGTTGTATGGGGGTTGCAATATGAATTAGTGAGTATGGAATAATATCAATTATTGTGAATGAATTATTGAGTATGGAATGTCTGCACGTATGGGATAGGAATGGGTACCGTAATATGAATTATTGTGATTGAATAATTGAGTATGAAATGTTTGCACGTACCCATTCCTTGGTGTTTCAACAATGTCTATATAATGCGTCATTCATTCACCTCATTTGCAACCCATATTTCTTGTTTCATATTTTTTTTGCTTGTTTATATATCTTCCAAAAAATGTCTTCACCTCCATATGATGAGAAAGCAGTAAGAGCTGTAATTGAAGAGTCCATTCGCGAATACATAGAGGATGACACTCTTGAACAGCGCTACCTTGAAGCCATCCAACGAAATCATGGATGCTCAAGGACCTATGTTCAAAGGGACCGAGAGGGGGCACACCGGCAACTCATGCGGGATTACTTCAATGAAAATCCGATATGGGGTCCAAACAAATTCCGTCGACGTTTTCGCATGAGGAAAGAAGTATTTCTTCGCATTGTACATGCATTAGAGGAACATAATGCATTTTTTCAGCAAAGACCCGACACAACTGGGAGGTTGGGGTTTACATCACTACACAAATGTACAAATGCGATTAGACAATTAGCATATGGTGGACCAGCTGATCACTATGACGAGTATTTGCATATTGCCGAAACAACAGGCATTCAGTGCCTACGCGAATTTTGCCGAAGTGTTATAAAAGTTTTTGGCGGTTACTATTTGAGAAAAACAACGGCTGATGACCAACGTCGATTGATGGAATCCATGAAAGAAAACTTGGGTTTCCTGGGATGCTTGGTAGTCTAGATTGTATGCACTGGGAATGGAAGAATTGTCCGGTAGCATGGAAAGGCCAATACACTCGGGGTGATCATGGTGTTCCAACAATTATGCTTGAAGCCGTAGCATCTGCCGATTTGTGGATCTGGCACGCATTTTTTGGAGTTGCAGGGTCAAATAATGATATCAACGTCCTTAATCAATCTCCATTATTCAACGATGTTCTTAAGGGTAATGCACCAGAAGTAACATTCACAGTGAATGGCACAGAATACAACTAGGGATATTATTTAACAGATGGTATCTATCTGGAATGGGCAACTTTTGTCAAAAGTTTTCGATGTCCACAGGATCCAAAAAGGAAGAAGTTTAAGGTAATGCAAGAAGCTGCGCGAAAGGATGTCGAACGTGCATTCGGGGTATTGCAAGCTCGATGGGCAATGATTTCATGTCCAAGTCGTAGGTGGTATAAAGAATTTATAAAAGATATAATGTATGCTTTTATTATTTTACATAATATGATCATTGAGGATGAAGGAGAAATGGCAACTCAGTGGCACGATAATGAACCAAGTGATGTGAGTAATTATGTAGAAGTTTATCAAGGCCCTGTTGGAGGGTTCAATGGGTACCTTACACGAATTGCTAAAGTACGTGATCGGAAAATTCACAACGAACTTCGATCCGATTTGGTTGAGAATGTGTGGGAACGATTTGGTGAAGAATAGGAATATTAATTGCTTTTCTAGTAAATCTTTATGTATTTTAATTATTTGTATTTTAATGTGGTGTTATGTATTAATTAGTAATGGTTTAATATTATTAATGTTAAATTTGTGTTTCTATATGCTATATAACAAATATACTAAATATAAATTTATTATTTTCCATATAGTAAAAAACATTATCTATTGATATATTATTATTTAGTTAATTATATTAAATGAAGTTAATATATATTAATATAAAAATAATTAAGAATTTTAAAATATATGGATATATAAATATATTAGATGTATTAAAAAAATTAGTATAAAAAATAAATAAGAATTTTATATTGTATGTATTAAAAAAATAAGAAATTAAGTAATGATGAAATGTGGGTCCATGCATAGTAAAAGTTAGGTAGTGTTGTTGTGGAAAAAAAATTAATGATATATGTAGTAAAGTAGGTAAATGCTGATGTGGCGCAGATGTGGAAAAAAATGGAGTAGTATTACTGTTGATGCCCTTAGAAAGCCTTTTCAATTTATTTAAAGTGACATGTCAAGCAACAAAAGTAAGGCTTAGAAGCACCAAATGCAACATCTACACAATAATATAAAAGTAACTAAATTAAACAAAAATGCACATAGATCATATGAAAAGAACGTCAAAAGTTTTTCTTTTCTGGGGAAAGGTGGGCCAATACCAATTTAGCGTAAAAAAAAATAGTTAAATATTGGCATGGTAGCCGGATCGAGAGCACTGCTGATCCCCGCATTTCCAGAAGGACCGGTGTCCCAGCAATGTTCCAGAAAGTTCACATGCAGAGTTGCTGAGTTGCTGACCCGGAATTTTGAGGACGAACTGATAAAGGCCAAAATTGAAAAAAATGGGCCTGAAGCTGCTAATCCAAATGGAGGAAGATCCCGGACCCACCCAAATGGATCCGGAAGCCCACAATTGACCAAGAAGCAGTTGGACGTCGATCGCTGGAAAGTTGGACGGAATCCCTCGCCGGAACAACCACCGGAAATCGACATTATATTTTGTGTTAATTTGTAATTCAACAAGTGCATGCGTGCACTTAGACTTTTAAACAAACAGGAGAGAGAAGCCACCCTGTGGGTCCAGCGGGAGTGGAAAGAAAGGCAAGTTACGATGCTAGCCTCGATTTACGACGCCAGCTTGAAGTATGACGCTAGCCTTGACTTACGGCGCCAGCCTGTTTCACATCGTAAGGTCCACGTCATGCGAGCCTCGTCTCAGGCCGCGAGCCCCCAGAAGGAAACTTTGACGCTAGCCTCATGCTACGACGCGAACCGCCTCACGTCGTAAGAGTCTCGCGTCGTCCCTGCTTCCCCGAGCAGATTTCTACCCACGATGCTAGCCACAAAGTTACGACGTGAGCCAGATTCACGTCGTACGAGCCTCGCATCATCCAGCAGTTTCGGATTAGGGTTTCTTCTTGTTTGTTTAATCCTGGTGTAGTTTTTTTAATCCATTGTAATGTGGGTTCCCTATAAATAGGCCAACCCTAACATTATGACATTTCACCTTTGAATGAAATATATTATCAAACACTTTGGAAGAGTGTATATACTTTGTTTGAAGGTCACATTCGGATTCACCACACCGGTTGGATTCCATTCAAGCTTTGTGGAGTGAGCTTGATTGTATCGACACCTTGAGGGTATACGATCGAGGGAATAGCAAGAACACCCTGTGTGTTAGGCGATTCCAAGGTTGTGTTATCCAACTAGGTAATTCCACCTTATCCTCTTTCCCATTTCGGTCTCGGTTCATGTTCAATCATTCGGTCTAGTTAGATATTTCGTATCCAATCCCGATCCATGGCAAATATCAATTAAGAAGAAATTTATAGTAGTAAAAGTAAATATGATTTCACTTGTATTATTGGCATTATGTAATAAAAAAATGCCATTTCAATTTATAATCAAAACTAATATTTTAAAAACATTTGCCAGGGAAAAAAATTGATATTTAATCAAAGATAATGACTCAAGGCACAATCTTAACAGTTTAACTTCGATAACTAAAAGAAGATTGAAGGAATGACTTGGTCCATAACTAAGGAGGCATAGTTCTACACCTAATTGTCTAGGTTAACATGAAAGGACTCATGAGGTCATACGAGTAGAAATTTAAACGGGATATATAGGAATGAGAATAGTTCTTAAAAATCCAAAATAGAGGCTGAGAGAGATCCAGGCGCATTCACACCCAAAGCTGAATGTCCCCCGAAGGGTGTTCTGCTTCAGGGCGCGTTCCCACCAGGAGTGAAACGCATTCGATAGGCGATCCTCCCAGGAAAATGTGCTGAATGAAGTGGGCGTTCTGCCCAAATCGCAAAGACGCGATTTGGCCTTCTGGTCACAACTCTGATCTACACTTTCTAATATACAAAAAGTAATTAAATTTTGCCTTTATAATCCATTTTCAAGACTTATTTAATTTGAACTCTCAATTGTTTTATCACAAAATTTCAAGTTTCAATAATATAAAATCATTTCCCAACCAAGATGCATTCAAGCTCAACCTATTTCCAACACTATTGCTAGATCCCTACTATAATTAAACCGCCAAACCACTCCCAACTTCATTCCAAAAATCCCCAATAACCAAATATAAATTTAATCCAACCCCTCAAAATAATCCAATTTACTCAAGTCCCAATTTCAAGTCATTACTCAACAATTAACCAACAAAGACTTATTTACTCACAATTATTTAAATCTAACAACACCCCAACAAGTTCAATTATTCAATAATTATTCCAAAATTTTCAAAATCAATTCTTACGCACAAAAGCACTCCAATCTTTACACCTTACCAATATATTAAAAAACTTATACATCTATACTCAAATTATTCAACAACAATACCCCAACTAATCAACAACCCAACAACTTAGCAAAAGAGTAGTCTCCAAAAGGAAACAACTATGGTGCAGATTCAAAGAAATTCTGTTGGAGATTGAAAGAATGATGTTCATAAACAAACTGATGTGTAGGCCTACATAAACGATGCACATGAATCTTTTAGTTTTTATTTTAAAAAGAAACAACAACATAGTTGTGGGAAGAATTCAAAACAACTCCCACATCAGTGAATCCAAAACAAATCAAAAACAAATCATGCATCAGTTGTTTGAAAGATGCTCCAATTGTATTGCTGTCATCGCTGCAGAACAATGAACAAAATAGTAAGTCTTTGCAGGCTAAGACGACTGAATCTGAATAAATTTTGCCGTAAGATTGCGCCTTTCAATATCGAAAAAATGAACAAGAATTGATTTCTTGCCCAGTGGGAATTACAAGAACTGCTATTACAACTACGAATGAAACTACAGAACTAAACTAGGCTACGAACTACGACTAAGCTACAAATTAGGGAAAAGATAAAAGCTCCTGAGGAGTCTGATTGTGTCAATCCCGTTTTTCTTCTGCACTGCCTAGTATTCATAGGCAAAGGAGTAACTGCCCTTGGAGATCGTGTTTGGCAACAAGAGAACCGCATCCATAACCGCTCTGTGCCCCCTTGTGGTTTGGCCTAGCCTGGAAGTTGGTGCTGATGCTGAGGCCGGAAGCCACAAGGATGGTAGTCGCTTGGAGGATGGAGCCTAATGCCATAAGCTGGAGATATAAAGGTTGGTGGCTGCTTGGAGTCTAACACCCATGCTGGCCAGTGGCATGGATGTTGACGGCAAGGTGTTCGGTTGGCCTAGTTTATTGCGACAAAAGACAGTGAGATGGTGGCTGGGAGAGTGAGTTGGCGGCTAGAGAAAGTGATGATGGCGGCTGGAGAAGGTGGTGATGGCGTCTGGTGATGGCGGCTGGGAAGGTGGTGATGGCGGCTGGGAAGGTGATGACGGCGGATGGTGAAGGTAATGGCGGCTGGCAGTTGCTCCACATGCCTTGGAGCCCATGAATGCCTTTGGGAGGCCGAGAGGCCATGACGGCCTCTGGGCAGACTTAAAGGCCATGATGGCCTCTTGGCTGCTAAAGCGGCCTCTGGTAAGCCTTAGAGGCCACGGTGGCCTCTTGGAGGTTTCATGGCCTTTTGAAGGCTTAGAGGACATGGCGGCCTTAGAGGCGACGACCTCTGGGAGACCTTAGAGGTCATGGCGGCCTCTTGAAGGCTTAGAGGCATGGCGGCCTCTGGGAGGTCTTAGACGGCCTCCTGATGGCTTAGAGGCCATGGCGGCCTCTGGGAGGCCTTAGAGGCCATGACGGCCTCGGGCAGACCTTAGAGGGCATGGCGGCCTCTGGGAGGTCTTAGACGACCTCTTGAAGGCTTAGAGGCCATGCCGGCATCTGGGAGGCCTTAGAGGCCATGACGACCTCTTGAAGGCTTAGTGCCATGGATCAATTGTTTACTAAGATTGGTCCTCAGATGAAGGATGAGAAAGAGATGAACAAGAACATCAAAATAAGGCAAAATGAAAAGGATAAAGAATTTATGGAAGAAGAGGACTAAGTAAGGTCAAGGGAAGAGGGATCTACCCAAGACAAATGACCTTCATGAGTGCATCTTCCATTGGAGCCATTGAAGCAAATTCCAATCTTCAATAGTGTGACAAATCGAAAGAGATTTCTCACAAATTGTTGAGAACACAATGAGTGCTCTCAAAAGATGACTTTGATGATGAAAATATATTTGTTCAAAACATCAAAGTGATTATAAAAGGTAAGGGATCCCATATATATAGGCAAACCCTAATAGACTGAATTAAACAATCTTACTAGTGTTTTAAACGAAAGGATACAAGGAAACATAAAACTGGAACAATTACGTCGTGAGCCATATTGACGTCGTGAGACTGAGGATTGCGACGTGGAGGTGGTCTAGCAACGGCAAGTGCAGCATGGAAGAATGGGACGTCGCGAAGCATAGGATCGCGAAGTAGAGTAGTATCGCGACGTAAGCTGGATAATTATGGCTGTACGTCGTGATCCTCTCCTTACATCGTGAAACATAGGTTAGCGACGTAGGTGAGGGATTGCGACGTAAGTGTCTTGGCTTTCATTTTTCCTCTTACCTCGTGAAGGTCCTCTTACATCATGAACATAGGTCTCGTGAAGTAAGACGTGCAGAATCCTTCTAACTTTCATCCAGCTGGGGTTCACTACCTCCGATCACTGTTCCGGCGTTGACCAATCATTGACCGGAAACGGCGACTCTTCCAATTTGAGACCCGGGTCTTTCCGGTATTCTTCAGCCTGCATTAATAGCTTCAATTTGAGCTCCTTCTTCGGATCCAATTTATCTGCTTCCTGAAATAAAAATAAAAAGACATAATTAATAAATTTCTTTATTCTGTTCTTCGAAACCGGTCCCTCGGGGAAATAGGGAATCATGATGCCATGTGTCATGACATCCATGTCATCCCCACCCCCTTGGGGAGGTTGATCCATCAACTGATCAGCTTCGGACTCCTCATCCCGCTCATACAATGAAAGATCAACTACATTAAAAGTAGGATGGACATTATAATGAGAAGGAAGTTCAATCCTATAAGCATTTTCATTGATCTTTTCTAAAACTTTGAATGGAACGTCTCCGCAGGGGGCAAGTTTTCCATGTCTTTGGGCTGGGAATCTCTCCTTTTGGAGATGAACCAAAACCCAATCTCCTGGTTTGAGGATCAGCTTCTTCCGGCCTCGATTGGCATACTTCGCATAGCTCTCAGCAGCTTTGACTAGGCTTTCACGCACATCCTTGTGTAGGTTCTTGATCGCTGTGGCCCTGTATCTGTCATTAAAGTTAAGATGCTCACTACAAGGTAGTAGCAGAAGATCGATGGTGTAACACCCCGGATTTGATAACCCAGGCCGGGATGTCACCGCCACACCTCCCTAACAAGACACGGTTTCTCCGAGCTTGCTAAAGAGATGCAAGGCTATGGTTTTTCAGAATTTAAATCATTCAAACAGCCCATTGTAATATAATTTAAAAATAATAATATCAAAGTTGCAGCGGAGAATAATATTTAAATACATGTATTGCAGCGGAATTTAAATATAGGGCCAACATGGCCAAAACACGGGTTAAACAGGCCCGTTCATGCAAGTCGTAACTAAATGTAGGAATTTAAAATAGAGTTTTTCCCCAAATGTTCCCATGTATGCATATGATGATGCATAATCCTCATACTCTGAAAGAAAAAGGGGAAAAATGGTTTGGGTCAGCAAAACGTGCTGAGTAAGTTAACACCTAGCATGATCTGGGGGTTTCAAAGCCTTTAATTAAATTTAATAAAAACATATGCATGCGAGACATGATTTAAATTTTAATTCATCTACTAATAATAATTTAATTACATAATTTAAAAAGGCAAGGATTTCCACACGTTCATAATTTAACACACATGAAAAAGGGGTTTAACACACGTGCATAATTTAACACACATAATTTAAATAATTAAATTTTTCTCCTAAGCATGCATACAAAAATATTCAATTTACAAATTTTACCAATTTAAAGGAAATAATACTTAAATTGTGTACTTGACATGCCTTTAATCCACATTAACCATTTAGTCATGATATGAAATTTAAAGACATAATTTAAATGCATAATTTAAAGGCATGCATAAATAAATAAATATTTAAAAATATTAAATCTTTTATTTCCCCGTGTTTTGTATAGCCGGTGATCCGGCGGCCGCAGCCGTTTCGTAAGTATCTCGTATAGCCGGTGATCCGGCGGCCGCAGCCGTTTCGTAAGTATCTCGTATAGCCGGTGATCCGGCGGCCAGCAGCCGTTTCGTAAGTATCTCGTATAGCCGGTGATCCGGCGGCCAGCAGCCGTATCTGCCATACCCAGTAACACTCCGGAGCCTCGGGAAATCCATACGGACAAACCCGAGAGAGTAGGCAATGTATCTCCCGCCGATTGGCGTAATATCTCATCTAATTTCTCTCGTCCATTATAGGCCCGAAGAGAAAGGCTAGAGGGGCACCCTGCAGAGCACTCACCCTCCACCCAAGTATCTCATGTATCTTTTAGTTTTAATGTATCGGGGTTTTACAAAAGTATAGATGTATTGCATTTCAAGTCTTTGATCGTCGTTTCGAAATTTCAAAATCTTTCGATTTAAAAGTCATTTGGCGTCACAGTTTACGCCTTTTTAATTTAAAAATTCGTTTCAAGTCCGAAAAATCTGAAAACTTCACAGTTTATGCAAAACACCCTAACGAACAACTTTTGTGTTTTAACTTTTTCGAAATAAGTTGAGGAAACATGTCAAAAATCGATTCTATTATGCAAACAGAAATCTGTCTCGAAACAGATTTGTCACAGTTCGGAAAATTGGCTTTTTGACATATCAAATAGACTCCAACAATTCTGAAATTTTAACCACATATACTAGACATGATTATCTACAACTTTCATTTAGATTGTAAAGATCAAATCGGACTACAAAATATAGAAACAAACTCACTAAGTTCGAACATGTTCATAGGCAGATTTCAAACACGTTTTATCAAAACAGTTTCTTTTCGATGCGATTTAAAATAGAAACCGTTAACGAAAATGTCTGAAATTTTTACACAACCTAGATTCATGTGTTAGGATTAAAAGTCTAGTTTTGAGTTTTTGGGTTTGAACTCTCGAAATAGGGGTTTTGGTCCGATTTCAAATCTGCCACAGTTTCGCGTTCGACTCTCAAGGCAGGTTCTTTCTCGGCCGTTTTCAGATATCAAACCTCAATGAAAAATTATGAAAATTTTACACGAACTAGATCTATGTCTTAGGAGCATTTTTCATGTTTTGAGTTTTTCCGTTTGAGCAGTTTTAAGGATTTGAAAAATTCGCACACAATCGCTGCGCCGGGGGTTTTTCGTGTTGACAGATTTTAGAGTTACTAAATCTCTATGTTTGGTTACATTTTACGTCACCCAAAACCAAGTAAGTATTAACTTACTGCGGGGATGATGTCTAGGAGGTCACGGGATCGTCCGGGATCCACGGGATGTCACGAGCGAGTTTCCTCAAGTCGATTGCCTCTTCCAACGTCCACGAACCGAATCCGAAAGCAAAAATCCTTAGTTAGATCAGATTTTTGGATTCAAAAATGGTTGGATAAACTCAAAAACCACTTACCAACGTCCTAGGGGATTGTCTTCTCTTTCTCAAGTCCCTCTTGTTCGGATTTCGTCGTCGGCACTTCAAGAACGCAAGGGATTTTGGGGTTTTCGGTTTTGGATGAACAAGGGAGAAGTTTTGAGAGTTTTTGGGAGGAATGAGGGCTGCCAATTTCGAAATTAGGGTTGATTATCAGTGTCAAATCCCCTCAAATCCGTCCATATACTCTTTCCCTCGATCGGGATTTAGTTACCAAAGTCGGGGTCCGAAAATAAGGTAAGAAATCGCCAAAACGTGCAAGTGTAGCAGCCACTGTGTGTTGGCGCGGGGTTGGCGCGGTTTCTAGCCAAAAACCGCCCGGGGAGCGCGCGGCTTGGTCTGGGCCGTGCGTCCGGACTGGGCCGTGCGATCCCGTCGGGCCTTTTCTCCTCTCTTTCGGACTTCTGTCCTCCTACGTTTTCGGGCTCGATTTTTCGGGTCATTCTTGGATTATAAACTCTTATCTTAAATTTACCTCAACTCAAATGAATTTCATATTTGAAATCTTAAGTCCGTCGGTCTCGGGTTCGTCGGCGTCCAATTCGTCATCTTTTGACTCCCGGGCAATAACTCGTCTAATTAAATTAATTCCGACTTCACGGGTTCTTGGAATTAAAATTATTTTTCCTTCTTGAATTTAATTCCAATTATTTTGACTCAATTCATGGAATGTCTTCGGGCTTCCTTTCCCTCTTTTATTCCATTTTAAAATTTGAATCTGTCGACGTTTCATTTCCGAGCAATAATTTATCGTGATAAATTATTTTCTTCTTCTCGGAGATATTTCGACATTGATCGGAATAAATTTTATTCCTTTGGACGTTGATAAAAATCTGGGGTATTACAGTCTACCCCCCTTAAGAATCAATTTCGTCCTCGAAGTTGTGTTTCGGCTTTTCTCGCGCTAAGAGTTAGGGTCCTTTTGTTTATTTTATTATTTTGCGATATTGTGTTATTGAATTATTGTTCGATTGTTGATTGTTTGTTGTTTGATTATTGTTTGACTGAACCCAGAAATGAAATTTCCGAGTTGCCTACGTACCCTGTGAAGGGATCAAGCCATGACGTAGTTCAAAACAAATTTGAATTTATTTGTTTATTGATTTGGGGATACAAAATATTCGGGTTGTTACATCCTCCCCCCCTTAAGATTACAGTTATGTCCCCATAACTGTTGTTGGATCGGTTTGACTCAGGGTTGGGTAACGTCGTATACAATCATTTCTCACTAAGCTAGCAAGTCCGCTTGGTCTACAACATTCCATCGTCCTACAGCTCTTCCTTGATCTCCTTGTTGAGGGTTTGCCAAATCTAGCCTTTTCTCAATCATCTCCGCACGAACATTGCATTCTCTAATCATGTGGTCTTCTCCACCACATCTATAACAAGTCCCGCGCCTTGGGCATTCGCGCACCAGATGGGCTTGGTGGCACTGCGGGCAACGTGGTATGGATGCTTCATGGTTGCCATCTCGACTGTTTGGGTTCTGTGGCTGGTCAGGTTTAATGGTCACTTCCTTTCTCTCGTTAATATTCTCTATCCGTGTTCGGCAGTCACGTAGCCGATGACCAAATCGACCACACCGAAAGCACGCTCCGGGCTTAGGGCATCCTCTCGCATAATGTGGGTTACCACATTTTGGGCATGGTGGCGTATAGTCACCATGGTTGTAAACCATCCCTCTGTTTCTTCCACCGTTGCCTTGAGGTGGTCTATTCGGGCCTTCCCGAATATGGTTCCTTCCTAAGTAGTTATCGGTTCTGTGGTCTCGTTTCCTCTTGCCTTGCCCTTGGTTGATTAGTGCATTCCCCAAGGCAACCACAGCTTCCTCTATAGTTCTTAATCGGTCACTTAAGTTCTTAGGCATGGAGGCTACTTCCCCTCCTTGATTGGTTGCACTAATGTCTTGCACTGGTTCATCGGGTTGTCGTAGCTCTTCATTGGTGTTGGGTGGGATGGGTGGATTGTTAGGTCTTCCTCTAGGTGCCATTCTGTCACGAAGCGCAAGGATTTGATTGTAAGGATTTAATACAGTGTTGGAAGAATAATGATTTACTGAATCAAACGGTGTTGGTAGGAGTTGTTTTGGAGTTGATAATGTTCACTTGTTGGAAAATCGATCCCCTTGGCGTAGGTTTATGCCGAGTTTTTTTTTATATATATATATATATATATATATATAAGGAATTTTCGTACAGAGATAGGAGGTGAGATAGTGCTTCTATTTCTCGGAAAGGAATAACTAGACAAAGGTAGATAGATAGCGTTGAGAAATCTTCAATCTCCTTAAGCCTCGTTGGTAGGGTCTTCCTCCGTCGGGCTTCGATCCTATCTATCATTTCTTCGTTCCGTTTGGTAAGTTTTTTTGAAGTTGGGTCCATAGGTTATTTATGCGTTCACAGTCAGCCGCTCTTAAGTTTCAGAAGGATTGTAGGTCATCTTTAAGTTGAGCTATACGGCGTTTAGAGTATCGTATATTCTGTTGAGGGTCAATGTAGGCGTTCATCGTTCTCATCGTTAGGTTTCTCGACAAGTCATAATATATCATCTAGGTGAAGATCTTTGGAAAAAGGTAGAGAATAGTTATGTGCACGTTAAGCATAGACGATCAAGATCTAAAACTAAGGCACAATTAGTCTCAAGCTAACGCTTCTAAGTCAAGAGTCAAGGTCTAGCCGAATGCTAGTGTGAGAATGGTATGTATCACAAATGATTCACATAAGAGGTTAGTACAAATATTTATGTATGCATATGCATATGAAATCCCCCCAATAAAAATTTAATGCATGCATTTATTTATCCATGGGTTTTAAAAATAAATTTATTTTATAGATTAAAATAAGGATAAAAGGTTTGGGCCAAAAGAAATAAATTATTTGGGATTTAAGTAAAAACAAGGTTATTGGGCCAAAATAATTGGGCCACATAGTAACTACATATTGAGCTAAAGATTTGGGCTGGGAAAAATAAATTTTGGGCTAAAAAGGTTTGGGATTTAAAATAATAAATTTGGGCTAAAAGTTAGGGCTTAGAAAAAAAATTTGGGCTCAAAAATGTTAGTTTAAAAATAATAATGGATTTTTAAATATAATACTAGTTTAAAAATAATACTCGTAATAGTTTAAAAATAATAATACTAGTTTTAAAAATAGGCGGGGCTCTGATACCACTTTGTAACACCCCGGATTTGATAACCCAGGCCGGGATGTCACCGCCACACCTCCCTAACAAGACACGGTTTCTCCGAGCTTGCTAAAGAGATGCAAGACTATGGTTTTTCAGAATTTAAATCATTCAAACAGCCCATTGTAATATAATTTAAAAATAATAATATCAAAGTTGCAGCGGAGAATAATATTTAAATACATGTATTGCAGCGGAATTTAAATATAGGGCCAACATGGCCAAAACACGGGTTAAACAGGCCCGTTCATGCAAGTCGTAACTAAATGTAGGAATTTAAAATAGAGTTTTTCCCCAAATGTTCCCATGTATGCATATGATGATGCATAATCCTCATACTCTGAAAGAAAAAGGGGAAAAATGGTTTGGGTCAGCAAAACGTGCTGAGTAAGTTAACACCTAGCATGATCTGGGGGGTTTCAAAGCCTTTAATTAAATTTAATAAAAACATATGCATGCGAGACATGATTTAAATTTTAATTCATCTACTAATAATAATTTAATTACATAATTTAAAAAGGCAAGGATTTCCACACGTTCATAATTTAACACACATGAAAAAGGGGTTTAACACACGTGCATAATTTAACACACATAATTTAAATAATTAAATTTTTCTCCTAAGCATGCATACAAAAATATTCCATTTACAAATTTTACCAATTTAAAGGAAATAATACTTAAATTGTGTACTTGACATGCCTTTAATCCACATTAACCATTTAGTCATGATATGAAATTTAAAGACATAATTTAAATGCATAATTTAAAGGCATGCATAAATAAATAAATATTTAAAAATATTAAATCTTTTATTTCCCCGTTACGTAACCATTTCTCAATGTTTTGTATAGCCGGTGATCCGGCGGCCGCAGCCGTTTCGTAAGTATCTCGTATAGCCGGTGATCCGGCGGCCGCAGCCGTTTCGTAAGTATCTCGTATAGCCGGTGATCCGGCGGCCAGCAGCCGTTTCGTAAGTATCTGGTATAGCCGGTGATCCGGTGGCCAGCAGCCATATCTGCCATACCCAGTAACACTCCGGAGCCTCGGGAAATCCATACGGACAAACCCGAGAGAGTAGGCAATGTATCTCCCGCCGATTGGCGTAATATCTCATCTAATTTTTCTCGTCCATTATAGGCCCGAAGAGAAAGGCTAGAGGGGCACCCTGCAGAGCACTCACCCTCCACCCAAGTATCTCATGTATCGTTTAGTTTTAATGTATCGGGGTTTTACAAAAGTATAGATGTATTGCATTTCAAGTCTTTGATCGTTCGTTTCGAAATTTCAAAATCTTTCGATTTAAAAGTCATTTGGCGTCACAGTTTACGCCTTTTTAATTTAAAAATTCGTTTAAGTCCGAAAAATCTGAAAACTTAACAGTTTATGCAAAACACCCTAACGAACAACTTTCGTGTTTTAACTTTTTCGAAATAAGTTGAGGAAACATGTCAAAAATCGATTCTATTATGCAAACAGAAATCTGTCTCGAAACAGATTTGTCACAGTTCGGAAAATTGGCTTTTTGACATAACAATTGGACTCCAAAAATTCTGAAATTTTAACCACATATACTAGACATGATTATCTACAACTTTCATTTAGATTGTAAAGATCAAATCGGACTACAAAATATAGAAACAAACTCACTAAGTTTGAACATGTTCATAGGCAGATTTCAAACACGTTTTATCAAAACAGTTTCTTTTCGATGTGATTTAAAATAGCAACCTTTAACGAAAATGTCTGAAATTTTTACACAACCTAGATTCATGTGTTAGGATTAAAAGTCTAGTTTTGAGTTTTTGGGTTTGAACTCTCGAAATAGGGGTTTTGGTCCGATTTCAAATCTGCCACAGTTTCACGTTCGACTCTCAAGGTAGGTTCTTTCTCGGCCGTTTTCAGATATCAAACCTCAATGAAAAATTATGAAAATTTTACACGAACTAGATCTATGTCTTAGGAGCATTTTTCATGTTTTGAGTTTTTCCGTTTGAGCAGTTTTAAGGATTCGAAAAATTCGCACACAATCGCTGCGCCGGGGGTTTTTCGTGTTGACAGATTTTAGAGTTACTAAATCTCTATGTTTGGTTACATTTTACGTCACCCAAAACCAAGTAAGCATTAACTTACTGCGGGGATGATGTCTAGGAGGTCACGGGATCGTCCGGGATCCACGGGATGTCACGAGCGAGTTTCCTCAAGTCAATTGCCTCTTCGAACGTCCACGAACCGAATCCGAAAGCAAAAATCCTTAGTTAGATCAGATTTTTGGATTCAAAAATGGTTGGATAAACTCAAAAACCACTTACCAACATCCTAGGGGACTGTCTTCTCTTTCTCAAGTCCCTCTTGTTCGGATTTCGTCGTCGGCACTTCAAGAACGCAAGGGATTTTGGGGTTTTCGGTTTTGGATGAACAAGGGAGAAGTTTTGAGAGTTTTTGGGAGGAATGAGGGCTGCCAATTTCGAAATTAGGGTTGATTATCAGTGTCAAATCCCCTCAAATCCGTCCATATACTCTTTCCCTCGATCGGGATTTAGTTACCAAAGTCGGGGTCCGAAAATAAGGTAAGAAATCGCCAAAACGTGCAAGTGTAGCAGCCACTGTGTGTTGGCGCGGGGTTGGCGCGGTTTCTAGCCAAAAACCGCCCGGGGAGCGCGCGGCTTGGTCTGGGCCGTGCGTCCGGACTGGGCCGTGCGATCCCGTCGGGCCTTTTCTCCTCTCTTTCGGACTTCTGTCCTCCTACGTTTTCGGGCTCGATTTTTCGGGTCATTCTCGGATTATAAACTCTTATCTTAAATTTACCTCAACTCAAATGAATTTCATATTTGAAATCTTAAGTCCGTCGGTCTCGGGTTCGTCGGCGTCCAATTCGTCATCTTTTGACTCCCGGGCAATAACTCGTCTAATTAAATTAATTCCGACTTCACGGGTTCTTGGAATTAAAATTATTTTTCCTTCTTGAATTTAATTCCAATTATTTTGACTCAATTCATGGAATGTCTTCGGGCTTCATTTCCCTCTTTTATTCCATTTTAAATTTTGAATCTGTCGACGTTTCATTTCCGAGCAATAATTTATCGTGATAAATTATTTTCTTCTTCTCGAAGATATTTCGACATTGATCGGAATAAATTTTATTCCTTTGGACGTTGATAAAAATCTGGGGTATTACAGATGGGGGTCAGCGATTAAAACCATACACAACTTCGAAGGGAGAGACGTGTGTGGCACTATGGATGTGTCTATTATAAGAAAATTCAATATGTGGCAGACATTCATCCCAGCTTTAGAGTTGGAGGAAGTAATAATTCTAAGTTACCCATTACCCTGTTGATTGCCTCCATTTGACCATCAGTCTGAGGATGGTAAGAAGTTGAAAACAGTAGCTGTGTGCCCATTTCTCTCCAAAATCCCTTCCAAAAATAACTCATGAATTTTGTGTTCCGATCTGACACAATTGTTTTCGGTACTCCATGAAGACGTACCACTTCCCTGAAGAACAGTTTGGCTATATGTCGGGCATCATTGGTCTTTGCACATGAAATGAAATGTGCCATCTTCGAAAAGCAATCTACCACTACAAAAATCGAATCTTTGGCTCTAGCAGTCCGTGATAGTCCAAGTACAAAGTCCATCGAGATGTCCAGCCAGGGTCCTTCCGGCGGAGGCAAAGCTTGGTATAGGCCATAGCCTTCACGGTTGACTTGGCCTTCAGACAGACCAAGCACTTGGCAATATAATCAGCGACCTGCTTCTGCATTCCCGGCCAGTAAAATCTTTCAGAAAGTACTCCTATAGTTGCGTGCTTCCCGAAGTGTCCCATGAGGTCTCCGCGTTGAGCTTATTGAATCAGCAACTCCCTAATGGATCCTCTTGGAATGCACAATCTGTTATCAAAGTAGAGAAATCCATGCAGTCGGCAGTACTCCTTGTGCCCTTTTTGTTCCGTCAGCTTGAAAATTTCCTTGAAGTCCTCATCAGTGGCATACTAAGTCTTGACCTGTTCGAATCCAAATAGCTTAATTGTTGCAAATGATGCTAATGCTAGCCTTCGGGAAAGCACATCCGCAACCACATTTTCCTTGCCTTTCTTATACCGGATCACTTACGGGAAGGTCTCAATAAACGTGCTCCAGCGGCCATGTCTTTTGCTCAGTTGACCTTGAACCTTGATGTGTTTGAGAGTCTCGTTATCGGTCTGTATGATGAATTCACGGTCTCGGAGGTAGTGTTTCCATGTCCTTAGTGCTTGCACGATAGCTTACAATTCCTTATCATAAATGGAGTAGTTCAGATGCGTCCACTGAACTTTCGGTGTAGTACGCTACCGGCCGTCCTTCTTGAAGCAACACTGCTCCCATTCCTGTACCTGGGGCGTTACTTTGAACTTCGAATGGCAACTCGAAATTTGACAGTGCCAAAATAGGTGCATGCATCAGTTTGTTCTTGAGTTCATCAAAGGCCTTTTGTTGTGCCGGCCCCCACTTGAATGTATTTTCCTTCTTAAGCAGCGAAGTGATCGGGGCGGCTATTATGCTGAATTGAGGGACGAACCTCCTAAAGAATCCGCTTAGACCCAGAAAACTTCGAACTTCGTGCACAGTGGCCGGCGGCTTCCATTAAAAAATTGCTCTTACTTTCGATTTATCGACTTTAAGCCCATCCTTGCTTACCACAAACCTCAGAAATGTGACCTCCGGAATACAGAAGGTACACTTCTCGAAGTTGGCGTACAGTCGCACTTCCCTCAATTAGTTCAAAACCTGTTAAACATGAGCAATATGATCAGATTCAGTGCAACTATACACAAGGATATCATCAAAATAGACTACAACAAATTTTCCAATGAATTGTCTCAGAGTTTCATTCATGAGGCACATAAAAGTAGAAGGCGCATTAGTAAGACCGAATGGCATAACGAGCCATTCATAAAGACCGAATTTAGTCTTGAAAGCAGTTTTCCATTTGTCTCCGGGTTGCATCCGGATCTGATGGTAGCCACTCTTCAGATCAATCATGGAGAATAAGCTTTCACCATCAAGTTCATCATGCATGTCGTCCTATCGTGGAATAGGATGGCGGTATTTGACTGTAATGGCATTGGCAGCCCTGCAATCGACGCACATCTGCCATTCTCCATTCTTCTTCGGCACTAGTAGCACTGGGACGGCACACGGTGATAAACTCTCCCATACCCGACCTTTTTCAAGCAAAGCTTGAACCTGTCGTTGAATTTCCTTCGTTTCCACGGGATTCATCTGATAGGCGGGTTGGTTTGGAATTGAAGCTCCGGGCATAAAATCAATTCGGTGCTGTACGCCTCGAAGTGGTGGTAATCCAGCGGGCACCACTTCTGGAAATACATCCTTGTTGCGCTCAAGCATCCTAGCAAAATTTTCACACAATTCAGGTGTAGTATTTGCAGTTCTAGAATTAGATTCATCAGGCTTAATTAAAGCAACAAAACAGTGACCTGCAAAGCCAGGTTCTAGCGATGCTTGCTTAAACTCTGTTTCTGTCAGTATCAGACACTGATCCATTCCATTTGATTGTTCAGGTGGCTGGCCCACCTTGGCCATTCCTTTGGCTAAGGCCTTGGCAAGCTCTTCCGCCTTTGCCATGTTTGTTCTTAGCTTCTCCTGATCCAATCTTACAAGTTTTACAGGCAGGGGCTTAAATAGATAATCGTTTTGCCCATGCTTAAAGTACAAAACATTGGATTTGCCCCTATAAGTGGCATCTTTATCAAATAACCACGGTCGGCCTAACAAGACTTGACATGCATTCATCGGGACGACATCGCATAGCACTTGCTCGGAATAAGTTCCTTTGGTGATGGGAACCCAGGTTTGTTGAATGAGTTTGGTTTTCCCACTGTTGTTCATCCAATGGAGGAGGTATGGCTTCGGATGTTCTTCAACGGGTAGTTGTAACCTACGAACAGTATACAAACATACCACATTAGTGCAACTGCCATTATCAACAATCATAGTAGCATTATTGCCTAAAATAGTACAAGGACAATGAAAGAGATTCTCCCTTTGTTCGTTGTGAGCAGTATCTTCTCTGCCGGCACTTAACGCTCTCATAGCCACGAGCATGTTGATGTCCTCCTCTTCAGTGTAGTCAACTTGAGGATTGACTGGATCCTCGACCTGGTAAGGTTTCGGATCTTCGCCTTCATATTCATGCTCTTCATCAGAATCATAGATCCTAAAAACTCCAGGCTCGAATTCCTGTATCGGCCTATCTTCTTCGCCATTTTCAATAATTGCAATCCTTTTGGGATTGGGACATGCATTTGCATAATGGCCTCTCTTCCTGCATTTCCAACAAGTAACTTCTCTTGGATCCCGTGTGGGTGGATTCTCATTCTATTCTCTGACAGGCGGCCTATTTCTATCATCCCTGTTGTATTCCTCGAAATTTCTTCCCAAATCAAATCCTCTTGGTCGATCTCGACCCTGCTCATTTCAGTGCGGCTGCGGCGGCTTATAATTCTGCGGTGGTCGGATTAACCATGGTTTTTTCGGATTGTAAGTCCCTGATGGAGGCAGTCTGGGAGTCTTCTTATTAAGTTGTGCTTCAAATCTAGACGCCTTCCTGACCAAATTAGTGATGTTGATGTAGCCTGGCATCTCCATTTCCTCATGTATCTGGTGAGAGTGATGAGTGAATCTGGTGAGAGTGGTTAATGGATCCTCATTGATCTGAGATCTCATCATCAGCATCTCCATCTCCCGGTAATATTCTTCCACTATTTTTGACCCCTGTGTTAGACCAATGAGTCCCTTGTACATATCTGGCTTGTATGTGTGTGGCACACATTGTTGTTCCATGATGTACAATAGATATTCCCAGTTGGTCACTTGCGGATGCCCTGCAACTTGGTTTCCTGCAATGTACTTTTGCCACCATACTTGTGCATAATCCTTGAATCAGTCACTGCCAGCGGTAATTTCTTAAAATCTGAATAATTGTGACAGTTGTAGATCATTTCCAATGAATGTTTCTAATCAAGGAATTCATTAGGGTCACCAGTTCCTTTGAAAGAAGGAATAGTGAACTTAATGCCGTTAAGATTATCATCATTCTGTGGATTAGCATCTGCAACTGGCTCAAATTCTAATCTTTGCCTAGCAGGAGGCAGTGGTGGTGGAAGTCCCTAAAGGTCAGGTCCTTCGACTGGGGGAGGCATCGATAGAGGATCATCGGCTGGAAAATCAGGTTGCCCTGGGGGAGTCGTCTGCAACGGAGGGTGCAGACGACGTCGTGCACTGGAACGTGGACCCAACATTTTTTTAAACTCCCTAAATTGTAGCTCCTGTTCCACAATAGCTTCTTTTGCTGCTGCCAAATCTGCTCTGGATATTCTGCTGGTCCCTTCGGGTGTAATCCCGTGTACAGACGGTGTCACATTCTGGACAGATGGTGTGATGTTCGGAGCAGAGGCCGTAGGGTAGAAGGCCTCTTCAAGTCTCTTCTCAAACTGTTGCATGCACTCCCTCTGTTTGCCTCATGCTGGAATCACACACGGCCTGCAATATCATCAACAATTCCATCAATTCGTTTGTTAACAACATCTATATTAACAGAGTTAGAATTAATAGCAGCAATATTAGAATCTAATTTCCTGAGGGTATTAATGTTTTTTTTTTTCCCTGAGGGTATAATGAGCCCGACACTGTTGGATGTAGCGCTCCTTGCTAGATTGCCCGTCACATGGACAGATAGCGTTTGTATGAAGGATCCTCCAGAGTACGATATCGATACTTCAAATAGTTCTTATGTCATGTTCATTGCCAAGAACCAAGGTGCAAAAGGTTTTACCATGACCTCAGATGAGCACGCTGCTTTCCTTCTATGTTGGCTGAATCGTTACATCTTCTGCTCATCTAGCAAGTGCATGTTTTTCAACAATATCGATATTGCCAATCACCCGGCATCGGGTAAGAGAACGGCTTTGGGAACTCTTTTCTTAGCTAATCTGTATAAGGTGTTGAACCGGGTTGTGAAAAAGACCCTTGGACCAGATACATCCTCCAGCAGCCTGAGTGGTCCAACATGGTTTTTGGAGGTATAGTTTTGTCTCTACTTCACCATAGGGGCGGAATCAAGGGTGAGGTTTCAAGTGGCATTAAGTTCTCTTCCAATTGAAACAATATGGGCCTCTACTCGCCACTCTTTACCTTCGGCAGAGCAAGTCCGACAGATTTTGTTAAGACCCCATACTGATGACTTGTTATTTCCTTATGCTTGCAATATGCATATGGCGGTTTTTCCTATGTGGTCGGATCCTGGCCTTCCAGCGCCTTTTGACAGCTCTGCTCAGGGAGACACTTCCTCCTAAGACTCTGTTACTCGTCCCAGATACTTATTTTCTAGTCGGTTTAGCATCAAGAATAAAGTATAGGTGAAGGCGGAGCCCTACATGCCACATTGCTTTGCCCAACAACTTGGTTGTTGCCAAGGCATCCACCGTCGCTTGACTCCGTCCTCTTTATTTACTAAAAAGAACGCATCGGGATTGACTACCATAGAGGATGCTATTGTAACACCCTCATTTTTAAAAACAACGGAAGGAGAAATGCTACCGCCACATTTTCTATCTAGGCTTACTTCCAAGCTACTTAAATAAAAAAATGCTAAGGTTTAAAATGAAAATATATTTACAAACCTTAAAAATGTTTGAAATAATGTACGATGATAAATATATATATATAGATATATATGAGTCCAGAAATAAAGATGCAAATAATTATTTTAAAATACCACCGTGACCTCGTAGAGTCGAAATAAATATAGTGTAGCATAAAAGATTATTTTCAAAATCCCCAATCCCAATGCAATGCCATTCCAAGCTCAATCTTCTAGCCTGAAAAGAAGTGACATCAACAGCATCAACAAAGCTGAATAAGTCAATCCCCTATCCCACACGTGCTGGATACTCAGAGTTGACTCAACGACACAAATGAATAATTATATAGTGATATTGATAATTTACCAGATTTAAATTCCAAAATTATAATAAAGGTAACACATATGTCAAATGAAACCAACCCAATGCACCATAATAATCCATTAATCATATATATCATCTCTCGCCATGCAGAGGACATATAACTGCTAACACCGGTGTCCTAGACTAGTACAACGACTGTCTAGGGTTATAGACAAATATAGGCTCTACCCAAAGGGGGGAGAATTACCCTCATCCAATATCCGATATCCAAATATCCATATACTATAGAGTTCATGCATTGGTTTCATAAAACATATATCTTACCAAATACCGAATCATTGACCAAACACTGAAATATTATACCATCGCCATAAATTCATAATGTAGGAATCGAGTCCATAGCAATTAAATATTTGCCAAATAAATTAGAACATATTGTATAGGAAGCAAACATTAAAAAAATTAGTGAGGACTCCCAGACCCACATAAGTCATGCACAGGGACAATTTAGAATTGGCTTCATCTCCAATGTTTTGTTTGACTCGAAACACAACCAAAGGAAGGCAGAATTTCAGTTCCACATACAGGTCCCACACGATTCCCTTTGCAAACCAATTTGACCCTTTTGCTTTGGAATTGACTGCACTACTGGAGACACACACCATAAATACACACGGTATATACATTCCAAACACACAAAAGAAAACCAGAGTTTGATGAGAGACTAGCAGAGCATTAAAAAATTGACGAAGATGGTAACAACGTTTTGAGTAAACTGGGATTCAACAAAATCAAAAAGAGCAGACGAAGAAGACAACATAGATGCACTCAAAGATGTATATAAAGCCGTGTATTGGTATGACAGTGGCGATTCCAAAGAAAAATTTGGGATTTGAAACCAAAAAGATGGATAAATAAATGAGAGCAGATCGAGAATGGAGAAGATGACCGAGTCCAGAATTTCTATTAAAAATACAGATTTGAACCAAAAATGGGGATTTGGAAACTAATTTGGTAACTAGAAGGTGAAGCAAAGGAAATACACGACAGAGGGCAGGGTTCCCAAAATTTTATATGCAATCTGAAACAAAAACAAAATCGGGGCCTTGACAGGATGAAATACAAGCAGAGAGTAAAAGAGACAATAACCAGGATACAATTGTTACAAATAAAATTTGGCCACAGAACAAATGCAGTGAGGAATAGAGGATTATCTTACATTTTTCGGTGTGAGTGAATCAGCAACGGAATAGGGTTAATGAACTTGAAAGCTTTAAGAATCCACACCGACTCTCACGAACTGATTTTGAAGGAAGAAAGCGGCGACACGGTGGAATGTTGGGGCTTAAATATTCTCAAAGCTTCCTGGACAAAAATCACAATGGTAAGAATTAGTCCTGAAATGATTTAGGAGGATTGAAAAGAGTGAGACGTTAACTTCTGGAAGGAATGAAAGAGCGGTGAGGAATTATTGGTGAAAATGGAGTACTTAAACACGGAGAGGTTCAACGGGATGGAAGAGTGGTTTGAGGAATTGCAGGAAGTGTATCTATTTTTAAGAATGAACGTGTGAGAGTCTGACTTGAACACCCAACTATTCAGATATTTTGAACTTCCAATTACTGAAATATGTTTAGTGTAGAAAGACTTAAATCCCTATGACTTCCAACTGACTTCCAAAGGCCCAAATTTGTTGTTAACCCATGCCATGGGCAATTTAAATTATACCAATAAAATAAATAATTAAATATTCCAAATAAATTATGTCATTCACTACTAAAATAAGTAATTAAATTTGCACATTTAATTATATGCAAATTTATAGGCATCACAATCTACCCCCTTGAGAAAAAACTCCGTCCTCAAAGTTTGTTACGAACATGTTGTTTCCGAAAGCTAGTCATAGAATATTAACCTCATCTTGTAGAGTCATCACATACTCCCCTCCTTAGAACCATAGTTATGTCTGCATAACTTAGTTGCTATTTGGTGAGAATAACTCTGGTATTTCTCTTTTACAGCTTCCTCATTTTTATTCTAGCTTTGAATGTGATTACATCAGGCCAGATACACACAAAAAAATAGATACACATACAAGGATGAGATATAAATATAAATATCAAGGTTAAATGAGAAGGACAAGCACATAGTGGGGAAAAGAAGGTAACCCACGATTGCAATTAACTGGTTCATAATCCACTGATTAGAAAACGAACGAGACATTTATGACTGACGCACATCTGGGATTCAACAAAATAATCAAACAGATTTGTGAAGAGGAGACCGATATAAGATTGGACTTTGAAGAAAAGAATGACATGTGATACAGATGCAATTTCTCATACCAAACCGATGTGAAAATCGGGGTTTGAAAGAAAAGTAAACAAGAATAGATAGGAAGTGAAGAAGAGGACAGAGACCATTTCCTAATTACATATAAAAAGCTAAAGGAGACATGGGGTTTGGAAATTTAGGGGGTATGCAGACATTGAAGCAGGGGCGGATCTACCCCTAGGCCCGGTGGGGCCTCGGCCCCACCTCAAATTTAAAAAAAATAAAAATTCTATTACTTTTTTTTTATTAAAATTTTTAATTTTTTTTTTTTACTTAAGATTAAAAAAAAATAGACTCCGGCCCTACCTCCCGAAATATCCTGGGTCCGCCACTGCATTGAAGGGATAAAGGGGTCCAAGATTTTCATACAAATTCAAGTAATGAGAAAAGTGCATACATATAAGCATAGGATTTAGAAAGCAAACAGATATATAATAAATTAAAGGAATTCAATAACTAAACCCCATCTCTGGTCAAAGTATATGCACTGATAAAATTTGAGAAAAAGACTATTTAAATCTTTACAGCCCATTATACAAACTATCAGAAAGACGCAAGAGACATATATTTACGCCTATCCTTCGGGTCCAACACTCTAGTATACTACATGGACTCATTTGACTGCAAGGTAACTCTACTACACAAGATGCAAACCATAGATACACAGTCCTACACATGTAGTACATCACTGGTACTGCTGTATACCCGATTCTAAATCCAATTGAAGGTTTGACAGAATAAATAAAAATAACTAAGAATGAAGAAGACGACGGAAAGATACCTGAGTGCAACACATCTGGGATCTAAAAGAACTGTTAGGTCCATTTCGAGGGATAACCTGTGAACTTGTCCTGTAAACTAGTTCAAACACCTTTCGTGGACACGTTATTCAGTTTAAGATAATATGCAGCGGAAGATTAAAAACTGAAAAACGTAAAGGGAACAAACACATGAATTTGTTGACCCAGTTCGGCCGTAGCCGACGTCTGGGAGATACCAACCCAGGAGTCTCCACTATATGTTCGAACAGGATCCGCGATCCAAACAATAGTGAATTGAAATCTGCCGAACTCCGATCTCCAAGCAGATGAATTGTCAGACCAAAACTCTCCCTAGTTTTGGTGAAGATCTCCCCGACCTTGCTTCAATTCCTTGAAGGCTCCCCCTTCAAGTTTCCCTTGGACGAAACCTGTCCGCAGACCCTCCTCTTCAAGATATCTCTGTTTAAGCACGGGATTGACGATGCCTTGAATAATCCCTTTGATTGAATTCGCCAACTCCAATCAACGAGCACATAAAATCCTTGTTGATCCAAGTTTACTCAAGGCGCGGTTGCATAAAGGTGTTGAAATCACCAGTACACAAGTGGATCAAATTAATTCTCCTCTTGATAAATAATCACAAGAACACTTGGAGGAGAATTTCCTTTGCACTTCTAATGATAAGAGAAAAGAACTATGATTGTGCTGCTTGATTTTCTCCCAGTGAATCACCAGCCACTAATATAGATCTTCCTTTGAGGTGCAAGAATCGGCTCAAGAAGGTAAGTAGATTCTTTCCATGCATGCAAATATTCCTTAGTGAGAAGTTTCCTTTAATAGAGATTTTCCTTCCATAAAATCAAGATGGAAATCTCTGAAAGTTTGCAGACATGCTGGGACGATTCTGGAAGATCTGCAGATATAATTTCTATAAATAGGTTCTTCTGGATAAGATTTGGCCGGAGTCCACCGATGGTGGTTCAGTAACCAGACCCCCATTGCTCGATGGATCAAACTATGCCTATTGGAAATATCAAATGGAGGCATTTCTCATCGCACTAGATGAAGGGGCATGGGATGCAGTAGAAACTCAATATCACCCTCCAGCTGTTGAAAAAGATGGTGTGAAAACCCTAAAGCCAAGAAGCGAATGGACTGCAACTGAGAGGCTTGCTGCATCAAAAAATTCAAAAGCCCTGAACTGTATTCATAATGCTCTTACAATGGATCACTGCCCTAGGGGTAAAAGCAAGCCAGTGGCATTCAAATCCGTGACCAAGGATATGGATGACTCTTCCATGGAAGATCTTGAAGACTACAGTGATGAAGAAGAGTTAGCCATGCTATCCAAAAGGGTAAATCAAATCCTAAAAAATCGAAGGTCTAGATTCAACTCATCGCTGAAGAAGGATGCAGGAACATCAAACTCTAAACCCACCTCAAAAGGCTCTAAGCCATTTGACAAAAACAGATCTAAATCATCCAAATCTGAGGATGACAAAGAGATCGTCTGCTTTGAATGTGGCGGAAGAGGTCATATAAAAAGGGATTGTGCCAATCTTCGACCAAGGGAGTCAAGCAAATCATATCAAGTAACTTTCAGTGACTCTGAGGATGAAAAGGAATCCAGTGAAAATAGTCCAGACTATGGAGTGGCATTCGTTGGAACATGGGATTCAGACAATGATGATGAACACGAAGCAGGTATCTCTACTAACTCAGTCAATATGGTTTCATCTAATATGGTGCATTCGTTTGTTAGGGAACAGGAAGAGAGTATCAGCAAACTCAACGATCTCTATGAAGAAACGTTCGAGAAATTGGAAATCTCCATTGCTGAGTTAGTAGAACTTCAAGTCGAGAATGGAAATCTGAAGGAGCATATCAAAAATCTCGAAGACAGAAATCAGGAACTTGAAGAGAAGCTCAAGGCACTGTCTGAACAGGTTGATGAACTACTGGACAAAAATGCAGAACTTCAGAAAGACAATGATGATCTGGAAATTGAGAAGAATGACTACAGACTCTGGTATGCTAGTATGCATGGCAAAAAGGATGCTCTTCACACCGAACTAACTGAAGTTCAAGAAAAGCTTGCCAAAGCCGAAGGCACTCTTGCTGGCTGCATTGAACAAAGGAAAAGCAAAGCTAGATGATGTCATTGCCATGGGAAGACCAAGTGGCAACAAACAAGGCTTAGGTTATCAAGCATCTACCTCAAAAGGGAGAATAAAAACAAATTTGTATCCGGAGGAATGCTGAGTGACCACCGAAGTTCCAAGAAACCTCTTCATCATGCAAGAAGGAACAAATGGACGAGAAGACCACCTAATCCCATTCCTCTCAGATGTGACTACTGCAAACTTGAAGGCCACAAAACTAAGAACTGTGGAATCATAGTGAAAGACCTACAAGCAGGAAAACCTATCGTCTGGCCAAACGACAAGATCAAGATGAAGCTGATCTCCATCAAATGCGAATGGGTTCCTAAAGTTCAAAACAGATGTCATGTTGCCTTATTATCTCACAAGAAGAAAACTAAAGACACAATATGGTACTTTGATAGTGGGTGCTCCAAACACATGACAGGAGAAAGGAACTTGCTCAAGCACTACAAGAAAATCGATGGTGGATTTGTTGTCTTTGGAGATGGCAAGAAGGCTGCCCTAGTCGGACAAGGAATTGTTGAGAACAGTGGCTCACGACAACTATCTCCTGTGTTCTTTGTTGATGGACTTCAAGCAAATTTGATCAGCATCAGTCAATTGTGTGATGAGGATCTAGTGGTGCAGGTCACCAAGAAAGATTGTCAAGTGCTTAACCAAAATCAAGAATGCATCATGAGAGGTTTGCGGTCTAAGAATAATTGTTATCATCTTGTTCAAACGTGCAATTTTGGTTCAGTTGCAGGTGATAACCCCATCATGCTATGGCATGAAAAGCTTGGGCATCTCAACTTCAAAGATTTAATCAGACTCAGTAGAACCGAAGGCGTCAAAGGCCTTCCTCACTTCATAAAACTCTAACATTGAGTTTTGTGATGAGTGTGCTAAGAACAAACAGCATAGGAGTTCACACAAACTGTCTGAACAAATCGGATCGACTAAATGTCTCGACCTACTGCACATGGATCTTATTGGTCCCACTGAGGTTGAAAGCTTGGGAGGTAAAAAATATATTTTTGTATGCATTGATGATTATTCTAGATATACTTGGGTAGACTTTCTCAGGGAAAAAGGTGACGCTTTCAAAGCCTTTGAAAAGTTATGCAACCGTCTCATGACTGAGAAAGACACCAAAGTAAAGCGAATTCGAAGTGATCATGGACGTGAATTTGAGAACCAGTCCTTTGAAGAATACTGTACAACTCATGGAATCAAGCATGAATACTCCGCACCAAAGACCCCCCCAACAAAATGGAGTGGTGGAAAGAAGTAATCGCACCTTGCAGGAAATGTCGAGGGTGATGCTAAACTCCAAAAATGTTGCTGAGTACTTGTGGGCTGAAGCTATCAACACTGTATGCTATACCATAAATCGTGTCTACTTGAGACCTAACTCCCTCATGACTCCATATGAGATATGGAACGGTAAAAAGACCTCAATCACTTACTTTCATATTTTTGGCAGCAAATGTTTTGTCTTAAATGACAGGGAACATGTGGGAAAATTTCAAGAAAAAAGTCATGAAGGAATATTCGTGGGATATTCTACCACAAGCAGAGATACAGAACATATATACCAAAGACCAGGAAAGTTCTTGAATCCACAAACGTTGCGATAGAAGATGTCTTATGCAGGGATTCTGCTCAACTCAATGAAGATGAAGTTCCATCATCATCACCTAGTAGTCAGAATTCAGGTCAGATCAATGCTGAAAAAATCACCACTGGCGAAGAGTCCACGGAAGCAGTCCAAACTCCCAGTCTGGACACCTTGTCACTTGACTTTGAGCCCCAGAAAGACCTCAACGGACACATTCACAAACATCATGACCCTGAAGATATAATAGGCGATGTCAATGAAAAGAGGAAAACCCGGGGGAAGAATATCGACTTCAAAGAACTAGCTGGATTGCATTGCTATACATCCAAGATCGAACCATTCAAAGTGGAAGAGGCTCTCCAGGATGAGCATTGGATAAACGCCATGCAGGATGAACTACTTCAGTTCAAAAGAAAGGAAGTATGGAGTCTTTTTGAAAGACCCAAAGACAAGAATATTATCGGTACCAAGTGGATCTTTTGCAACAAAAGTGATGAAAAAGGAAATATCACAAGAAACAAAGCGCGTCTAGTTGCTCAAAAATACACTCAGGTTGAAGGAGTAGACTTCAGTGAAACATTTGCTCCCGTAGCCAGACTTGAAGCAGTTCGGCTCCTATTGTCCTTTGCATGTTCATTAGGGTTCAAACTGTATCAAATAGATGTCAAGAGTGCATTCTTAAATGGATGGCTCAATGAGGAAGTATACGTGGAGCAGCCCAAAGGATTCGAGGATCCTCATCATCCACAACACGTCTACAAGCTCAACAAAGCACTATACGGGTTGAAGCAAGCTCCTAGGGCTTGGTACGAGAGGCTCTCGAAGTATTTGCTTGAACATGGATTTGAAAGAGGAAGCCTTGACAACCTTGTTCATCAAAAGAGAAAGCAAAGGAATTCTAATTGCTCAAGTCTATGTAGATGACATAGTCTTTGGATCAACATACCATGTGCTCAAAGACCACTTCATCGAAATAATGGGTAAGGAATTCGAAATGAGCATGGTAGGGGAACTAACTTATTTCCTTGGCTTTCAGGTTGCACAAAAGAAAGATGGCATATTCCTAAGCCAAACCAAGTATGCTCGGAAGATTGTCAAAAAGTTTGGCATGGAGTCCAGCAAACCTGTCCGAACTCCCATAGGGACTAATGACAAATTGAGCAAAGATCCCAGTGGACAAAGTGTGGATCAGAAACTCTATCGAAGCGTCATCGGAAGCCTACTATACTTAGCTGCAAGTCGACCAGACATAAGCTATGCAGTTGGAGTTTGTGCTCGCTACCATGCCGATCCCAAGGAATCCCACTTGAAAGCAACCAAAAGAGTGATCAAATATGTTTCAGGGACAAGTGATCTTGGTATATGGTATTCCAAAGAATCTAATCTTTCACTACTTGGTTATAGTGATGCAGATTGGGCAGGTGATGCGGACGATAGAAAAAGCACAACCAGAGGTTGCTTCTACATCGGAACCAACCTAGTCAGTTGGTACAACAAGAAACAAAGTTCCATCTCGCTTTCAACTGCCGAAGCCGAATACATTGCAGCTGGAAGTTGTTGTGCACAATTGCTATGGATGAAGCAAATGATGCTAGATTATGGAATTGATCAAGAAATCCTCAGCCATACTATGTGACAATATGAGTGCTATCAACATTTCGAAGAATCCAGTCCAACATGGGAGAACTAAGCATATTGAGCTTCGACATCATTTCATTAGAGAACTTGTCGAAGAAGGCATTGTGTCCATCCAACATGTCGGGACTACTGAGCAACATGCAGATATATTCACCAAGGCATTAGATCGTGAAAGATTTGAAAAATTAAGAAGGGATCTTGGTCTTTGCACGATCGCATAAATTCCCGAAGATCATGGAATAAGTTTTTGTTTAAACAAATTTCCCTAAGTTTAATTCTTGCATATATTTTATTTCCTTATTTATATTAATTATTATATTTTGTCTAATATATGCGTTTAAGTTGAATTTTCTGCAGGATCACAAACTAACCATGCCTACCATAATTTGAAATTGTGATATCAAATTTGAACTCGATGTGACATCTGGACTAACAGGCGCGTGAGGCGGGAACGGTTACCTGCACTATCCGTTTGAAATCGTGATCATTGTGGTTTGGGAAGTCGTGATTTCCTTTCCAAACGTGAATTAAGGGAAGTTTATCATTCAATCGTGCCCATATCGTTCCTTGATTGTGTTTCCTTACTTCTCCCGCTTTCTTCTCCTTAAGAACATTCCCCATATATTCTCCAAAGAAGGTGTGCAACTTCACTTGCTCTTGTCAAAAGTTTTTCTTTCAGCAACTATGGTGAAACCACGCGGAAGCCAAAGCTCCAAATCGCAAGACCCCACTCCCACTTCATCAAAAGGAAGTGAGAAGGTGATATCGCCTGAGGAGTCCAGCGCCAAGGGACGTCCTAAAGCTGTTCAGAAGGCGATCGTGGAACAAACCATCTCTAAAACACCTTCTCTTGTTGCCGTTCCATTCCAGTCCTCATCTCATTCCACTGCCGGAGAGAAAGGTGCCACCACCGTTATCGTTCAAGATCCCCTGGATATTAGGGCAGAGGTTTCTGGAGCCAACGTTATGAAGAAAAAGGAAGTCGAATCCCAGAAGGCGAAAGGGAAAAGCGTCTCCACCTCTAAACTCGAGAGAAAGCTGTGGCTAAGAAGAACGCCTCCATCAGCGAACGTGTCGAAGCAGACCTTGCCAAGGCACTGGAACCCCTGGACACCATCCTGGCGAACATTCCATCCATGGAATCCGAAAAGGAGACTGATGCAAGTGCACCCTCTAAAGCTGTGAATCCCACACCAAAAGATGCACAAAAGGTGTCCACTGCAAAGCCCAAGAAGAAAACTCCAGCGAAGAAGGCTGTTGTGCAACCAAGTGCCGTGTCTGATCCGACTCCCGACACCATGATTGTGGAAAATCCTGAAGAACCACTGCAGATCACTACCATAGTGACTCAAACCAGTCCAACCATGGCGTTAGAACTACTGACTGAACAACTTGATGAAGAGGAACTCGACTCAGACTATGTGCAAGAGTCGGATGATGGAAGCTCTGGAGATGAGTCGATGGTCGATTTCAGTGACGATGAAAAGACTGATGCTGCGAACGAGATCACAGAGGGGATTGCCTGGACTACCAGTCAAAAGCGAAAGCATGAATTGAGGAGAGAACCAGAACCAATTATTCCCACCAAGGAACCTGTTGCCACTGATGCCGAACAGGTGGAGGAAGCCGAAGAATCATCCAGCTCTGTGAAGAAGGTAATAAGGAATCCGAAGGTGATACTGAACACCCTCTTGACGATGCCCCTGATCCAACTGGAGGAGATAATCCCACAGAAGACAAGTCCGAGGAATTGGGTTCACAGGATACCCAAAGTGATAAAGATGGATCCGACCAAGAGGATGTCGAGGAAGTATCAGATGAGGAGTCTGAAGAAGATGAATTCGAGCACGAGGAAAAAGAGGAACCCCAGACTGAGACACGAGAACCAACTCCTCCAGCAAGGAGTTCACCAAAGGAGTCCGAACCAAAGAAGCGGACTCGTTCTGAACCTGAAGGATCATCCAAAGCCACAGCTTCCAAGAAGAGGAAGATTGTCGAATCCTCATCTGAAGAACATGAACCAGAGATCATTGATGCAGGGAATGCCATATCCACTGACTTCTATTATGAAGTGTCCGAACAATACTTCTCAACAGTCCTGGAGAAGATGAAGGTGCACCCAGAGATTCGGTTTGCTGCTGCTAGATATGAGGAGATGGGGTGGCACAAATACTTGGAGGAACGGTCCCTACTATTCTGGGGAACAGAGATCAAACAGTACAAAGGACATCTAGTTAGGCATTTTTATGCAAACCTGTGCGCTGAAGTCCTCATCTCCAAAAGCCCCTGGTTTGAACTAAGCTATGCTCAAGGAGAGTTGTTCGAACTGAAAGCAAAGGCCCTGAATCGTTTCCTTCAGGTACCCCGAACATCTCTTAAATCTGTTTACTCTCGTGCTGCCAAGTTTCCCATGAACACCATTGCTGAAACACTTACTGGAGTGGAGGGAAAACGATTTCATGGCAAGGGGTTAAGTGCTGGTGCTTTGACACAAAGGTTTTCACTGCTTTATAAACTATGTGCACACAATATTATGCCCACTGCTAACCTCTCTGTTGTGTCCAAGAATATGTGTAAATTGTTATTTGTCATATATCAGAACTATGAGATCAACTATGGAGCCCTAGTGCTCGAACAAATGTTGGTCTTTGCGGGCAAAATCAAGAGGAAGTACAACACCACACTTCCCTTCCCTGGCCTCATCACTGAATACCTGCAGCATCTCCACATCCTTGGGAGTAAACATGATCGTCCTGAAGACATTGCTGACTTCAAACTCTCCTCGACTCTTGTGAAGAAGAAGCCCGACCTGCCCGGACCAGGAGGAAGGATCCCTGCCAAAGATGCCTTCTCTATGCTGCGTGATGAACTCACTGACCATATCAACCACCTTAAAGTATTGGAAGCTCAAGTGCACACTCGAGTTCAAGCTGCTGAAAAGCTGTTCAGACAGCTTCCTGATGTGTGGTCAGATGAAGAAAAGGAGTTGGATACCAATCCAGAGGAGGAGTCTGATGAGTCTGATGAAGACTCCTCTGAAGAATCTGAATGATGTGCCCTTTTTGGGCAAAATGTGCGCCAGAGGGGGAGTTCAGTTGATATAACCGATGATCGGTTCCTCTGGCAAGCACTATAACAACAAGGGGGAGTCTGCGCAACTGCTGAAGGGTAACTTTTTCATTCCATTTGAACTACTTTTGTGAACTGTTTCTGACTATTTTTGGATATTGCACTATGGCCTGTAATAATGTAACTTTGTTTATTAATGCTGTATTTTTATTGCCATGTGTCGTTTTGATGTAAATGCTCCTAGACTAAATTGATAGGCTTTCTTGTACGGAGCATTAGAATAGTTTGTCTTGACATGGGGACTAATGTAATCGGTGGTTGGGTGAAATAGGAAATATTTCTCCTTTTATGTTCTTGTGTAAATTGTTTAGACATCGGTTTGATCAACTCATATACTGGCCCACATTCTGCCAAAAAGGGGGAGATTGTTGGGAACCAGTTTTGAGCAAATGTGTTCACAACCGATGTCTGGACTACTTTGTTGAACCAACCCCATCAGCGTTCGACAAACTATCCAAAGGAAGAGAAGCTGGCGAATCTGCTCAAGATCATCCTCCAACGACTAGCTGATTCCTTGCCCGGATCGTGCTCAAGAAGAAAGGAAACTAAGATCCTCTATTTCGGGCAACTCCATTCTAAGGAAGGAAGAATTATGGCAAGAATATCTTACCTTAGAATGGAGGCTGTTGTCTCTCTTCAAATACGCCGGCCAAGGGACATTGTACTTACGACTTACATCATTCACTTTCTCCCTTGTGCCATTGAAGCAATTGAGTAAGAGAGAAACATATTCCTTCAGTGTTCGTGATTACATCATTTCGAAGGAAAACATTCGATCAACACTTCCTTGGGTGAATTGATCGAAAGTGTGCCACAGTGTTCTTGATTGGAGTCGACGGGTTCAATCAAGTCTTTCAAGGAGTCGTCAAACTCAAAGAGCTTAAACGAAGATATTCTTGAAGGAGGGTCGCCAACAGGTTTCGATTAAGGGTAACTTGAAGGGGGAGCCTTCAAGGAATTGGAGCAAGGTCAGGGAGATCTTCACCAAAACAGGGGAGTGTTTTGGTTCCACAATTCAACCGCTTGGAGATTGGAGTTGGGCGAGTTAACTCACTATTGTTTAGATCGCGGATCAAGTTAAAACAAATAGTGAACCTCCTGGATTGGTATCCCCCAGATGTAGGCTTGTGCCGAACTGGGTCAACAAACCTTGAGTTCGTTTCTTTACAGTTTATTTATTTTCTGCTGCATAACATTTTAAAACTGTTTAACGTGTTCACGAAAGGTGTTTGAACTCGTTTACAGGACTAGTTTACTGGTTATCCTAGCAAACGGACCTAACGATTATTGTTGGGAACCAATTTTGAGCAAATGTGTTCACAACCGATGTCTGGACTACTTTGTTGAACCAACCCCATCAGCATTCGACAAACTATCTAAAGGAAGAGAGGCTGGCGAATCTGCTCAAGATCATCCTCCAACAACTAGCTGATTCCTTGCCCGGATCGTGCTCAAGAAGAAAGGAAACTAAGATCCTCTATTTCGGGCAACTCCATTCTAAGGAAGGAAGAATTATGGCAAGAATATCTTACCTTAGAATGGAGGCTGTTGTCTCTCTTCAAATACGCTGGCCAAGGGACATTTTACTTACGACTTACATCATTCACTTTCTCCCTTGTGCCATCGAAGCAATTGAGTAAGAGAGAAACATATTCCTTCAGTGTTTTTGATTACATCATTTTGAAGGAAAACATTCGATCAACACTTCCTCGGGTGAATTGGAGTCGACGGGTTCAATCAAGTCTTTAGAGGAGTCGTCAAACTCAAAGAGCTTAAACGAAGATATTCTTGAAGGAGGGTCGCCAACAGGTTTCGATCAAGGGTAACTTGAAGGGGGAGCCTTCAAGGAATTGGAGCAAGGTCAGGGAGATCTTCACCAAAACAAGGGAGTGTTTTGGTTCCACAATTCAACCGCTTGGAGATTGGAGTTGGGCAAGTTAAATCACTATTGTTTGGATCGCGGATCAAGTTAAAACAAATAGTGAACCTCCTGGATTGGTATCCCCCAGATGTAGGCTTGTGCCGAACTGGGTCAACAAACCTTGAGTTCGTTTCTTTACAGTTTATTTATTTTCTGCTACATAACATTTTAAAACTGTTTAACGTGTCCACGAAAGGTGTTTGAACCGGTTTACAGGACTAGTTTACTGGTTATCCTAGCAAACGGACCTAACAATTGGTATCAGAGCCACACGCTCGACAGCGAGATCCAGTTCGACTAGATGGACAACCAAGGTGGATCGATTACTAGACCTCCTTTGCTGGATGGATCCAATTATACATTCTGGAAAGATCAGATGGAATCCTTCCTTGTGTCACTTGATGATGGAATTTGGGATGCCATTGAGACACGATATCAACCACCAATGATCGAATAAGAGGATGGAACTAAAGTTCCCAAGCCCAGATCTAAGTGGACACAAAAAGAGAGGACTGATGCAACGAGAAATTCCAAAGCCATTTATGCCATTCACAATGCTATCACAAGAGATCAATACTGACTCATTGCAGGTTGTAAAATTGCACATGATGCTTGGACCACACTTGCCAATACCTACGAGGGTATGGCCCCGGTAAAAAAGTCTCGTCTCATCACTATTGAATCTCAATTTCATAAATTATGCATGGATGAGAATGAAACTGTTGGTCAATATATTTGTAAAATTCGTGATCTAACAAACCAAGCCCTTCAGCTTGGAAAAGTGTATTCTCAACAGGAAATTGTAGGTAAAATCATTGGTACGCTTCCTGAAAGGTTCAATGCAAAAATTGCAGCCTTGGAGTTGTACAAAGATTTTGACACCTTGCAGGTTGACGAGTTGATGGGAATCCTACAATCATGGGAGATGGATCATGGCAAATTTAAGGTCAAAAGCATTGCTTTTAATGCGGAGTCCAAACAGCCTGTCAAAACACTTGATGATGTCAATGAAGATTCTGGTGTAGAGGGAGGCGATGATAATGAAATCTTTAGGCTCACAGAGCAGTTGACCCCTCTATTGAGAAACAAGATGCCCAATCAAGACGTTGCCAGGAAGAAAAGTTGTCCATCCAAGAAATCCAGACCAATGGATGAAGACAGTTTTGATCAAAGGAAAAATGATGAATACAAAGGACCCCAATGCTTCGAATGTGGTGGATTTGGTCATATCAGGGATGAATGTGCAAATCTAAAGCAAGAGAAAACTTGTCATGTCACCTTTAGGAATTCAGACAATAAAATCAACTCTAGTGAAGTGGAATATGCTCGTATAGGTGCAGACACCTGGGATTCAGACTCGGGTTCAGACACAGAGTTCGAACCAGGTAACAATCCCAACTCAGTCAATACTTGTTTTACTAATCCTATTTGTTCTTCGTCTTACAGAGAATAGGAAAAGAGTATTGCAAGGTTATCTAAAATATATGATGAAACCTCTAAGAGACTAGAAATTTCATTGACTGAGGTTGAGGAACTTAAAGTGGTCAATCAGAACCTGAAGAAGCAAATAAACAGACTCTCGGATGAAAAAGATCAATTGGTTGAGAAATCTGAGAATCTGTCCAAGAAGGTGTCTGAACTGGAAGGTGGAACTCTACAGTTACAAGTTGATAAAGATAAAATTTCAGCTAAACATGATCAATTGGCGGTTGAAATGATGGAGCTCAAAGAAAAACATGCTAAAGAAGAAAGTACTTTGGCAAGATTGAACAAAGGCAAAGCCAAGTTAGATGATGCAATTGCGGCGGGAAGGCGTAGTGGAAATAGACAAGGCCTTGGATACCAATCCTCACAAGGGTCTTCATCTGGTGATAAAGGCACGACCAAATTTGTTTCTGGAGGAATGTTGAAGAAAACTACTCAAAGAATGAAGTTCGAAATACTGTTCAACAATCTAAAGGCAACAGATGGAACAGAAGACAACCTCCTCCAGTACCTCTTACATGTGATTATTGCAAATTGGAAGGACACAAGACCAACCATTGTCAATGAATCATCAAACATCTACTTGATGGTCGACCCGTGTCATGGCCTAATGAAGAAATGAAAAAGATGATAACTATCAGAAGAGTATGGGTGGCAAAATCTTCAAATGTTATTGAGAAAGGTACACCGAAGAGGGAAATTCTTAAGGCCATTCCGGTTGAAGGAGGTGATAATCAAGAAAAGAATAAAGAGAATCACCAAACAATCATAGGTGAACGGGTGAAAGCAAAAGAGACTGAAACTCAGGAGTCCAGGGAAACAGTTCAAACTCCGGATCGAACCCCACCCGTTGAACAGACAAATGTTGAGGTTGTGTAACACCCCGGATTTGATAACCCAGGCCGGGATGCCACCGCCACACCTCCCTAGCAAGACACGGATTCTCCGAGCTCGCTAAAGAGATGCAAGGCTATGGGTATTGAAAAGAGTTTTAAAACAAGTCCGGAAATTACTTAAAAATAATAATGTATTGTCATCCACACATAATAATAAAAATAATAAGTTGCAGCGGAAATATTAAAATGGGGCCGACATGGCCAAAACTCGGGTTAACAGGCCCGTGTACAGTCTCATGCAGAAAATAATTTAATGTCCAAAATAAATTCCCCGGATGTATGCTCATGCTTCATACTCTGTCATAGAAAAATAAAAAGCAACGTTTATCAGTATTAAAGAATACTGAGTAAGACAATCCCTAACATAGCAATAAAGGGGTTTAAAAATTTTAATAATTAAAAACTCACTTTTAAGCATGCATATTAAAACATGTAATTTGACTAATTAATAGACAATAATTTAATTCACATTTTCTCATAGCTAAATTAAATTTAAAAATGTTAATTTGAAGCATAGGCAAAATTTTAAAACATGGCATAGTAAATAATTGAATAGAATGAGAAAAGACGTAATTTAAAAATAAGATAAAGTCTTTTAATTTTTCCCCGTTACACCACCATCTCAATAATATGTAAGTTAGCCGGCAATCTGGCAGCCGCAGCCAATTTAGTAAGTTTCTGTTTAATCGGCGATCCGGCGGCCGCAGCCAATTTAGTAATTGTCATATAGCCGGCGATCCGGCGGCCTCAGCCTATTTAGTAAGTTTCGTTTAGCCGGCGATCCGGCGGCCGCAGCCAATATAGCAAGTTTCATTTAGCCGGCGATCCGGCGGCCGCAGCCAATTTAGTAAGTACCAGTTAGCCGGCGATCCGGCGGCCTCAGTCAATTTAGTAAGTTTTCGTTTAGCCGGTAGTCCGGCGGCCGCAGCCGTATCCGCCATACCCAGTAACACTCCAGAGCCTCGGAAAATCCATATGGATACTCCCGAGAGTGTAGGCCCAAAATACATTGCCGTTTTGGCATAATTTCTCAAAACATTCGCTCTCGTCCATTTAAGCACGAAGCGGAAAGCTAGGGGGGCACCCTGCAGAGCACTCGCCCCCTACTTAGGTAACCGATATCGTTTTAACTTAGTGTAACGGGATTTTTTTCCAAAATTTAGCTTTATCGTATAACAAGGTCTCGACCGTTTGTTTAGAAATTTCAAAGTCTCACAATTTCAACAAGTTTCTCAAAATATGATTTCCATAAGATGCTGTTTACTCCAAAATTAATTAAAAATTCGTCTTGAGTCCAAAAATTCTGAAAATTTACCAGTAACTCGAAAACACAGAGACGAGCAAGTTTTGTGTTTTAAGTTTTTTGATCCGGGTTAAGGAAACAAGTCAGAAATCAAGTTTTTCACAGGAGTAGTACGCTGTCAGGATTCAAGCTTGACACAGTTTCAAAACTCAACTTTTTGACGCATCAAAAGGACTCCAAAAATTCTGAAATTTTATGGACACTTACTAGACATGATTATCTACAACTTTTGTTTACATAACAAAGATTAGTTCGGAATAGAAATGGTATAAACATGCTCATCAAGTTCGAACAAGTGCACTGTCAGTTTTCAAAAATTTCTTAAAATCATAGAATATGTCGAAACACGATTTGGGGTAGCAAACCTCAATAAAAAACCTCTGAAATTTTTACACAGTATGGATTAAGATCTTAGGATCAAAATCCTAGTTTTGAGTTTTTCGGTTTGAATGCTCAAAATAGGAGTTCTGGTCGGATTTCCGAAAATGCGCAGATTGGGGTTTTTAGGTTCGATTTTAACGGTTTGTTTTAGATCCAACGTTTCAGACGCCCCTAAGCCACCCATATTGACATGAAAGGTATTGACTTACTATAAGAGAGTTCTTGGATGTCCTAGGGTCGGTCGACTCGTCCAAAATCACCACGAACGGATCCACGCACACGTACTCCTTCTCCTTTGGCCACGAACGTGTTTGCAAGTTCGAATCCGTAAGTTAGCATGATGGTTTATGATTAAAAATGATAAAGAAACCTAATCTAACCCTTACCAACGATCCAAAGACTGTAATCCTTGATCTACACACTTCCTCGGTCGGATTTGGTTGCCAGAAACTCGTCGGAAGGTAAGAACTTTGTATTTTCGGTTTTGGGAGGGTTTGGGATGAAGAAAGGGTTTGAAGACTGAAAAATTGGATAGGGATCAGCCAATTCTCGGCCTTATTGCCTTTCCCTCAGCTGGAATCAAGTTTCCAAAGTCGGGGTCGTAAATTTTGGCAAGAAATCGCCGAAATCGTGCAATTTGCAGTTGTTTGCTGCTGTGGCGCGGGGTTGGCGCGGACTGCGCGGGGACCGCATGGCTCCGGTCTGGACCGTGGTCCGGACCGGGTCGTGCGATTCGTCGGGTCCTTTCCTCCTCTCTTTCGGACTTCTATCCTTCTACATTTTCGGGCTCGATTTTCCGGGTCATTCTCGGATTACGATTCCTATCTTAGATTTATTTCGACTTAAATTTATTTCGTGTTTGAAATCTTAAGTCCGTCGGTTTCGGATTTGTCAGCTTCTAATTCGTCGTCTTCGATTCCCGCGCAACGATTTATTTATTTAAATCATTTTCGACTTCACAGTTCTTGGAGTTAAAATTCTCTTGCTCTTCGAATTTAATTCCAATTCTTTTGCCTCGATCCATGGAATATCTTCGGGTTTCCTTTCCCTCTTTTATTCCATTTTGAATTTAGAATTTATCGGTATTTGATTTCCGAGCAATAATTTATTGTGATAAATTATTTTCTTCTTCTCGGAGATATTTCGACCTTGATTGGATTAAGAAATAAATTTTATTCCTTTAGACGCCGATAAAAATCCCGGGTATTACAGGCTGAATCTGAAAGAGGAATTCAAAGACATCATTTTATTAAAGGATTGGTCGAATATGGCACTATGTTCATGAAACATGTCGGCACTCTGGACTAGAACGCTTTTATTGATCAAGGTTCCTGATCGGGACAGATGTGGAACATTAATAAGGGACCTTGAACCTTGCACCGTCGGCAGTCTTCATGGAATAAGTGTTTATATTTATACAATCTAAATTGTTCTTATTGTTTATTCATTATTATGATGATCTTATGGTGTGCAAGGATGATGACTTCAAGAAAAATAGGCACTTGGATATTATCATGTGTCAAAAGGAGAAGATGGTTAAAGAGATGCTCGAGATTGAATACTATTATTGAGGGGGAGATATCCCATGTTGAAATACCCCGTGTTGGAGATTAAGTAATCTTTAAAAGGGCTTATTTTGGTCAAGATGTGACCCTGAAGGAGAGAAAGTTAATGCCATGGATCATAGGATACATTCTTGAAAAGGAAAAATAAAGAAGAAGCAAGGAGGTGAAGAAGAGAATGATAGTGAAGCAACCAACTCAAGCTTTTAATAATGGTAGGCAAACAAGCTCCTATGTCTTGTCCTCACAACATCATTAAACTCAAGTGTTGGTAATAATCTTCTTGGCAAGCTTCAAGTCCAAGGAGATGAAGAAATCAACTCAAGCTCACACATTAATGGCAAACATGCTCATATGTCATATCCTCCATTTTCAGTGCTCACAATAATTGATTTAAGAACAACATAGAGTCCTTCAAGCTCTAAGTGTTGGAATTGCCCCAAATGAAGTGATCATTTAGAGGGAGTGATCTTTTGGAGTGCTTGCAAAATGCTAAGTCTTATCATTCAACAAAAGATAAAGTCTTACAAGTGAAGGGGGAGGCATATTTATAGTAGCCAATGCCCCTACGTACATACAAGTGAAGTAAAAATGAAAAAGAGAGCAAAAAGTGAGGTTGCGTCGCCAGGCATGGTGCTGTGTCGCCAAGCAGGGTTGTGTCGCCAGGCGTCGCCTGGCGACACATGGTTCCGGAAACGTCACGGATTGTCCCCCTAGTGAGTCTGGAGAAGTCGTGTCGCTAAGCGCCTAGGGACACAGGCCTGTCACTAGGCGTGGCCTGGGGACACGGGTTGGCTGGCGACACGGTGGCTGGAGACACGGCTCGGAATATGTTTTTGCTCGTCTGGAGAAGTTGTGTCGCTAAGCGCCTGGGGACACAGGCCTGTCGCTAGGCGTGGCCTGGGGACACGGGTCGGCTAGCAACACGATGGCTGGGGACATGGCTCGGAATATGTTTTGGCTCGTCTGGAGAAGTCGTGTCGCTAAGCGCCTGGGGACACATGCCTGACACTAGGCGTGGCCTGGGGACACGGGTCTGCTGGCGACACGGTGGCTGTTTGGCGCCACGGATGATCCAAAACTAGTGTTTTTCTATCATTTTCATGCCTTTTACACATTAAGGCATATTAATACTATACTATTACAAAAATAATATCAAAATGATATTCTTCATCCGATCGATCTTCTGGGTCACAGTTCCGGCTCCCGGACATCTGCCTGCTCGAGCTGTAGGAGTAGAGTTGCTTCGGATCAGAATCTGTCAAACTTGGAGAGCTCTTTGTCAAAATTATTCTTCAAAAATTCTGCTACATGGGATGTGAACTTCTTTGTCTGCTTCCTCGAATAGTGTCCTTCCGGAAATGGAAATACTGTTGCTACAGTTCCGGCTTCCACGCCATTCCCTCCCCCTTGAGGAGGTTGAGCGATCAACCGACAAGTATCGTACTCCTCCGGTTCGTCTCGTTCAAATAGCACAAGATCTGCAACACTGAAAGATGGATTAATGTTTCCATATTCTTCCGGTAATTCCAGTTTATACGCATTATCATTAATCCTTTCAAGAATTTTAAATGGTCCATCTCCCCGTGGAGATAGTTTGCTGCGCCTCTTGGCTGGGAATCGTTCCTTTCTTAGGTGAAGCCACACCCAATCTCCTGGTTTCAGTACCAGTCTTTTCCTTCCCCTATCATGATATCGTGCATATGTCTCTGCCGATTTCTGCAAGCTCTCTTTGACATTTTTATGCATTTCCTTGATTGCTTGAGCCCTGTTTCTGCCATTAATATTTAAATGCTCATTGCAAGGCAATGGCAGAAGGTCAATCGGGGATAGGGGGTTAAAACCACACACACATTCAAATGGAGAAATATGAGTTGCACTATGGATGTGCCTATTGTATGCAAATTCAATGTATGGCAGGCACTCATCCCAGCTCTTCGAATTTGAAGATGTAATAATACGAAGCAGATTACCTAACACCCGATTAACAACTTCCGTTTGGCCATCAGTCTGTGGGTGAAATGCAGTAGAAAACAACAGCTTCGTTCCAATTTCGCTCCAGAGGGACTTCCAGAAATAACTGATGAATTTGACATCTCGATCAGACACGATTGATTTCGGAATCCCGTGCAATCTTACAATCTCCTTGAAAAATAGCTTCGCAATGTGTAGTGCATCGCTGGTCTTCGTGCATGGTAGAAAATGTGCCATTTTTGAAAATCTGTCTACCACGACAAAGATTGAATCTTTTCCACACGCAGTACGAGGTAGACCCAACACGAAGCCCATCGAAATATCTAACCACGGTCCAGGTGGAACAGGTAATGCCTGATAAAGTCCATGCGGCTTGACCGTAGATTTCGCCTTCAAACAGACGATGCATTTAGAAATGAATTCCTCGACTTGTTTCCTCAGTCCGGGCCAATAGAATTTTTCAGCTAAGATTTCAGCTGCGGCGTTCTTTCCGAAATGTCCCATAAGTTGTCCATTGTGAGCTTCTTGAATAAGCAACTCTCTGATAGAACCTCGTGGAATACACAGCTGATTTTCCCGGTAGAGAAAACCATCGAGTCGGGAAAATTCTTTAAACGAGTGTACCTCGGTCTGTCGGTACACTTCCTCAAAATCTGGATCAGTAGCATACACAGTTTTTATATGCTCGAATCCCATTAGATGTGTCGTCACCATGGCTGCTAATGTTGCTCTGCGAGACAAGGCATCTGCGACCACATTGTCCTTTCCCTTTTTGTATCGGATGTCATAGGGAAAGCCCTCGATAAACTGGCTCCAGCGTGCATGTCGCTTGCTTAACTGGCCTTGTCCTCGGATATGTTTCAGCGTTTCATGATCCGTATTGATGACGAATTCTCTACCCCGAAGATAATGCTGCCAAACTCTCAATGCCCTTACCACAGCAAACAGTTCCTTATCATAAGTGGAATAATTCAATGATGCTCCCAAAAATTTTTCACTGTGGTAAGCAATCGGACGACCTTCTTGAATTAACACTGCTCCCATTCCCGTTCCGGATGCATCGCATTCAATTTCAAATGGGAGATCAAAATTCGGTAAGGCTAACACCGGAGCATGTGTCAATTTCTCTTTCAAATCAGTAAACGCCTTCTGTTCCGTTGGCCCCCACTTAAAAGACAGATCCTTTTTAAGTAGCGTCGTCAGGGGCGCGGCAATAACACTGAACTGCGGTACAAAACGACGGAAAAAGCCGCAGAGTCCTAAGAATTCACGAACCTCATGCACAGATTTCAATGGTGGCCAATCAGAAATGGCCTTCACTTTCTGCTCATCGACTTTCAATCCTCCCTGTCCAACAATGAAGCCCAGAAAATTCAGCTCTGTTGCGTGGAACGTACATTTTTCTAGATTGGCGTACAATTTCACTTCTCGCAACCTGTTGATCACCTGTTGAACATGAGATACGTGATCAGGTTCGTTTGCACTGTAAATTAAAATGTCATCGAAATAAACTACAACAAATTTATTAATGAAACTGCACAATGTCTCATTCATGAGACGCATAAATGTTGACGGCGCGTTGGTGAGATCAAATGGCATAACCAGCCATTCGTAGAGTCTGAATTTGGTCTTGAAAGCCGTTTTCCATTCATCTCCGGGTTTCATTCGGATCTGATGGTAACCGCTTTGAAGATCAATCTTCGAGAAAATATTTGCGTGACCAAGCTCGTCAAGCATATCATCAAGGCGTGGGATGGGGTGTCGGTACTTCACAGTAATTGCATTGACGGCTCTGCAGTCGACGCACATGCGCCAGGAACCATCTTTCTTCGGAACAAGTAGCACTGGTACCGCGCAAGGAGATAAACTTTTGCGTACCCATCCTTTATCAAGCAATTTCTGTACTTGAGATTGAATTTCCTTTGTCTCTTCCGGGGTCATCCGGTATGCTGGTCTGTTTGGGATAGAAGCGCCTGGCACAAAATCAATCTGTTGTTCGATGCCACGAAGAGGTGGTAATCCAGCAGGTACTTCTTCTGGAAATACGTCTTTATTTCGCTCCAGCATCCTAGAAAAATTATCAGGAAATTCAGGTGCAGCATTGCAAGTTCTATAAACAATTTCCACAGGTTTACAATAGGCTAAGAAACAGTGACCTGTTGGGTTGTCGTGCTGCACTGCTTGATCAAATTCATTCTTTGTCAGCAAAAGGCATGGTTCTGAACTTTTATCTGAAATTTCCAATCTAGAAAATTTTGCTTTGCTTTTCTGCTTCGCCTTGTGTTCTTCTTCTGCTTTGCGCATGTTTTCACGAAGTCTCTCTTGATCAATTTTAACAGTTTTGATCGGGAGAGGCTTTACAGTGTACAATTTATTACAAAATTTAAAACTCAAAGAATTGTCTTTGCCCATGTATGTGACATCGTTATCATACAACCAAGGCCTTCCCAACAGAATGTGACAGGCCGTCATCGGTACGACATCACACCAAACTTTTTCAGCATACGAGCCAATTTTGATGGGAACATTGGCTCGCTGAGTCACCCTTAAACTTCCATTGTCATTTATCCAATGTAGATGGTATGGCTTCGGATGGTCTTCGGTAGGCAGCTCTAACATGCGAATAGTATATGTACTAACAACGTTAGTGCAACTACCGTTATCTACAATTACTGAAGCCAAATTTCCATTTAAATCGCAATGACAATGAAATAAATTCTCTCGCTGCTCGTCAGGTGGTGGTTGTACAACTTTTTCTGCATTTAACGCCCGCATTGCTACGAAAGTAGTTAACACTCTTTCCTCTGTTTCCTCTACTACTTTGTGGTCACCACTGACTTCTTCAATTTTGATTGGAGCAATTTCCTCTTGTTCCTCCTCTTCTGATCCTTCCTCATCGGACTCGATGATTTTTAAGTGACCGCTCTCCAGCACTGCAACCCTTTTGGTGAAGGGACACTCATTTGCATAGTGTCCTTTTCTCTGGCACTTAAAGCACATGACATCTTTGATGTCTCTTTTTGGTCGTGCTGGCTGTGTATTCTGTACAGGCGGCTTGTAAGCTTTAAATTCCTTTGCCAGTTCGAAACCTTTCGGTTGTGGTGGTTTGGGCTTGTCCTCGATGCGGGGCCACTCTTTTCCTATCCAATTCTTCCCAGGCCAAGGTTTGCTCGGTCCGGAAGAACTGCTACCGAAAGTGATCCGTGGGGCCCGCCGATGTTGTGCTTCGATCTTGGCTGCAAGATGTACTAAATCCTCAGTATGTTCGTAGCCTCGAAGATCCACTTCATCTCTGATATCTTTCCTAAGCCCTTCCATGAATCTGGCATTGGTAATCTCTTCATCTTCTCTAACTCCGCAACGAGTCATCAGTTTTTCCATTTCCTGATAATATTCGTTGACAGTCTTTCCTCCTTGAGTTAGAGTCGTCATCTTATGGTACAAGCTTTTCCTGTAATAAGATGGCACAAATCTTTGCTGCATCAGTCTGACTAAATCATCCCATGTCTCGGTTGGCCTGAAACCTCGTTCTCTGATTTCCTTCGCGGTTTTCTGCCACCAAGCTAAGGCGTAGTCCTTGAATTGAGTCACTGCAATCTGTACCTTTTTTCTCTCAGAATAATTATGGCAGTCAAAAATCAACTCAATGGAATCCTTCCATTCAATGAACTCTGCTGGATCAGGTGTTCCTTTGAACACGGGAAGATCAAATTTAATTCCTTTAATTTCTTGCTCCTCATCCTGGTTATTCTGATACCTTTGGCCTCTTGGTGCCCTAGGTCCTCGAGGTGCTGCTGCAGGAGGGGGTGGATGAGCATTATGTCCGGCATTTGCTCGGGGCCCCCTCGGCATATTGTACTGTTCCTCAAGTTCCTGATCTGCTTCGGCCATATCATCATCAGGATTAATTTCACTTTGCTCTGAGTCTGGAGTATTGTGTGGAACATTCGGGTTTGGGATCTTAATGTCCCCTAACTGATGTCTCTGTACCACTTGGTTTATGTGTTGCTCCACAGAATTTCCCTGAACTCGGAGTCTATCCTCAAGATCTTTGTGCAGGCCTTCGATCTGACTATCGACTCTGCTATTAATGTCTTCAATCTTCTTATCAATTCTTTCCATTTTCTGGTTCAATGATTAAAGGAAGTTGATAATGTCAGAGTTTGATGTTCCAGATGCTCCTGCCATCGTATCAATTTGATCATCTACACAAAACAAATCAATGCTATATATATAGGAAAGTTAGTAGCACTTGCACAACAGATAAATATCACTCAGGGAGCGCTCTTGATTTTCTCTCGTTCGGTATGATGCTTCCGTGAAGATTTCAACCACGCTTGAGATTGAGGCTGAAAACAAGACTGTTGCCCACACTACTAGATTCGATAAAACGGACTCGACCAAAATAAAAATAAAATGAAGAGAAAATAATTACAGATATTAATGTACTGAATATGTGATCAATATGTAAAGATTTAGTGTTATAGCGATTAATCACAATTTACACGTCGAATTCCAAAATCCTCACAAAGGGTAAAAAATTTGGGGGTGGAGTTTAAAAATATGAAAAGAGGTCTCAAAGCACTCGACTCCCGATATGATCACACTGGCTTCCCAATATCAGTACTTGATGAAAATATTTTTCTAGGGTACTCTCCAATATTAACAGATGAAATTTTCCCGGAGGAATTTCAACAGTTCGGTTTCACATTAACAGATGAAATTTTCCCGGAGGAATTTCAACAGTTCGGTTTCACTTGTTATGAGAGGAATTTTAAGAGCGGAAACATTGCCCGATTAAAATTTCAACTCTGTGTTCGTGATTTAATTAAATCAGAGGAACCAAGTGCCAACTGTGTATATCCGACTTAGGAAAAATTTTGAAAACAATATTGCTCAAATGGAGAAGTAAGCCCGTCGCCAAGTGAGGTGCTTGGCATGAAAGTGTTGTGGCGCTAGAGGAGGGTGTGTCGTGAGAGGTTGGGGACACGGGTTGTTTAGGGACACAAGTGTCTAGGGACACATGTGTCTAAGGACACAAATGGCTAAGGACACAAGTGTTTAGGGACAAGGGGTTTGAGGACACAAAGGGGGTTTAAGGACAAGGGTTGTGTTTGAGGACACAAGGTCTAGGGACGGAGGAGAGTATCACGACACAAGCTTAGGGACATTAGAGGTGTTTGGCGCCACAATGGAGTGTTTGGGGACACAAGTTTTTGCTTAAGGACAACCCACAATTTTGGACTTAAGAGAATGATGATGTCACTTTGTCTCAAATGCACTTGAGTGAATCACACAAAATAAGGCATTGGGCGGCTATCAATTCCCTATGGCCGATTTGTCCCCTTAACAATATCAGATTTTGCACCTTTTTGAATCAACAATTATGTCCCAAGAACAAACTTGAAGATGGTGAAGAACAAGGATGAAGATTTGAATGAACAAGGTGGTGGATGATGAACACTCACTCTTGGATTTGGAATTTTGATGCAAATTTCCAATTAATAACTTAAACACACATCTCAACTTGCTTCACTAACACATATTTAAGTCCATTAACATCCAAAATTCAGAATCATATAGCAAAGTTGATGGAATTTTCGAGTTTGATGAAGAACAACACCAAAAACTTCAAATAATCATAACTTTGTCATATGAACTCCAATTTTGATGATCCACATATGTAAATCCATCTACTCAACATGAGGAATCCAAATATCAACCCAGATTTGCCAAATTCAAAATTATTAAGTCCGAAATGGGTTCGAACAGATTCTGCCAACTTTTTAAGTTTTTTGATTTTTTGATGTTTTTAGGGTTTTTGAAGTTTAAACTCAAGAAAGATCCTATCTTTAGCTCTGATACCAAATTCTAACTAACTAATGCCATGGATCATAGGATACATTCTTGAAAAGGAAAAATAAAGAAGAAGCAAGGAGGTGAAGAAGACAATGATAGTGACGCAACCAACTCAAGCTTTTAACAATGGTAGGCAAACAAGCTCCTATGTCTTGTCCTCACAACATCATTAAACTCAAGTGTTGGTGATAATCTTCTTGGCAAGCTTCAAATCCAAGGAGATGAAGAAATCAACTGAAGCTCACACTTTAATGGCAAACATGCTCATATGTCATATCCTCCATTTTCAATGCTCACAATAATTGATTTAAGAACAACATAGAGTCCTTCAAGCTCTAAGTGTTGGAATTGCCCCAAATGAAGTGATCATTTAGAGGGAGTGATCTTTTGGAGTGCTTGCAAAATGCTAAGTCTTATCATTCAACAAAAGATAAAGTCTTACAAGTGAAGGGGTATTTATAGTAGCCAATGCCCCTACATACATACAAGTGAAGAAAATATGAAAAAGAGAGCAAAAAGTGAGGTTGTGTCGCCAGGCATGGCGCTGTGTCGCCAAGCAGGGTTGTATCGCCAGGCGTCACTTGGCGACACGGGGTGTCTGGTGACACATGGTTCCGGACACGTCTCGGATTGTCCCCCTGGTGAGTCTGGAGAAGTCGTGTCGCTAAGCGCCTGGGGACACAGGCCTGTCGCTAGGCGTGGCCTGGGGACACGGGTCGGCTGGCGACATGGTGGCTGGAGACACGGCTCGGAATATGTTTTTGCTCGTCTGGAGAAGTCGTGTCGCTAAGCGCCTGGGGACACAGGCCTGTCGCTAGGCGTGGCCTGGGGACACGGGTCGGCTGGCGACACGATGGCTGGGGACACGGCTCGGAATATGTTTTGGCTCGTTTGGAGAAGTCGTGTCGCTAAGCGCCTGGGGACACAGGCCTGTCGCTAGGCGTGGCCTGGGGACACGGGTCGGCTGGCGACACGGTGGCTGTTTGGCGCCACGGATGATCCAAAACTAGTGTTTTTCTATCGTTTTCATGCCTTTTACACATTAAGGCATATTAATACTATACTATTACAAAAATAATATCAAAATGATATTCTTCATCCGATCGATCTTCCGGGTCACAGTTCCGGCTCCCGGACATCTGCCCGCTCGAGCTGTAGGAGCAGAGTTGCTTCGGATCGGATCTTGTCAAACTTGGACAGCTCTTTGTCAAAATTATTCTTCAAAAATTCTGCTACATGGGATGTGAACTTCTTTGTCTGCTTCCTCGAATAGGGTCCTTCCGGAAATGGAAATACTGTTGCTACAGTTCCGGCTTCCATGCCAGTTAATCATACCGATGAATGATTGAGGAGGAGATCGTTGCTGCTGCTGCTCAGTTATTGGTAATATCGTTTTATGATTTTTGTATTTCTATTCTTTGTTTATGTTGGAACAGTTTTTATGAACTATTGTTATGCACGGGCCAATAATAAAATATTTTGTGTGATGATGCCTATCATTAGTTATTTTTGTTGCCAAGTGCTGTTTGCGTTGTACATGCTCCTAGATTGTGATAGAACATATTTTGTACGGAGCATTAGTATAGGTTTGTTTTGTTGGGACTTGATGTAATTGGTGGTTGAGGTTAGATGATGTTCTTCATGCTTGATGCTTAGAAGTTCGACATCGGTTTGATTAAGTTGTAACTGGACCACATCCTGCCAAAAAGGGGGAGATTGTTAGGAACTTATTTTGGCAGAATGTGTTCACAAAAGATGTTCCTAACAAGAACAACCAGAATAGATTAATGAACAGAAGACCAAGATGAGAGATGTGCCCAAGTAAGGATCTGGAGTTTGAAAAAAAGAAAAGCACGACATAGGAGACATATGCATTTTTTTTTTAACATACAAACTATTGCAAAAACTGGGGTTTTAAGAAACATAAATGAATAAATGAACTTGCTAGGCTATATTAAGCCACTCAATTTCCTTTCCATCAATACGCATTAATCCTATTTGAACACAGATAGATTAACTTAATTAAAAACAAGGGATATTTAACCCGAAGGCCCATCATTAACTCGGTCGTCGTCCGTTCAAGCAAAAAAAAAAATTGTTCAGAAAAAAATGGAAGATGCCAAAACAAAGGAAAGATGCCGGAATACAGGAAGGTGTGTGTTCTATAACTAGCGATGGCAAACTAAAAGAACTACGAAATCTCCACATAGAAGCTACTCATCATCTTTATTTGGGATCGCCATTCTCTTCGGGATTCTCTTTGGGGTCCTCTTCACTGTCATCTTCAATGTTAATTATGGGTACTTGGGCTGGGCCTGGAGGGGGTGAGTATGTGGTGTGCCAATCTTGGACTTGGCTATGAACCTCTTCGTTATACATAAGAACATTTTTTAGCTCGTTGATCTTATCTTGCATGTCTTGTATAACATGCAGGTGGTGTTGTCTCTTTTTTTTATGAAGCAGTGGTCCAGTTCCGAAAATATAAGCATTTTTGCTTGAGGTCATTTACGGATTTCATGGCTCCTATGTAAGCATTGCTCAGCTCCATGATCAAGTTTACCATTGTCGGATAGTTGGCCATCTATATATACAACACATATTAAATACTGAATGAGGATAAAAATAATGCAATGTATGTATGCATATGAATGTACATCCCCCCAAAATTTCATGCAACTAAGTAAGTTTGATATTATATTTGAATTTAAATGATATACTATATTTTTCAATGGGGGTTTAAAATTCAAAATTTGCCCATGGAAGTAATGTACTTAAATACTTACCATGTATTTAAAAATAGTACGGCTCTGATACCACTTTGTAACACCCCCATTTTTAAAAACAACGGAAGGAGAGATGTTACCTCTACATTTTTTATCTAAGTTTACTTCCAAGCTACTTAAATAGAAAATGCTAAGGTTTAAAATGAAAATATCTTTACAAACTTTATAATAAAAATGCTTGTAATTATGTACGATGTTAAATATATATATGAGTCCAGAAATAAAGTTGCAAATAATTATTTTAAAGTACCACTGTGACCTCGTAGGGTCGAAATAAATATAGTGTAGCATAAAAGATTATTTTCAAAATCCTCAATCCCAATCAAATGCCATGCCAAGCTCAATCTTCTATCCTGAAAAGAAGTGAAATCAACAACATCAGCAAAGCTGAGTAAGTCAATCCTCTATCCCACACATACTGGACGCTCAGGATTGACTCAACGACACAAAGGAATAATTATATAGTGATATTGATAATTTACCGAATTTAAATTCCAAAATTATAATAAAGGCAACACATATGTCAAATGAAACCAACCCAATGCACCATAATAATCCATTAATCACATATATCATCTCTCGCCATGCAGAAGACTCTATAACTGCTAACACCGGTGTCCTATAATAGTACAAAGACTGTCTAGGGTTATAGACAAATACAAGCTCTTCCCAAAAAAGGGATAATTACCCTCATCCAATATCCAATATTCAAATATCCATATACCATAGAGTTCATACATTGGTTTCATAAAACATATATCTTACCAAATACCAAGTCATAGACCAAACACTGAAATGTTATACCATCGCCACAAATTCATAATGTAGGAACTGGTCCATAGAAATTTAATATTTGCCATATAAATTAGAACATATTGTATAGGAAGCAAACATTACAAAAATTAATGAGGACTCCCTGACCCACATAAGTCATGCACAGGGACAATTTAGAATTGGCTTCATCTCCACTGTTTTGTTTGATTCGAAACAAAAGCAAAGGCAGGCAAAATTTCAGTTCCACATACAGGTCCCACACGATTCTCTTTGCAAACCAATTTGACCCTTTTGCTTTGGAATTGACTGCACTAGTGGAGACACACACCATAAATACACACGGTATATACATTCCAAACACACAAAAGAAAACCATATTTTAATGAGAGACTTGCAAAACATTAAAAATTGACGAAGATGGTAACAACGTTTTGAGTAAACTGGGATTCAACAAAATCAAGAAGAGTAGACAAAGAAGACAACATAGATGCACTCAAAGATGTATACAAAGCCGTGTATTGGTATGACAGTGGCGATTCTGAAGAAAAATTGAGGATTTGAAACCAAAAAGATGGATAAATAAATGAGAGCAGATCGAGAATAGAGAAGATGACCGAGCCCAGAATTTCCAATTACAAACACCGATTTGAACCAAAAATGAGGATTTGGCAACTAATTGAGTAACTAGAAGGTGAAGCAAAGGAAATACACGACAGAGGGCAGGGTTGCCAAAATTCTTATAGACAATATAAAACAAAAACAAAATTGGGGCCCTGACAGGATGAAACACAAGCAGAGAGTAAAAGAGAAAATAACCCAGATACAATTGTTACAAACAAAATTTGGCCATAGAACAAATGCAGTGAGGAATAGAGGATTAACTAACATTTTTCGGTGTGAGTGAATCGGCAATGGAATAGGGTTAATGAACTTGAAAGCTTTAAGAATCCGCACCAACTCTCATGAACCGATTTTGAAGGAAGAAAGCGGAGACAAAGTGGAATGTTGGGGCTTAAATATTCTCAAAGTTTCCTGGACAAAAATCACAATGGTAAGAAGAAGTCCCTAGAAAGATTTAGGAGGATTGAAAAGAGGGAGACGTTACTCACTGTCTGGAAGGAATGAAAGAGCAGTGAGGAATTATTGGTAAAAATGGAGTATTTAAACACGGAGAGGTTCAATAGGATGGAGGAGTGGTTTGATGAATTGCAGGAAGTGTATCCATTTTTAGGAATGAACGTGTTAGAGTCTGACTTGAACTCCCAACTATTCAGATATTTTGAACTTCTAATTACTGAAATATATTTAGTATAGAAAGATTCAAATCCCTATGACTTCCAACTAACTTCCGAAGGCCCAAATTTGTTGTTGACCCATGCCATGGGCAATTTAAATTAGTTCAATAAAATGTTGTTGACCCATGCCATGGGCAATTTGAATTAGTTCAATAAAATACATAATTAAATATATCATATAAATTAAGTCATTCACTACTAAAATAAGTAATTAAATTTGCATAATTAATTATATGCAAATTTATGGGCATCACAACTATGTCATATGCCAGGGTCATGGAGGACTACCTTGTTACTAGATCCATCCTCCCTTTCACATTGAGACCTTCTTTGTGGAAGAGGCCGAGACTTGGTGGATCAACTTCTGGTCACGCTATGGTCGGCCGGTTGATTATGACCTTGGTCACTTAGGGAAACAACAGACGATGGTGACAAGACCTCCACAGGACCATCACCCGGGCATGCTAGTGACCTAGGCAATCCATCACCAGGGACTCTCCGAGTGGCGAGACCTGCTGCCAAAAGAAAGGCTACTCCTACTACTACATTGACAGCGCCTGCCTCTAAAAAGGCGTCATCGGATCCCGTTCTCTTTCCAGGTTAGTGCCACTTTGCAATTTTGTTCGTTGTATGTTTTTATTGTAATTTAAACTTGTATTTCTCCCCAGCACGTCACCTCCCATCAAAGAAAACACCGAGCACTGGGGTGTTGGCATTCTTCCCTTCATTGCAGGTATCCATATTTGCTTTGATAGCTAATTAATACCCTTTGCATGACCTAATACTTACGTATCATCCAGAGCACCACTGGTCCCCTAGAAAAAACAAAAGATAATCTTTTTATCATTTCGACCGAGGTATGCATCTCCTTGCTTGCTAATCCTATTTATCATCATTTCTTCTTTTACTCATTCCTTGCTTGTATTAGATATTGGCTACGGATGATGTGGCCCCTACAGCGTCCTCTCATCATCCCCAGGATGCTCATCAAGGCCCAGACGGACATGCTCCTGAGCAGGCTTCTACCTCTCAGGTTTATATTGACTCGCATGTATATTTTGGAAACCTTTAATACACTTATCCTCCTGGAGCAAAGTTACTCACCCATTTCTTGTATCAGGTCTTGGCTATGGATGAAGTGGCCCCTATGGCTGCCTCTCATCCTCCCCAAGATGCTCGTCAGTAGTACCCAGATGGAAATGCTACGGATGATATGGCCCTTGTAATTGCCTCTCATCCTGCCCAAGATAATCATCAGCAAGACCCAGACGGTCATGCTACTGAGCAAGCTTCTACCTCTCAGGTCTATGTTGTGTCACTATTGATTTGCATGCATATTTTGTAAACCTCTAATACCTTTATCTTTCTGGTGTCAGGTTTCAGAGACGACTACTGGTGAAGGCGAGACCGACTCATTTTTGGAAGGGCATATTTCGCTGTTAGAGTTGCTTTCTGAGCTGACTGATGTGGATATAGGCGATCTCACTGATATGGACTTTGACAAGATACAGTCTATCATTGTCACACACTTGACATCTGGTCGTTCAGTTGAGGCCCTGATCCTGAGATATTGTTACGTCGCTTGATGCGATTCAAAATTATCCTGACACTCTTGTCACACACTTGACATCTACGACTCTTGCACGCTTAGCCACTTTGGAGACTCAGGCTGAAGCCATCTCTGCCCAATTTGTGGATCTTAATGCAGAGTTAGAGGACTTATGAACCCAGGTCCGCCAGAAGGAAGAAGAATTAGTGCGTCTGAAGGAAACAATAGAGCAAGTGAAGCAAAAGTCAGAAAAAACACGACAGGTGAAGGATGATGTGTGCAAGCAACTGGAAGTGAGCCGAAAGACGCATGAAGTGAAGAGTTGTGCACAAAAAGATGTTGCTGAGGAACTCATGGATGAGGCCCATAGTACTTGGGATGAGATCTTGGTTGATTGGCTCAACTAGCTCAGTAGGTCGTCGCCACTAGATGTGGTTTTGAATTTTTCTCATTTTGTTTTGCCATAGACTTTTGATTTTGACAATTCAGTCTAGTGATATGCACATTTATTCGTAGTTTTTATATGCATCATACACATGACATATCCACGAATAGTCTTTGCTAGCACCAAATTTAAAACTAGTTGGCACCAATTAAATTATATATTTGGCGAAATGGGCTTAGATTTTGAAATTCAAATAGCAACAACTGAATCTCGGGTGAGCAATAATATTTTATTATGAACCATATGGCCAGATATTTCTCATATGGTTCCAACCATAACACCCCATATTCTACTGAACAAGTTTCACCGAGCTCATTCTCTAGTCCCTATATAAGATCTCAATGTAGGCCATAATTTCAAACACTTGCACACGTCTCTCCATTCCACCTTTTATCATGTCAGGTAGAATCAGAGTGGACAATTGGGAGGAGGTTCTCCAGACCCTCTTAGTGAACCAACATCCTCGTGGTGATGATGCGCGACATCTTGAAGTCCTACTCATGGACATTGACGCTACTCTGAAGTTTTCACTGAGAGGAAAGAGAATCTAGAAAGGGCGATTGATTTCTTAACTAGGGTGTACGATGATTATCCATTCCTTGAAGCAGCATTGACCCATAGAGGCCGAGGAAGAGTTGAAGAAATCAGCCGCCGTTCTGAATCGTTTTGTTCAAATAGTATATTGAAGGGATAATGAACTAGGTCTCGTCTGGACACTTATACCACCCTGCTTACGTACTCTATCGACAAGGACCTCAAGAAGATTGCCACTGCCAGAGAGGATGGCGAAGCAAGCAAGAAGGAGTACCAAACCACTTGGGAGAAATTACTCCGCCACCTGGATGATTTACTTGAAGAAGAACCGACCATGAAGGCAGGTCCTGGGCCACACCACTAGGCTCCATTTTCATTTCTGGTTCTTGTTTTATTTGCCTTTCAATGGCCTCCTTTTGTAATCCAACTTTTGGCAATAAGAATTGATTATTTTGATTTATTATTATCATTGTTCCATTACTCAAAGAACGCGTACGCAACCATTTTTAGCTTTGACAAATTCTTGAAACAGAACTAAATCTATTAATGAAAAATAAATCTTGGCTTGGCAAAATTACATTACCATTAGCCACACACGTATTAGCCTCCAGATCTACATTTCATTCTCTAACTTCATGCTTGACCATGTTGTAGTCAGCAAAGTTGTTAGGGTTTGAATGGATCTTGGCATTGTCATGCGGTAACTCCCTTATAAAACACGCCCCATCTCGCCTAGTGGTATCATCCCATTTTATCGTCTTCCCCACTCAATATTTGCCACTACCTTTATGGTCATGTCTACAGTGCCAACAAAGGTTACCCCTGATAATTGATTGGAGCAACTCCAACCATTTCTTGTGGGCAATCACCCTGATGGGGATAGCGCAGATGACCTAGAAATTCTTCTCTCTGATATGGTCAACAGTCTGTCATTTTCCATCCGAGGGAAGCGAACTCTGGACCGATGTTTGGACTATTTGGAGCGACTTCAGATAGATTATGCTCGGGCAGTAGAAAACGTTGGTAGATGCGGAGTGGCTAAGGATCTGCTCCGTCGTCAGAAGCACCAATTAGAGGATATCATAGGCTACCTTGACGAGCAGAAGATTTGGGCGTCCAGGATATCATAGGCTACCTTGACGAGCAGAAGATTTGGGCGTCCATTTACGACCCTTCTTGGCCTTTCAAAACACCCTTGATGAGGCGCTTGAGGACCTCACCCGACAACGTCATATGTACCAAAATGAGGTTAAGGAGTTACTGACAAGCTGGGAAGACTTGCTTCTACAGCTTCAGGCTTTGACCGACGGGTATCCTACTCCCAGGGTTGTTCGTCGGTTCCGTTGATTGTCATCATTCTGCAACATCTTCCCAATATGACGGGAAGTACTTTTTCAAATTACGAGCATTTACGCCCTCATGTTTTTGTTTCCCATTTTTGTCAATAAGTGCAAGTGCTCCATTTCCAAGATCAGTTTGGATAATGAAAGGTCATTCCTAGTTGGGAGACCATTTCTGAAACTCATCATTTTTCTTCTGTAATGGCAAGATAGTCTTCCAAACTAAATCACCAACATGAAATAGATTAGTTTTAACCCACTTGTTATAATAAGGGCCTTCTTTGGGCTTCTTTTTCCATGTTATCGATTGCCCTTAATCAGTTAGAATGAGTTTGTTCTAGTTCCCTCATAAGCATAGTCTCATGAACATCATTGGGAATTGTCCCCACATTCATAGTACGACTACTGTGCACTGTGACTTCCATGGGTAGCACTGCATCTTGGCCATAAGTTAGCCTATATGGGGTGAATCTTGTGGAAGTACTTTTGGTATTTCGGCAAGCCCATAATGCGGTGGATAAATTCTCATGCCATTTCCTAGGCTTGTTTCTTTTGATAATATTAATTAGGATTTTATTGGACGACTCAGCCTGGCCATTCACCTGTGGATAGTATGGAGATGAGTGGTAAAGCTTGATCTTAAATGAAGCTAAATAATTAGTGAATTTCTCCCCAACAAACATTGTTCCCCTATATGTGGTGATGGAGTGAGGTATCCCGTACCGAAGAATAATATGTGAATCGATGAAATCAATAACATCTTTCTCTGAGCTACTGGTTTCAAGGGAATAGCCTCCACCCACTTAGTAAAATAATCTGCCGCTATAATAATGAACTTGTGCCCTTTGCTTGAGGGCGGATGGATCATCCCTATGACGTCCATGGCCCAAGATAAAAAGGCCATAGTTTGATCATGTAGTTCAGGTCAAATACCGGGACATGTTGTAATACCCCAGATTTTTATCAACGTCCAAAGGAATAAAATTTATTCCGATCAATGTCGAAATATCTCCGAGAAGAAGAAAATAATTTATCACGATAAATTATTGCTCGGAAATGAAACGTCGACAGATTCAAAATTTAAAATGGAATAAAAGAGGGAAAGGAAGCCCGAAGACATTCCATGAATTGAGTCAAAATAATTGGAATTAAATTCAAGAAGGAAAAATAATTTTAATTCCAAGAACCCGTGAAGTCGGAATTAATTTAATTAGACGAGTTATTGCCCGGGAGTCAAAAGATGACGAATTGGACGCCGACGAACCCGAGACCGACGGACTTAAGATTTCAAATATGAAATTCATTTGAGTTGAGGTAAATTTAAGATAAGAGTTTATAATCCGAGAATGACCCAAAAAATCGAGCCCGAAAACGTAGGAGGACAGAAGTCCGAAAGAGAGGAGAAAAGGCCCGACGGGATCGCACGGCCCAGACCAAGCCGCGCGCTCCCCGGGCGGTTTTTGGCTACCCCGCGCCAACACACAGTGGCTGCTACACTTGCACGTTTTGGCGATTTCTTACCTTATTTTCGGACCCCGACTTTGGTAACTAAATCCCGATCGAGGGAAAGAGTATATGGACGGATTTGAGGGGATTTGACACTGATAATCAACCCTAATTTCGAAATTGGCAGCCCTCATTCCTCCCAAAAACTCTCAAAACTTCTCCCTTGTTCATCCAAAACCGAAAACCCCAAAATCCCTTGCGTTCTTGAAGTGCCGACGATGAAATCCGAACAAGAGGGACTTGAGAAAGAGAAGACAGTCCCCTAGGACGTTGGTAAGTGGTTTTTGAGTTTATCCAACTATTTTTGAATCCAAAAATCTGATCTAACTAAGGATTTTTGCTTTCGGATTCGGTTCGTGGACGTTGGAAGAGGCAATCGACTTGAGGAAACTCGCTCGTGACATCCCGTGGATCCCGGACGATCCCGTGACCTCCTAGACATCATCCCCGCAGTAAGTTAATGCTTACTTGGTTTTGGGTGACGTAAAATGTAACCAAACATAGAGATTTAGTAACTCTAAAATCTGTCAACACGAAAAACCCCCGGCGCAGCGATTGTGTGCGAATTTTTCGAATCCTTAAAACTGCTCAAACAGAAAAACTCAAAACATGAAAAATGCTCCTAAGACATAGATCTAGTTTGTGTAAAATTTTCATAATTTTTCATTGAGGTTTGATATCTGAAAACGGCCGAGAAAGAACCTGCCTTGAGAGTCGAACGCGAAACTGTGGCAGATTTGAAATCGGACCAAAACCCCTATTTCGAGAGTTCAAACCCGAAAACTCAAAACTAAACTTTTAATCCTAACACATGAATCTAGGTTGTGTAAAAATTTCAGACATTTTCGTTAACGGTTGCTATTTTAAATCGCATCGAAAAGAAACTGTTTTGATAAAACGTGTTTGAAATCTGCCTATGAACATGTTCGAACTTAGTGAGTTTGTTTCTATATTTTGTAGTCCGATTTGATCTTTACAATCTAAATAAAAGTTGTAGATAATCATGTCTAGTATATGTGGTTAAAATTTCAGAATTTTTGGAGTCCATTTGATATGTCAAAAAGCCAATTTTCCGAACTGTGACAAATCTGTTTCGAGACAGATTTCTGTTTGCATAATAGAATCGATTTTTGACATGTTTCCTCAACTTATTTCGAAAAAGTTAAAACACAAAAGTTGTTCGTTAGGGTGTTTTGCATAAACTGTGAAGTTTTCAGATTTTTCGGACTTGAAACGAATTTTTAAATTAAAAAGGCGTAAACTGTGACGCCAAATGACTTTTAAATCGAAAGATTTTGAAATTTCGAAACGAACGATCAAAGACTTGAAATGCAATACATCTATACTTTTGTAAAACCCCGATACATTAAAACTAAACGATACACGAGATACTTGGGTGGAGGGTGAGTGCTCTGCAGGGTGCCCCTCTAGCCTTTCTCTTCGGGCCTATAATGGACGAGAGAAATTAGATGAGATATTACGCCAATCGGCGGGAGATACATTGCCTACTCTCTCGGGTTTGTCCGTATGGATTTCCCGAGGCTCCGGAGTGTTACTGGGTATGGCAGATACGGTTGCTGGCCGCCGGATCACCGGCTATACGAGATACTTACGAAACGGCTGCTGGCCGCCGGATCACCGGCTATACGAGATACTTACGAAACGGCTGCGGCCGCCGGATCACCGGCTATACGAGATACTTACGAAACGGCTGCGGCCGCCGGATCACCGGCTATACAAAACATTGAGAAATGGTTACGTAACGGGGAAATAAAAGATTTAATATTTTTAAATATTTATTTATTTATGCATGCCTTTAAATTATGCATTTAAATTATGTCTTTAAATTTCATATCATGACTAAATGGTTAATGTGGATTAAAGGCATGTCAAGTACACAATTTAAGTATTATTTCCTTTAAATTGGTAAAATTTGTAAATGGAATATTTTTGTATGCATGCTTAGGAGAAAAATTTAATTATTTAAATTATGTGTGTTAAATTATGCACGTGTGTTAAACCCCTTTTTCATGTGTGTTAAATTATGAACGTGTGGAAATCTTTCCCTTTTAAATTATGTAATTAAATTATTATTAGTAGATGAATTAAAATTTAAATCATGTCTCGCATGCATATGTTTTTATTAAATTTAATTAAAGGCTTTGAAACCTCCAGATCATGCTAGGTGTTAACTTACTCAGCACATTTTGCTGACCCAAACCATTTTTCCCCTTTTTCTTTCAGAGTATGAGGATTATGCATCATCATATGCATACATGGGAACATTTGGGGAAAAACTCTATTTTAAATACCTACATTTAGTTACGACTTGCATGAACGGGCCTGTTTAACCCTTGTTTTGGCCATGTTGGCCCTATATTTAAATTCCGCTGCAATACATGTATTTAAATATTATTCTCCGCTGCAACTTTGATATTATTATTTTTAAATTATATTACAATGGGCTGTTTGAATGATTTAAATTCTGAAAAACCATAGCCTTGCATCTCTTTAGCAAGCTCGGAGAAACCGTGTCTTGTTAGGGAGGTGTGGCGGTGACATCCCGGCCTGGGTTATCAAATCCGGGGTGTTACAAAGTGGTATCAGAGCCCCGCCTATTTTTAAAACTAGTATTATTATTTTTAAACTATTACGAGTATTATTTTTAAACTAGTATTATATTTAAAAATCCATTATTATTTTTAAACTAACATTTTTGAGCCCAAATTTTTTTTTCTAAGCCCTAACTTTTAGCCCAAATTTATTATTTTAAATCCCAAACCTTTTTAGCCCAAAATTTATTTTTCCCAGCCCAAATCTTTAGCTCAATATGTAGTTACTATGTGGCCCAATTATTTTGGCCCAATAACCTTGTTTTTACTTAAATCCCAAATAATTTATTACTTTTGGCCCAAACCTTTTATCCTTATTTTAATCTATAAAATAAATTTATTTTTAAAACCCATGGATAAATAAATGCATGCATTAAATTTTTATTGGGGGGATTTCATATGCATATGCATACATAAATATTTGTACTAACCTCTTATGTGAATCATTTGTGATACATACCATTCTCACACTAGCATTCGGCTAGACCTTGACTCTTGACTTAGAAGCGTTAGCTTGAGACTAATTGTGCCTTAGTTTTAGATCTTGATCGTCTATGCTTAACGTGCACATAACTATTCTCTACCTTTTTCCAAAGATCATCACCTAGACGATATATTATGACTTGTCGAGAAACCTAACGATGAGAACGATGAACACCTACATTGACCCTCAACAGAATATACGATACTCTAAACGCCGTATAGCTCAACTTAAAGATGACCTACAATCCTTCTGAAACTTAAGAGCGGCTGACTGTGAACGCATAAATAAACTATGGACCCAACTTCAAAAAAACTTACCAAACGGAACAAAGAAATGATAGATAGGATCGAAGCCCGACGGAGGAAGACCCTACCAACGAGGCTTAAGGAGATTGAAGATTTCTCAACGCTATCTATCTACCTTTGTCTAGTTATTCCTTTCCGAGAAATAGAAGCACTATCTCACCTCCTATCGCTGTACGAAAATTCCTTATATATATATATATATATATAAAAACTCGGCATAAACCTACGCCAAGGGGATCGATTTTCCAACAAGTGAACATTATCAACTCCAAAACAACTCCTACCAACACCGTTTGATTCAGTAAATCATTATTCTTCCAACACTGTATTAAATCCTTATAATCAAATCCTTGCGCTTCGTGACAGAATGGCACCTAGAGGAAGACCTAACAATCCACCCATCCCACCCAACACCAATGAAGAGCTACGACAACCCGATGAACCAGTGCAAGACGTTAGTGCAACCAATCAAGGAGGGGAAGTAGCCTCCATGCCTAAGAACTTAAGTGACCGATTAAGAACTATAGAGGAAGCTGTGGTTGCCTTGGGGAATGCACTAATCAACCAAGGGTAAGGCAAGAGGAAACGAGACCACAGAACCGATAACTACTTAGGAAGGAACCATATTCGGGAAGGCCCGAATAGACCACCTCAAGGCAACGGTGGAAGAAACAGAGGGATGGTTTACAACCATGGTGACTATACGCCACCATGCCCAAAATGTGGTAACCCACATTATGCGAGAGGATGCCCTAAGCCCGGAGCGTGCTTTCGGTGTGGTCGATTTGGTCATCGGCTACGTGACTGCCGAACACGGATAGAGAATATTAACGAGAGAAAGGAAGTGACCATTAAACCTGACCAGCCACAGAACCCAAACAGTCGAGATGGCAACCATGAAGCATCCATACCACATTGCCCGCAGTGCCACCAAGCCCATCTGGTGCGCGAATGCCCAAGGCGCGGGACTTGTTATAGATGTGGTGGAGAAGACCACATGATTAGAGAATGCAATGTTCGTGCGGAGATGATTGAGAAAAGGCTAGATTTGGCAAACTCTCAACAAGGAGATCAAGGAAGAGCTGTAGGACGATGGAATGTTGTAGACCAAGCGGACTTGCTAGCTCAGTGAGAAATGATTGTATACGACGTTACCCAACCCTGAGTCAAACTGATCCAACAACAGTTATGGGGACATAACTGTAATCTTAAGGGTGGGGAGGATGTAACAACCCGAATATTTTGTATCCCCAAATCAATAAACAAATAAATTCAAATTTGTTTTGAACTACGTCATGGCTTGATCCCTTCACAGGGTACGTAGGCAACTCGGAAATTTCATTTCTGGGTTCAGTCAAACAATAATCAAACAACAAACAATCAACAATCGAACAATAATTCAATAACACAATATCGCAAAATAATAAAATAAACAAAAGGACCCTAACTCTTAGCGCGAGAAAAGCCGAAACACAACTTCGAGGACGAAGTTGATTCTTAAGGGGGGTAGACTGTAATACCCCAGATTTTTATCAACGTCCAAAGGAATAAAATTTATTCCGATCAATGTCGAAATATCTCCGAGAAGAAGAAAATAATTTATCACGATAAATTATTGCTCGGAAATGAAAAGTCGACAGATTCAAAATTTAAAATGGAATAAAAGAGGGAAAGGAAGCCCGAAGACATTCCATGAATTGAGTCAAAATAATTGGAATTAAATTCAAGAAGGAAAAATAATTTTAATTCCAAGAACCCGTGAAGTCGGAATTAATTTAATTAGACGAGTTATTGCCCGGGAGTCAAAAGATGACGAATTGGACGCCGACGAACCCGAGACCGACGGACTTAAGATTTCAAATATGAAATTCATTTGAGTTGAGGTAAATTTAAGATAAGAGTTTATAATCCGAGAATGACCCGAAAAATCGAGCCCGAAAACGTAGGAGGACAGAAGTCCGAAAGAGAGGAGAAAAGGCCCGACGGGATCGCACGGCCCAGTCCGGACGCACGGCCCAGACCAAGCCGCGCGCTCCCCGGGCGGTTTTTGGCTAGAAACCGCGCCAACCCCGCGCCAACACACAGTGGCTGCTACACTTGCACGTTTTGGCGATTTCTTAACTTATTTTCGGACCCCGACTTTGGTAACTAAATCCCGATCGAGGGAAAGAGTATATGGACGGATTTGAGGGGATTTGACACTGATAATCAACCCTAATTTCGAAATTGGCAGCCCTCATTCCTCCCAAAAACTCTCAAAACTTCTCCCTTGTTCATCCAAAACCGAAAACCCCAAAATCCCTTGCGTTCTTGAAGTGCCGACGACGAAATCCGAACAAGAGGGACTTGAGAAAGAGAAGACAGTCCCCTAGGACGTTGGTAAGTGGTTTTTGAGTTTATCCAACCATTTTTGAATCCAAAAATCTGATCTAACTAAGGATTTTTGCTTTCGGATTCGGTTCGTGGACGTTGGAAGAGGCAATCGACTTGAGGAAACTCGCTCGTGACATCCCGTGGATCCCGGACGATCCCGTGACCTCCTAGACATCATCCCCGCAGTAAGTTAATGCTTACTTGGTTTTGGGTGACGTAAAATGTAACCAAACATAGAGATTTAGTAACTCTAAATTCTGTCAACACGAAAAACCCCCGGCGCAGCGATTGTGTGCGAATTTTTCGAATCCTTAAAACTGCTCAAACGGAAAAACTCAAAACATGAAAAATGCTCCTAAGACATAGATCTAGTTCGTGTAAAATTTTCATAATTTTTCATTGAGGTTTGTTATCTGAAAACGGCCGAGAAAGAACCTACCTTGAGAGTCGAACGCGAAACTGTGGCAGATTTGAAATCGGACCAAAACCCCTATTTCGAGAGTTCAAACCCAAAAACTCAAAACTAGACTTTTAATCCTAACACATGAATCTAGGTTGTGTAAAAATTTCAGACATTTTCGTAAACGGTTGCTATTTTAAATCGCATCGAAAAGAAACTGTTTTGATAAAACGTGTTTGAAATCTGCCTATGAACATGTTCGAACTTAGTGAGTTTGTTTCTATATTTTGTAGTCCGATTTGATCTTTACAATCTAAATGAAAGTTGTAGATAATCATGTCTAGTATATGTGGTTAAAATTTCAGAATTTTTGGAGTCCATTTGATATGTCAAAAAGCCAATTTTCCGAACTGTGACAAATCTGTTTCGAGACAGATTTCTGTTTGCATAATAGAATCGATTTTTGACATGTTTCCTCAACTTATTTCGAAAAAGTTAAAACACGAAAGTTGTTCGTTAGGGTGTTTTGCATAAACTGTGAAGTTTTCAGATTTTTCAGACTTGAAACGAATTTTTAAATTAAAAAGGCGTAAACTGTGACGCCAAATGACTTTTAAATCGAAAGATTTTGAAATTTCGAAACGAACGATCAAAGACTTGAAATGCAATACATCTATACTTTTGTAAAACCCCGATACATTAAAACTAAACGATACACGAGATACTTGGGTGGAGGGTGAGTGCTCTGCAGGGTGCCCCTCTAGCCTTTCTCTTCGGGCCTATAATGGACGAGAGAAATTAGATGAGATATTACGCCAATCGGCGGGAGATACATTGCCTACTCTCTCGGGTTTGTCCGTATGGATTTCCCGAGGCTCCGGAGTGTTACTGGGTATGGCAGATACGGTTGCTGGCGCCGGATCACCGGCTATACGAGATACTTACGAAACGGCTGCTGGCCGCCGGATCACCGGCTATACGAGATACTTACGAAACGGCTGCGGCCGCCGGATCACCGGCTATACGAGATACTTACGAAACGGCTGCGGCCGCCGGATCACCAGCTATACAAAACATTGAGAAATGGTTACGTAACGGGGAAATAAAAGATTTAATATTTTTAAATATTTATTTATTTATGCATGCCTTTAAATTATGCATTTAAATTATGTCTTTAAATTTCATATCATGACTAAATGGTTAATGTGGATTAAAGGCATGTCAAGTACACAATTTAAGTATTATTTCCTTTAAATTGGTAAAATTTTTAAATGGAATATTTTTGTATGCATGCTTAGGAGAAAAATTTAATTATTTAAATTATGTGTGTTAAATTATGCACGTGTGTTAAACCCCTTTTTCATGTGTGTTAAATTATGAACGTGTGGAAATCCTTGCCTTTTTAAATTATGTAATTAAATTATTATTAGTAGATGAATTAAAATTTAAATCATGTCTCGCATGCATATGTTTTTATTAAATTTAATTAAAGGCTTTGAAACCTCCAGATCATGCTAGGTGTTAACTTACTCAGCACGTTTTGCTGACCCAAACCATTTTTCCCCTTTTTTTCTTTCAGAGTATGAGGATTATGCATCATCATATGCATACATGGGAACATTTGGGGAAAAACTCTATTTTAAATACCTACATTTAGTTACGACTTGCATGAACGGGCCTGTTTAACCCGTGTTTTGGCCATGTTGGCCCTATATTTAAATTCCGCTGCAATACATGTATTTAAATATTATTCTCCGCTGCAACTTTGATATTATTATTTTTAAATTATATTACAATTGTAATACCCCAAATTTTTATCAACGCCCAAAGGAATAAAAATTTATTCCGATCAATGTCGAAATATATCCGAGAAGAAAAAAAAAATAATTTATCACAATAAATTATTGCTCGGATATGAAACGCCGATAGATTTAAATTCAAAATGGAATAAAAGAGGGAAAGGAAGCCCGAAGACATTCCATGAATTGAGTCAAGATAATTGGAATTAAATTTAATAAGGAAAAGAATTTTAATTCCAAGAACCCGTGAAGTCGGAAGAAATTTAATGATACAAGTTATTGCACGGGAATCAAAAGACGACAAATTGGAAGCCGACGAACCCGAGAAATCGCCATCGAAAATTTAAATCCAAAAATAAAGAATTGGATTTAAATTATTAAAACCGAAATAATTCCGAGAGAGCGGAATTTATTATTTATCGGAAGATAGCAACTCGAAACGAGTTTATCGAATTGTCCCAACAATCACGGATAATTCCCACATTATGATTTTTATTTTTGTAGATAAGAAATATTAAAATTTTAAAAAAAAAAAAAAAAAAGAGAAGTTACTGTAGCACTACTGTAGCGCTACTGTAGCACTACTGTAGCACGTGGCTACTGTAGCAGTAGGCTACTGTAGCAGCCGCCCAATTGTCGGCTTAGGCCTCCAAATCCGGGATTCCTTGTCCCTTTAATGACCAAAACCCACCCCTAACACCCCATTTTCAGCCTCCACATCAATCATTCACCCCAAAACTCTCCCAAAACTCTCCCAAAGCCAAACACTCTTCCGACGAACTTCCGGCGACTTTCCGACGAGTTTCCGGCAACCAAATCCAACCAAGGAAGTGTGTAGATCAAGGATTGCAGGCTTTGGATTGTTGGTAAGATGTTATTCAAGTTTCCTTATGATTTTAAGATCATAAACATCATCCTAACTTACGAATCTTCGTATTCAAACACAAATCGGAGCCAAGGGAAGAATAAATCGGGTGGAAGAGATTCGTTCGTGACATCCCGTGGATTCCGGACAACCCCGTGACTTCCTAGACATCATCCCCACTGTAAGTTAACCTTACTATGGTTTTGGGTGACTTAAAATGCAACCAAACATAGAGATTCAACTCAAGAAAATTAATAAAAATCTGTCAACAAGAGAAACCCTCAACGCAGCATTTTTGTATGAATTTTTCAAACCTCTAAAGCTGCTCAAACAAGAAAACTCAAAACATGAAAAGTGTTGCTAAGGCTTTGATTTAGCTTCTGTAAAAATTTCATAATTTTTCATGAGGTTTTGAAACCTGAAACCGACCCAAAACCGAAGATCATTAAATCTGGATTTTTGAACTTTGGCAGATTTCACTCTCAATCTTGTTAGCCATTTTGACCTTGGATCTAAGCCGATCTAGGATTGGTGTTGAACATAAGAATTGTAGATCTATGAGTTTAGAACATTACTGTAAGTTTTTAGAATTTTTCGTTGAGATTTGAGCCTCCGAATCTGAGCCGATCCGATCTGCGTTAGTACCAATGTCAAGAACCTTGACAGATTTCATAATCAAACTCGACGAGCAAAACTCTTACTTCGAGTGTTCAAACCTGAAAACTCAAAACTAAGATTTTGATCCAAAGATCATAGGCTATATTGTGTGAAAATTTCAGATATTTTCATCAAGTTTTGATACCCCAAAACGTGTCGGACATATTCTGCGTTTTTAATAATTTTCAAAGGATGACAGATTTCATAACCGATCTTGAGGAGCTTATTCCTATCATTTCTAGCCCGAACCAATCTTTGAGTTCTAAACAAAAGTTGTTGGAAATCATGTCTAGTATGTCTCTGTAAAATTTCAGAATTTTTGAAGTCCATTTGATATGTCAAAAAGTCAAATCTTTGAAAGGTGTCAAACCTGAATCCTGACAGCATACTATTTGAGTCGAAAACTCGATTTTTGACATGTTTCCCATCGTTTTTCCGAAAAACTTAAAACACGAAAGTTGTTCGTTGGGATGTTTTTGAGCTACTGTACAAATTTCAGATCAATCGCCTAAGAAATGGATTTTTAAACCAAAAAGGCGCAAACTGTGACATCGATCGATTTTTGAAATCTTTTAAACAACGATCGAGACGTTGGAATTACGATAAAGCTATATTTTTGAAAAATCCCGTTACACCAAATAAAAACATTTTCTGTAAAAGAATTCTTTTGAAACATTGGGGACTTGTGACCAAGTTTGATATTATCAATATGATTCATGCGGGTTTGATTCCCTATGATATATTTGAGTTCTTGCGGGTTAGATTCCCCAAGGGCGATTGTATGTTTTCCTACGGGTTTGATTCCCTAGGATGTATTGAGTTCTTGCGGGTTAGATTCCCCAAGGGCGATTGTATGATTTCCTGCGGAAATATTGGTTATGAGGATTGCGGTCACAAGAGCCCTGGTGAATGGTGAACTATAAAAGAAACGAAAAAATATTTTTGAGAAGTGATATTTTTGAAATTGGCTGAGGCCGCCGGATCACCGGCTAAATGATACTTTTGATATTGGCTGCGGCCGCTGGATCACCGGCTAAATGATATATTGTTGAGATGATGGCGTAACAGGAAATATATTAAAAAGCTCAGATTTTATGAAATTGGCTGCGGCCGCCGGATTGCCGGCTAAATTAAATATTGTTGAGATGGTGGCGTATCGGGGAGAATTTTTAAAAGCTCAAATTTTTATTTACCTACATGCATCTTTTTATTAAATTTAATTAAAGGCTTTGAAACCCCTAACCCATACTATGTGTTAACTTACTCAGCGCGTTTTGCTGACCCAAACCATTTATCCTCTTTTTCTTACAGAGTACGAAGAATATGCATCGTCATATGCATACATGGGAATATTGGGGAAAATCTCTATTTTAAATTCCTGCATTTAATTACGACTTGCATGAACGGGACTGTTTAACCCGTGTTTTGGCCATGTCGGCCCTTATACTTTATTTCCGCTGCACAAATTAAAATTTCCGCTGCAACTTTGATGTATTATTTTCAAATTATTTATGAATGGGCTGTTTGAATGTTTTAAATTCTGAAAAACCATAGCCTTGCATCTCTTTAGTGAGCTCGGAGAAACCGTGTCTTGCTAGGGAGGTGTGGCGGTGGCATCCCGGCCTGGGTTACCAAAACCGGGGTGTTACAATGTGGTATCAGAGCCCTGATTATTTTGAAGCTATTATCTTTTAAAGAGCCCAATTATTATTTTGAAGTTAAAGCCCAAATTTTTAGCCCAAAATTTTTTTAGAAGCCCAAGAAATTATCTTGGCCCAATAGCCTTGTTTTTATTTAAAGCCCAAATAATTTATTTCTTTCGGCCCAATATAGTGGCCCAAACCTTTTATCCTTATTTCAATCTATCCATGGAATAAATTTTTTTTTTAAAACCCATGGATAAACAAATGCATGCATAAAATTTTTTTTTGGGGGGGAGATCACATATGCATATGCATACATAAATATTTACACTAACCCTTTTTATGTGAATTATCGGTAATAAGAAACACTCCTACCTTAGAACTCGACATGATCTTGACTTAGGAGCGCTTGCTAAAGACTAACTTTGCCTTAGTCCTAGATCTTGATCACTTAGAAACTCATCTTCGCGTGCTTCTAAAATGACACCTAGAAGAATACTGAGGAAGGACCATATGCGATGATACCCGAACATGGTTGTGAATAATGCATAGGCAGTTATGGGGACATAACTGTAATCTTAAGGGGGGGAGGATGTAATACCCCGTAAGAAAGCATAAGCATTTAATTCGAAACTTGAATATTTTGTATCCCAAATAAATTTTTTTTTTGAACTACGTGATGACTTGATCCCTTCACAGGGTACGTAGGCAACTTGGAAATTTCAATTCTGGGTTCAGTCAAACAATAATCAACAAGCGAACAATAATTCAATAACACAATATCGCAAATAGTAAACAAAAGAACCATAACTCTTAGCGCGAGAAAAGCCGAAACACAACTTCGAGGACGAAGTTGATTCTTAAGGGGGGTAGACTGTAATACCCCAAATTTTTATCAACGCCCAAAGGAATAAAAATTTATTCCGATCAATGTCGAAATATATCCGAGAAGAAAAAAAAAATAATTTATCACAATAAATTATTGCTCGGATATGAAACGCCGATAGATTTAAATTCAAAATGGAATAAAAGAGGGAAAGGAAGCCCGAAGACATTCCATGAATTGAGTCAAGATAATTGGAATTAAATTTAATAAGGAAAAGAATTTTAATTCCAAGAACCCGTGAAGTCGGAAGAAATTTAATGATACAAGTTATTGCACGGGAATCAAAAGACGACAAATTGGAAGCCGACGAACCCGAGAAATCGCCATCGAAAATTTAAATCCAAAAATAAAGAATTGGATTTAAATTATTAAAACCGAAATAATTCCGAGAGAGCGGAATTTATTATTTATCGGAAGATAGCAACTCGAAACGAGTTTATCGAATTGTCCCAACAATCACGGATAATTCCCACATTATGATTTTTATTTTTGTAGATAAGAAATATTAAAATTTTAAAAAAAAAAAAAAAAAAAAGAGAAGTTACTGTAGCACTACTGTAGCGCTACTGTAGCACTACTGTAGCACGTGGCTACTGTAGCAGTAGGCTACTGTAGCAGCCGCCCAATTGTCGGCTTAGGCCTCCAAATCCGGGATTCCTTGTCCCTTTAATGACCAAAACCCACCCCTAACACCCCATTTTCAGCCTCCACATCAATCATTCACCCCAAAACTCTCCCAAAACTCTCCCAAAGCCAAACACTCTTCCGACGAACTTCCGGCGACTTTCCGACGAGTTTCCGGCAACCAAATCCAACCAAGGAAGTGTGTAGATCAAGGATTGCAGGCTTTGGATTGTTGGTAAGATGTTATTCAAGTTTCCTTATGATTTTAAGATCATAAACATCATCCTAACTTACGAATCTTCGTATTCAAACACAAATCGGAGCCAAGGGAAGAATAAATCGGGTGGAAGAGATTCGTTCGTGACATCCCGTGGATTCCGGACGACCCCGTGACTTCCTAGACATCATCCCCACTGTAAGTTAACCTTACTATGGTTTTGGGTGACTTAAAATGCAACCAAACATAGAGATTCAACTCAAGAAAATTAATAAAAATCTGTCAACAAGAGAAACCCTCAACGCAGCATTTTTGTATGAATTTTTCAAACCTCTAAAGCTGCTCAAACAAGAAAACTCAAAACATGAAAAGTGTTGCTAAGGCTTTGATTTAGCTTCTGTAAAAATTTCATAATTTTTCATGAGGTTTTGAAACCTGAAACCGACCCAAAACCGAAGATCATTAAATCTGGATTTTTGAACTTTGGCAGATTTCACTCTCAATCTTGTTAGCCATTTTGACCTTGGATCTAAGCCGATCTAGGATTGGTGTTGAACATAAGAATTGTAGATCTATGAGTTTAGAACATTACTGTAAGTTTTTAGAATTTTTCGTTGAGATTTGAGCCTCCGAATCTGAGCCGATCCGATCTGCGTTAGTACCAATGTCAAGAACCTTGACAGATTTCATAATCAAACTCGACGAGCAAAACTCTTACTTCGAGTGTTCAAACCTGAAAACTCAAAACTAAGATTTTGATCCAAAGATCATAGGCTATATTGTGTGAAAATTTCAGATATTTTCATCAAGTTTTGATACCCCAAAACGTGTCGGACATATTCTGCGTTTTTAAGAATTTTCAAAGGATGACAGATTTCATAACCGATCTTGAGGAGCTTATTCCTATCATTTCTAGCCCGAACCAATCTTTGAGTTCTAAACAAAAGTTGTTGGAAATCATGTCTAGTATGTCTCTGTAAAATTTCAGAATTTTTGAAGTCCATTTGATATGTCAAAAAGTCAAATCTTTGAAAGGTGTCAAACCTGAATCCTGACAGCATACTATTTGAGTCGAAAACTCGATTTTTGACATGTTTCCCATCGTTTTTCCGAAAAACTTAAAACACGAAAGTTGTTCGTTGGGATGTTTTTGAGCTACTGTACAAATTTCAGATCAATCGCCTAAGAAATGGATTTTTAAACCAAAAAGGCGCAAACTGTGACATCGATCGATTTTTGAAATCTTTTAAACAACGATCGAGACGTTGGAATTACGGTAAAGCTATATTTTTGAAAAATCCCGTTACACCAAATAAAAACATTTTCTGTAAAAGAATTCTTTTGAAACATTGGGGACTTGTGACCAAGTTTGATATTATCAATATGATTCATGCGGGTTTGATTCCCTATGATATATTTGAGTTCTTGCGGGTTAGATTCCCCAAGGGCGATTGTATGTTTTCCTACGGGTTTGATTCCCTAGGATGTATTGAGTTCTTGCGGGTTAGATTCCCCAAGGGCGATTGTATGATTTCCTGCGGAAATATTGGTTATGAGGATTGCGGTCACAAGAGCCCTGGTGAATGGTGAACTATAAAAGAAACGAAAAAATATTTTTGAGAAGTGATATTTTTGAAATTGGCTGAGGCCGCCGGATCACCGGCTAAATGATACTTTTGATATTGGCTGCGGCCGCCGGATCACCGGCTAAATGATATATTGTTGAGATGATGGCGTAACGGGAAATATATTAAAAAGCTCAGATTTTATGAAATTGGCTGCGGCCGCCGGATTGCCGGCTAAATTAAATATTGTTGAGATAGTGGCGTATCGGGGAGAATTTTTAAAAGCTCAAATTTTTATTTACCTACATGCATCTTTTTATTAAATTTAATTAAAGGCTTTGAAACCCCTAACCCATGCTATGTGTTAACTTACTCAGCGCGTTTTGCTGACCCAAACCATTTATCCTCTTTTTCTTACAGAGTACGAAGAATATGCATCGTCATATGCATACATGGGAATATTGGGGAAAATCTCTATTTTAAATTCCTGCATTTAATTACGACTTGCATGAACGGGACTGTTTAACCCGTGTTTTGGCCATGTCGGCCCTTATACTTTATTTCCGCTGCACAAATTAAAATTTCCGCTGCAACTTTGATGTATTATTTTCAAATTATTTATGAATGGGCTGTTTGAATGTTTTAAATTCTGAAAAACCATAGCCTTGCATCTCTTTAGTGAGCTCGGAGAAACCGTGTCTTGCTAGGGAGGTGTGGCGGTGGCATCCCGGCCTGGGTTACCAAAACCGGGGTGTTACAACAATGGGCTGTTTGAATGATTTAAATTCTGAAAAACCATAGCCTTGCATCTCTTTAGCAAGCTCGGAGAAACCGTGTCTTGTTAGGGAGGTGTGGCGGTGACATCCCGGCCTGGGTTATCAAATCCGGGGTGTTACAAAGTGGTATCAGAGCCCCGCCTATTTTTAAAACTAGTATTATTATTTTTAAACTATTACGAGTATTATTTTTAAACTAGTATTATATTTAAAAATCCATTATTATTTTTAAACTAACATTTTTGAGCCCAAATTTTTTTTTTCTAAGCCCTAACTTTTAGCCCAAATTTATTATTTTAAATCCCAAACCTTTTTAGCCCAAAATTTATTTTTCCCAGCCCAAATCTTTAGCTCAATATGTAGTTACTATGTGGCCCAATTATTTTGGCCCAATAACCTTGTTTTTACTTAAATCCCAAATAATTTATTACTTTTGGCCCAAACCTTTTATCCTTATTTTAATCTATAAAATAAATTTATTTTTAAAACCCATGGATAAATAAATGCATGCATTAAATTTTTATTGGGGGGATTTCATATGCATATGCATACATAAATATTTGTACTAACCTCTTATGTGAATCATTTGTGATACATACCATTCTCACACTAGCATTCGGCTAGACCTTGACTCTTGACTTAGAAGCGTTAGCTTGAGACTAATTGTGCCTTAGTTTTAGATCTTGATCGTCTATGCTTAACGTGCACATAACTATTCTCTACCTTTTTCCAAAGATCTTCACCTAGACGATATATTATGACTTGTCGAGAAACCTAACGATGAGAACGATGAACGCCTACATTGACCCTCAACAGAATATACGATACTCTAAACGCCGTATAGCTCAACTTAAAGATGACCTACAATCCTTCTGAAACTTAAGAGCGGCTAACTGTGAACGCATAAATAACCTATGGACCCAACTTCAAAAAAACTTACCAAACGGAACAAAGAAATGATAGATAGGATCGAAGCCCGACGGAGGAAGACCCTACCAACGAGGCTTAAGGAGATTGAAGATTTCTCAACGCTATCTATCTACCTTTGTCTAGTTATTCCTTTCCGAGAAATAGAAGCACTATCTCACCTCCTATCGCTGTACGAAAATTCCTTATATATATATATATATATAAAAACTCGGCATAAACCTACGCCAAGGGGATCGATTTTCCAACAAGTGAACATTATCAACTCCAAAACAACTCCTACCAACACCGTTTGATTCAGTAAATCATTATTCTTCCAACACTGTATTAAATCCTTACAATCAAATCCTTGCGCTTCGTGACAGAATGACACCTAGAGGAAGACCTAACAATCCATCCATCCCACCCAACACCAATGAAGAGCTACGACAACCCGATGAACCAGTGCAAGACGTTAGTGCAACCAATCAAGGAGGGGAAGTAGCCTCCATGCCTAAGAACTTAAGTGACCGATTAAGAACTATAGAGGAAGCTGTGGTTGCCTTGGGGAATGCACTAATCAACCAAGGGCAAGGCAAGAGGAAACGAGACCACAGAACCGATAACTACTTAGGAAGGAACCATATTCGGGAAGGCCCGAATAGACCACCTCAAGGCAACGGTGGAAGAAACAGAGGGATGGTTTACAACCATGGTGACTATACGCCACCATGCCCAAAATGTGGTAACCCACATTATGCGAGAGGATGCCCTAAGCCCGGAGCGTGCTTTCGGTGTGGTCGATTTGGTCATCGGCTACGTGACTGCCGAACACGGATAGAGAATATTAACGAGAGAAAGGAAGTGACCATTAAACCTGACCAGCCACAGAACCCAAACAGTCGAGATGGCAACCATGAAGCATCCATACCACATTGCCCGCAGTGCCACCAAGCCCATCTGGTGCGCGAATGCCCAAGGCGCGGGACTTGTTATAGATGTGGTGGAGAAGACCACATGATTAGAGAATGCAATGTTCGTGCGGAGATGATTGAGAAAAGGCTAGATTTGGCAAACCCTCAACAAGGAGATCAAGGAAGAGCTGTAGGACGATGGAATGTTGTAGACCAAGCGGACTTGCTAGCTCAGTGAGAAATGATTGTATACGACGTTACCCAACCCTGAGTCAAACCGATCCAACAACAGTTATGGGGACATAACTGTAATCTTAAGGGGGGGAGGATGTAACAACCCGAATATTTTGTATCCCCAAATCAATAAACAAATAAATTCAAATTTGTTTTGAACTACGTCATGGCTTGATCCCTTCACAGGGTACGTAGGCAACTCGGAAATTTCATTTCTGGGTTCAGTCAAACAATAATCAAACAACAAACAATCAACAATCGAACAATAATTCAATAACACAATATCGCAAAATAATAAAATAAACAAAAGGACCCTAACTCTTAGCGCGAGAAAAGCCGAAACACAACTTCGAGGACGAAGTTGATTCTTAAGGGGGGTAGACTGTAATACCCCAGATTTTTATCAACGTCCAAAGGAATAAAATTTATTCCGATCAATGTCGAAATATCTCCGAGAAGAAGAAAATAATTTATCACGATAAATTATTGCTCGGAAATGAAACGTTGACAGATTCAAAATTTAAAATGGAATAAAAGAGGGAAAGGAAGCCCGAAGACATTCCATGAATTGAGTCAAAATAATTGGAATTAAATTCAAGAAGGAAAAATAATTTTAATTCCAAGAACCCGTGAAGTCGGAATTAATTTAATTAGACGAGTTATTGCCCGGGAGTCAAAAGATGACGAATTGGACACCGACGAACCCGAGACCGACGGACTTAAGATTTCAAATATGAAATTCATTTGAGTTGAGGTAAATTTAAGATAAGAGTTTATAATCCGAGAATGACCCGAAAAATCGAGCCCGAAAACCTAGGAGGACAGAAGTCCGAAAGAGAGGAGAAAAGGCCCGACGGGATCGCACGGCCCAGTCCGGACGCACGGCCCAGACCAAGCCGCGCGCTCCCCGGGCGGTTTTTGGCTAGAAACCGCGCCAACCCCGCGCCAACACACAGTGGCTGCTACACTTGCACGTTTTGGCGATTTCTTACCATATTTTCGGACCCCGACTTTGGTAACTAAATCCCGATCGAGGGAAAGAGTATATGGACGGATTTGAGGGGATTTGACACTGATAATCAACCCTAATTTCGAAATTGGCAGCCCTCATTCCTCCCAAAAACTCTCAAAACTTCTCCCTTGTCATCCAAAACCGAAAACCCCAAAATCCCTTGCGTTCTTGAAGTGCCGACGACGAAATCCGAACAAGAGGGACTTGAGAAAGAGAAGACAGTCCCCTAGGACGTTGGTAAGTGGTTTTTGAGTTTATCCAACCATTTTTGAATCCAAAAATCTGATCTAACTAAGGATTTTTGCTTTCGGATTCGGTTCGTGGACGTTGGAAGAGGCAATCGACTTGAGGAAACTCGCTCGTGACATCCCGTGGATCCCGGATGATCCCGTGACCTCCTAGACATCATCCCCACAGTAAGTTAATGCTTACTTGGTTTTGGGTGACGTAAAATGTAACCAAACATAGAGATTTAGTGACTCTAAAATCTGTCAACATGAAAAACCCCCGGCGCAGCGATTGTGTGCGAATTTTTTGAATCCCTAAAACTGCTCAAACGGAAAAACTCAAAACATGAAAAATGCTCCTAAGACATAGATCTAGTTCGTGTAAAATTTTCATAATTTTTCATTGAGGTTTGATATCTGAAAACGGCCGAGAAAGAACCTGCCTTGAGAGTCGAACGCGAAACTGTGGCAGATTTGAAATCGGACCAAAACCCCTATTTCGAGAGTTCAAACCCAAAAACTCAAAACTAGACTTTTAATCCTAACACATGAATCTAGGTTGTGTAAAAATTTCAGACATTTTCGTTAACGGTTGCTATTTTAAATCGCATCGAAAAGAAACTGTTTTGATAAAACGTGTTTGAAATCTGCCTATGAACATGTTCGAACTTAGTGAGTTTGTTTCTATATTTTGTAGTCCGATTTGATCTTTACAATCTAAATGAAAGTTGTAGATAATCATGTCTGGTATATGTGGTTAAAATTTCAGAATTTTTGGAGTCCATTTGATATGTCAAAAAGCCAATTTTCCGAACTGTGACAAATCTGTTTCGAGACAGATTTCTGTTTGCATAATAGAATCGATTTTTGACATGTTTCCTCAACTTATTTCGAAAAAGTTAAAACACGAAAGTTGTTCGTTAGGGTGTTTTTCATAAACTGTGAAGTTTTCAGATTTTTCGGACTTGAAACGAATTTTTAAATTAAAAAGGCGTAAACTGTGACGCCAAATGACTTTTAAATCGAAAGATTTTGAAATTTCGAAACGAACGATCAAAGACTTGAAATGCAATACATCTATACTTTTGTAAAACCCCGATACATTAAAACTAAACGATACATGAGATACTTGGGTGGAGGGTGAGTGCTCTGCAGGGTGCCCCTCTAGCCTTTCTCTTCGGGCCTATAATGGACGAGAGAAATTAGATGAGATATTACGCCAATCGGCGGGAGATACATTGCCTACTCTCTCGGGTTTGTCCGTATGGATTTCCCGAGGCTCCGGAGTGTTACTGGGTATGGCAGATACGGCCGCTGGCCGCCGGATCACCGGCTATACGAGATACTTATGAAACGGCTGCTGGCCGCCGGATCACCGGCTATACGAGATACTTACGAAACGGCTGCGGCCGCCGGATCACCGGCTATACGAGATACTTACGAAACGGCTGCGGCCGCCGGATCACCGGCTATACAAAACATTGAGAAATGGTTACGTAACGGGGAAATAAAAGATTTAATATTTTTAAATATTTATTTATTTATGCATGCCTTTAAATTATGCATTTAAATTATGTCTTTAAATTTCATATCATGACTAAATGGTTAATGTGGATTAAAGGCATGTCAAGTACACAATTTAAGTATTATTTCCTTTAAATTGGTAAAATTTGTAAATGGAATATTTTTGTATGCATGCTTAGGAGAAAAATTTAATTATTTGAATTATGTGTGTTAAATTATGCACGTGTGTTAAACCCCTTTTTCATGTGTGTTAAATTATGAACGTGTGGAAATCCTTGCCTTTTTAAATTATGTAATTAAATTATTATTAGTAGATGAATTAAAATTTAAATCATGTCTCGCATGCATATGTTTTTATTAAATTTAATTAAAGGCTTTGAAACCCCCAGATCATGCTAGGTGTTAACTTACTCAGCACGTTTTGCTGACCCAAACCATTTTTCCCCTTTTTCTTTCAGAGTATGAGGATTATGCATCATCATATGCATACATGGGAACATTTGGGGAAAAACTCTATTTTAAATTCCTACATTTAGTTACGACTTGCATGAACGGGCCTGTTTAACCCGTGTTTTGGCCATGTTGGCCCTATATTTAAATTCCGCTGCAATACATGTATTTAAATATTATTCTCCGCTGCAACTTTGATATTATTATTTTTAAATTATATTACAATGGGCTGTTTGAATGATTTAAATTCTGAAAAACCATAGCCTTGCATCTCTTTAGCAAGCTCGGAGAAACCGTGTCTTGTTAGGGAGGTGTGGCGGTAACATCCCGGCCTGGGTTATCAAATCCGGGGTGTTACACATGTCTAAGGTTGGCATGTCTCTGGCATGCCTCACACCCGTGGGCATATTTAATGCAATCGTCATATATCGTAGGCCAGTAGTACCCATATCGATGGTTAGTCCATCGCATGTTCGGGCCAGCCCTATGGGCTCCGCAAATTCCCTCGTGGACCTCTGCCATAACTCTCTTGGCTTCTGTCGGTCCCAAATACAGCAAGAGAACACCTTCAATTGTTCGCTTATACAAATCATCCCCTATCAGGATAAACCTTAAAGCCTTGGCTTTAAGCTTTCTATCATCACACTGTGGATTCTTAAAATATATAATGATTTCAGATTGCAAGTTAGATGGCGGCAACGCCATAGTGTCATTGTTTAGTGGCGAAGATAGGGTTGCCCCCCCGGGCGCCACACCGACCGACTCATCGGATACAGGACTATCTACGTCCCTTTGGCCTCCCTCTATGTAAGGTACCTCATTTCCTTCGTGGGGTTTCTCACCACTAGGCATGAGGGTTGTTATTTCATTGATTTCCCTCTTGGGGCGATACCTAGAGGCAAGCTGAGCCAAGCGATTGACTTCTTCATTTTCGTCACGTGGGATTTGATGAAACGTAATGTCGGTTATTTTGGCTAATAAGTCATGAACCCGATTTTGATATCCCATCAAGGTAGAGTTCTTGCAACCAAAGGCCCCTTGATTGATCACTAGTTGAGAATCTCCCCTAATAATTACAGCCCTGGGCCTTCCTCATAACCAATGTTTCTAATCCGAAAATGAGGACCTGATACTCTGCTGAATTGTTAGTCATTGGTCCCAGTTCTATATAGACTTTGATTTTTTGTCATTGGGACCATCAATACTAACACCGGCCCCCTGCTCGAGTACTGGTCGCAGAGCCATCAAAGTACAGGACCCAAGGTGCTGCACCCACACTCTCAATTTCCAGATCCCATTCCTTATCTAGGTCAACAGAATGGTTGGCCAAGAAGTCTGCTACCACTTGTCCCTTTATGACTGTGATAGGAACGTGATTTAAAGAAAATGGAGTTAATTTTATTTCCCAATCCAACAACCAACCTTTCATTCGAGGTCTCTTGAGTAAAAACTTAATAATGTTGTGTTTGGTCACCACATCATTGTCCCTGGACAAGATATAGTGCTCAAGTTTCGTGCAAGCATACACCAGGGAGAATCATAGTTTCTCAACAAAATGATAATTCAACTCTGGCCCTGTTAACGTCTTACTCAGATAATAGATGGCCCTTTCTTTTCCGTCATCCCATTCTTGTGCCAATAAGCAGCCAATGGCTACCTCAGATGAAGCCAAATAAAGTTTTAATCTTTTGTCTGGCCTTTGGCCTTGTTCAAGACCCCCATTCAATGTCAGGTCCTATTTTACCTTTAAGAAATTTTGTTAGAGGCTTCATTTTACCAGCGGCGTTGGCTATGAACCTCCTGAGGTAATTAACCTTACCTAATAAGCTTTGCACCTCTTTAACTGTTCGGATGGAGGAATGTTAATGATAGCCCTAGCTTTATTTGCATCAACCTCTATCCCTCGCTGATGAATGAGAAAACCCAAAGGCACATTTCGTGGGGTTCATTTCAAGGTGATATTTCCTTATTCTAACAAATGCTTGCTCTAAGTCTATTAAATGTTGGTTGAACTCGGATAATTTGACGTTACATCATTAATATATACTTCCAAAGTTTTGCCAATTAAATCGTGATATATGGTGTTCATTGCCCTTTGGTAGGTGGCTCTGGCATTTTTCAAAGCAAAGGGCATTACCACTCACTCATATATTCCTATAGTCCCAGGACGTCTGAATGCCATCTTGGCAGTGTCCTCTTCAGCCAGGTTGATCTGATTATATCCAGCATAGTCGTCCATTATGGATAGGATCTTATGTCCGGCCGCTGCATCAACCAACATGTCGGCAATGGGCAAGGTGTACTCAGCCTTGGATGCGGCCAAATTCAGGTTCCTGAAGTCAATACAGACACTCACTTTACCATTCTTCTTGGTAACATGGACGATATTAGACAACCATTGGCATATCTGCAAGGTCGGTGAATTTGACATCCAACAACTTCTTAATCTCTTCGGTAATTTTAGGCATCAACTCTGGGTTAAAATGTCTTGGTGCTTGTTTTACTGGCCAATAATTGGGCTTAATAGGAAGGCGATGTTCTATTAGAGTCCTATCGAGCTCTGGAATATCAGTATAATCCCAAGCAAGGCGATCCAGATGTCTTGCCACTAATTGTACCAACACATTTTGTTGGTCTTTTGTCAATAAACAACTAACCATTATTGGTCTTTGTTTCTCCTCATTATCAATGTTAAATTCGATCAATGGATCTTGCGCATACACTGTTGGCTCAGGTTTTTCTAATAACTCTGGCCATTCATACACATAATTTTTAGGTTCAGTCCCTTATTGGCACGAATTTACAGAAATAACTGGAAATGAATCAGAAATGGTAATTTCATCAATCAGACTCAACATTAATATAATTATTTTTTGCAGAACTTAACATTTCTGGCTATCGAGCCATCTACAGATTAGACTAACTAATAAAATTCATACTGATAATGGTCAAAACTGTCTATTATTTTCAATACATTTCCGTGTCTGATACGGATATTTCGATTGTATTCTGGTCTTATTTAAATAAAAAAGCAGTTGAATTGGACAGATAAATGCATGTTTGTAAAAATAATAAGCTGGTAATGAAAAACACAAAAATATATAATTTTATTACATAATGTGTTAGAAAAAAATCCAAAAACATGAGAAAAAGAAAAGAAAAGAAAAAGATGGGAAAATAATGAAAAGCCCACAAAAAATTGCAGAACTTGGCCCAAGTTGGCCCAACCCGTCTCACGCCAACCTCCACGTCGCAAAGCATAGTCTTGCGACGTGAGGGTGTCTAGCGACGCGAAGGAGATGAAAGAAGAATCCAAGTGTCAAAGACCACGTCGCAAACAATAGTCTTGGGATGTGGATTGGTCTTGCGATGTGGGACAGAGGCTCACGACGTGAATACAAAGGAAGGAGAATGAAGACTGAAGACCCACGTCGCAAGCCAATGTTTTGCGACGTGCCATGGAGTTTCACGACGTGCCTTAGAGTCTCACGACGGGCGTGAAGTCTTGCGACGTGCAAGATAGCCTTGCGACGTGTGTGAGTCTTGCAACATACGTGGGCTTCAAATTCAAAGCCGATGTGCCCATGGGCCTAGGGTTTCACACCTATAAATAGATGGTGATCCAAAGGTACCAAAAGTTAGCAATTTCATACCTGAAGACAACAGAAAGGATATTGAGCTAGGTAGTTAGTTTAGCTTAGTTTTATTTTTCTGTATTATTTAATTATTGCAATGTAGATTATGTAGATTAGTGTAGATTAGCCATTTTCAGCTTTCATTAGTATAAATTAGCCACTATTTCATCATTCTTAGCTTTGTTCAAACTTTTATTTAGGTTTGAAATACCCAAATGATGGTTATTACCAAACCATTTTATGAAAAATGGAAAGTTAATCATTTCAATGTCCCAAAAACATGAAGTGGATATTATAGTCCATGGATTTTCATGCTTTCTTTTTATTTATTATGATCTCTTGGTCATATTTTCTTTTGTTTGGCTTTATTTTTGTTGTTCTGAACCCTCTCTTTTGCATGATGTGTGATGGAAACCCTAGATTAGGATTATTGCTTTATTAATCACTGTCTTTAGGTAGTTTTAAATTCCAGCATGTTTGTTCCTTTAAATATAGTATTGGTATGCTTTTCATTTGTAGATTGGAGCTAAAAATCTGAAATAGGGGTAGAAATCACACAATATGCATGACATTGATCCAGAAACAAGATTCTGGAATATCCACGTCCTAACAGCCTCACGTCGTGAGACCAAGTCTTGCGATGTGTGAGGGGTCTTGCGACGTGGCTACAACAGAACCTTTATTTCATAAAACACCCACGTCGCTAGGCTCACGTCGACATGGGTTCACGACATAATTTTTCAGTCTAGCGACGTGAGATCAAAATACTTGAGAAATTTCAGAATACACTCACGTCGCAAAACATCACGTCGTGAACCCATGGTTCACGACGTGATTTTTCTGTCTAGCGACATGAGATTTCATGCCTTGAAAATTATTTTAAAATTTACGCGTCGCAAGACTCACGTTGCAAGCCTAAGCTTGCGACGTAATTTAATGCCTTGCGACGGATACCCCTATTCTATTTCAGAAATAAAAATTTCAAACTCCCATCTTACCCGTCACAAGACTCACGTCGCAAGCCTAGGCTTGCGACGTAATTTATGGTCTTGCGACGTGGTCCCCTTTCTTTTTCAAGAACTGAATCTCTAAATTCTACCCTACCCGTCGCAAGACTCACATCGTGAACTCAAGGTTCACGACGTAACTTCTAGCCTTGCAACAGGGCACACCCATTATTTCCAAAATTTCCAAAAAAAATATTCCTACCCACCCATGCATCGCAAGCCTCACGTCGTGAACCTAGGTTCACGACGTAACATCTGCCTTGCGACGTGATGGCACCCTCTTGCAAAAATTTTCCATTGTCCATTTTTTCTCATTTAATTAATTGAACCCCTATGTCATTAATTAAGGATCATAATTAGCAATAATTAAGATCTATGATTAACTTGGTATAAGGAACTTTGTTCAATTCATCATTAAAATATTTTTCTATAAAATAGACTCTTATGATCTGAGCAGATAATCCGGACTGTAATTAATTATGGGATGAGTAATTATTCGGACATAATGAGTAATTATGGAGTAATTTCCATTCCTCGCATGAGAAACCAATGTCACAGACCAATGTTGGCAAAAAGGTCTGTTTCTTAGAGATACAACTAGCTCGTCTTCTGAGTATTAGTGACAGCATATTATTTTGCATGGTCCAATTGGAGTCTGGTGGAAGCTACAGCAAAAGTGTCTCTTCACCGAGATACGACTAGCCACTCAGCCAGCTTCCAGTTGGATACAATTTTCTTTCTTTATCTTAATTTCAAACCTGAATTCCAATCTGTACTGAAAATCAGTTGATTCCTGTCAAAATTATCTGATAATCATTGCAGAGAAGAAACATGTAGGTTTTTGTGTTAACAAAAAAGAAAGTATTTTTTATCCAATTTCGCAGATAGTAGAGGTCCAACTGATAGCGACACTGTCATTATAGGGTTTTCTGCTATCTAAAATCATCCCACCTGAATAGTTAAGGATTGGACCACAGATAACTGCAATCGAGTTCTCCCTAAGTATTTTGCCATGATCTTTTTAGCCAAAAATAAAATTCTTCTCACCTCCGGCTATCATCTTTGTGTTACAAATTCTATCTAAACCCACATTATATTTTGGGTTAAATTAATTTTACCTTTTCATATAAAATTATGCATGATATTATTATGTAGATATTGTGGTCTAAATTATTTTGGGATCATTCCCTTGGACATAGGAGTCTTGATTTAAATCAGATGTCTCATAATAGATTTCCAACAAAAATTCATTTATAAAATCCGGATCTGAGTAAGGAATAAATTCAACAGTTATGACTAATTCATACTCGACTGGGGATTGATTTTGGGAAATTAGAAGCAGAGTCAGCGATTAGGTCTCTTCTAGACTGAAAGGATCTATGTTTTAATTTAGAGTTTAGTACCTGTGTAGGGAATGATTTTCAAAAATCAATTATTTTCCAAAATTGTTGTATGTTGGAAATCTTATATTAATTATTACACCGAATCCAGAGTCCACTTGGATTCAGATAAGGTGTGATATATAATACTAGAGGAACAACACATGGGCCTTGGTTATTTTCTATGATAGGGTTGAGTATTCTTTCAACTGCTATCCTCTTCTGCCAAAGCCTATTTTTGAGTCTTGAGTGAGTGCATCCAGAACAAATTAATTCATTAGTTTGTTTCATTAGTTTGTATCTCATAACCACCCAGAAGTAGGTAAACACTACGAGCGGTTTACTGATGATTGGGAATTCTTGATCTGCATCCGGTCATCAAGATTGGGGGCTCTCTTATACTACCAGTGTGATCCTTTTGAAACCTCCGAGTGATAGGATTTTTAATTGCTTCTTATTGCTTCTTTAAATGCTTTTACAGAGGTCACTCGGATGTGTTGAGAGAAAGTCTATCTGTTACTAGGTTTGAGAGTTAGGGAATAGTTCAGGGCTTGATTAGAATCTTTGGGTGTGACCGGGGGAATGATGGGAGTGCTTTGCATTTCAATTAATGATTTGTCAGGTGTTGCTTGTCCACCACAGATAAATGGCATACCCTGGCTGGGGTAGTTACGAGTCTGTGGTATCTTAGATTTTGATTTCTTAAGAGCATGTAAACTCTTACTGTAAGTATCTGTCTGTTAAAGGGAACATAGTACAGAGAGCACGAGAGTTAGCTAACTGAAAGGATTATCCCAAACAAAGATCTAAGTAACAAAATGGAAGTTTAATTGTGTTTCATCTGAATCTTGTCCATTTTTTATTCTTTTCTTCTTATCCTTTCTGTCATATTTTAAAATCTGCTTTTTAGAGTATTGATAGATAGTGTAGCATAATTTTTACCGCTTCCTTAGGATAATTCTAATTGTTTCCTTAGACTAAATATTATTTCTTTCATAGAATAAATTAATCGGCCTTTCTAGAATAGTTTTAATATGCTTTGTAGCATAACTTTAATTGCTTTTATAGCTTAGTTTAAATTATGTCAAGTAGATGATAGCTTTCAAACTCCAAACTGATTTGAGAAATACGAGTGGAAAATCTTATAAAACGACGTGGGATCTGCTTCTATCGCACATCCTCCAGTGGACGATCCGGTCTTACTATAAATTACTGCAATTTTTGACACCGTGCACTTTCGGGCCACAGTTTCTTAACACGAGTAATAAAAACGTGATCCCTAATCCCAACTCCATCCTCATAAATTGGTTTCATTAAATAAAATCAAACCGGGATTATCTTATTTTCTTAAAAATACTCGTGTAGGAAATTGTCAAAAGTTTCATGGCGCCGTTGCCGGGGAGGATGCAACATCTTTTTATTAAGAGAATTACATTCCTAATTGCTCATAGATAGTTTATATATATATATATATTATATATATATATATATATCTCAGAATAATTTCTAACCTGGGGATTGTACAGGTACTGTCAATACTGAAATAGTTGTTTTATGCAACAGAGGAAGAACACGCAGCCCGAGGTCCCGTTCAATCAAGAAATCGAAGAACAACTAGACATCTTAGGGCGCAGGCTAAGCAACGAAAGGAACGGGAACGACAGACACTCACTTCACCAAGCACAAGCAGTGATATTTCAGACATGGCTCACAATCCTGCCATCCCACCCAACTTACCTCATAATGATCCACCCCCACTCCATAATCTTCCCATTAATGAAGAGGTCGAAGACGAAGATTTGGTAGACCCCCCTCCACATCCTGTCTAAGGATCCACCCGATCTTGGTCAAGATCTCAATCCACCACCACCTCCCATAAATAACCAAAATAACCTAAATTTCAAAAATAATCCCAATTTCCAGAATCCACAATATCAGAACCCTCAGTTTAATCAGAACCAGTATCCACCAAATCCCAATGATCCTAATGACCCCAGAAACTACTATCCTAATCAGAATTTCAATCAGCAGCCACAGTACCAATAAGGACCTGGGAATAATCAGCAGCCTGCAGAAGCTGATTACATGCAACCGATTATATAGCCCTACCTGAACATACCTGGGAGAGCACCTATCATTGCCAGAAATTTCGAGTTGAAACCGGCACTAATCAATCTGGTTCAGAATAGTCAGTTTGTCGGAGCAAATCACGAGGATCCTCATGATCATTTGCTAATTTTCCTGGAGCTCTGCAATACAATCAAGAATCAAGGGGTTGCTCCGAACACCATTCGGATGATGTTTTTCCCATTTTCCCAATCTAGCGGAGGCAAGACCTGGTACAAGTTGCTGCTGGTCAATCAAAGGAGCACTTGGGAGGACATAGTGCGAAATTTTCTGCTAAAGTACTTCCTGGAGTCGAAAGTGGATGAAGGGAGATCAAAGATTGCTGAGTTTAAGATGAAACCCGAGGAGTCACTGTATGATGTGAAGGAAAGATTCATGAACCTTTTTAGAAGGTGTCCACAACACGGATTCCAGGAATGGGAGCAGCTTATGAAATTCTATAGTGGACTTTCACCATCCTGGAGATACATGCTAGATGCTGCGGGAGGAAGGCATCTGTTACACATGCCCATGAATGAAGCATGGGCGAAAATAGAAACAATGTCTGTAAATCGATCTATTTTGACTGATGAAAATGTTGAAAACCCCCATCCCCATGGACTTTGTGCTTTAGGTATTCAGGGCAAAACAGAACTGGAGAAGCTGATGGATCAAGTAGTTGTGTTGGCTTTGAATCAGGAAGCTGGCAGCTCCACGCAAGCACAGACAACTGATGCAGTTTTTGGCCTGTGTCAGGGTCCACATCACACTGATGCATGCCAACAAATTGCTACAGAAAGCTGCAACTATGCTGGAGGATTTCAAAACCGCCATCTTAACCTGTCCTATTCAAATAACAATGCCTTGAACTTGCATTTGTTCAACCAACCAGCCCAGTTCAACCCACCTCGACCCCAGAATTTTAACCAGAATCAAAACTTCCAGCCTCAAATTCAGCAGAGACCTCCCCATAGCCAAAATTTCCAAGGCCATAACCCGAACAAAATTTCCAGAACTTCCAGCAATAGCCTCAGCCTCAATTCATTCCTAACCAGATCCAAAATCAGAATCAATGGAATCCACCTCCACAGAAACCACCATCCTGTTTGGAGAACATAATGACTGAGTTCATCACCAGTCAAAAAGAGATTAACACTCAGATGCAAGCCTCCATCCGGAATGTGGAGACTCAGGTGACTCAAATGACTAAAGAATTACAGAAAAGGGATCAAGGGACGTTGCCGAGCAGTTCAGAGAATAATCCACAGTCCCAGGCGATCACCTTGAAATCTGGAAAGGTTTTGGAAGAGCCTAAGGTCAAAGATACAAAGGGAAAGGGCACTGGAAAAGTCAATGTAGAGGTGAATGAAGGTATTGTGGAGAAGGAAGAAGGTATTGAGGAATCAGAAACAGAATCAGCCAACAAGCAGAATGAAGCTGCACAGGATGAGGCTGAAAATGGTAAAGGTGGAGGTACAACTTCTGTCCCTTTACCTCAAAAAGAAAAAAGAAATTGATAAGCGTAAATGCATGCCGAGGGTTCCGTACCCAGCACAGCTTAATAATAAAGAACAGGATCTGAAATTTGCGAAATTCTTGAAGCGACTGCAGTCTGTTGAGATTACCATCCCACTTGTTGAAATGATTTCTGAAATGCCCACATATGCTAAGTTTTTGAAAGAATTGATTTCAGGAAAGAGAAAATTAGAACAGGAGGAACTGGTTGCTGCACTTTACCAATCCAAATCGGTCGTGCCAATGCTGGCAAGGGCTTATGTGATTTAGGGTCCAGCATCAATGTGATGCCCTTGACCATGGTAAAGCGTCTCAAGCTCGGCAGCATTGAACCCATCAAGATGAGACTGCAGTTAGCTGATAGGTCCATCACTCAGCCCATTGGAATCCTCCGAGATGTCATAATCAAGACTGGAAATATTCTGTTTCCGGTGGATTTTGTTATCCTCGACATGGAGGAAGACGTTGAAGTGCCACTGATCCTGGGCAGGCCGCTTTTGGCAACTGGAGGGGCCCTAATTGATGCAAAAGCTGGAAAAGTGACACTCAGGGTTGATGGAGAAGAAGTGATTTTTGACATGGCGCAGGTTCAAAAGTTCCCGCATGAGGGTTCTTGTTCTGAAATTGATGTAATAGATAGTTTGAGGAAGGACAGAGAGAAGGACAACTGTGACTTTGGTTCTGTAATATGTGACCACAACTCAAAGAAAGTACTGACGCCTGCCGGTGCGGAGCTCGAAGGACAATGCAGCGCCTTACACTTTGAGGATCCCGAATCCGGGTCCCTCGAGGAGTTCGATGGTGCTGGATTCATTCCTAAAGAAAAGGAAGGCACCGAAGGAGAGGAGGAGGACCTTGTACTGATACAAGGTATACAAGGTCCTGAAGGTAAATCTGATCTCTCGCCATCCATTTCTCGCAAACTACTCCCTTCCGTTGAATGTCCACCAGAGCTTGAACTTAAAACATTACTGGATCATCTCAAGTACGCATTTCTCGCTGAACATAAAAAGCTATCGGTAATTGTGTCTGCTAAGCTCACGCAAGAGCACGAAAATGCTCTGGTGGTCATTCTTAAGAAATATGTACATGCAATTGGATGGACCATTTCTGATATAAAAAGAATAAGCCCCTCTGTATGCATGCACATGATTTTAATGGAAGAAGAGTTTAAGCCCCAAAGGCGATTGAACCCCACATGGAAGAAGTGGCAAGGAAAGAGTTATCAATCTCTTAGATACTGGTATAATCTATCCTATATCTGACAGCAAATGGGTTAGCCCAGTGCAGGTCGTACCAAAACGTGGGGGGATGTGCATAACCAAGAATGAGCAAGGAGAAGAAGTCGCAACAAGGCCAGTTGTCGGATGGAGGGTCTGCATTGACTACTGGAAACTGAACACCGCAACGCGGATGGACCATTTTCCTTTACATTTTATTGATCAAATGCTCGAGAGGTTGGCGGGGAGAGATTTTTATTGTTTTTTGGATAGATACTCTGGATATAATCAAATTGTGATTGCGAGTGAGGATCATGAAAAAACTACTTTCACTTATCCATACGGCACTTTTGCCTATAGACGGATGCCTTTCAGTTTATGCAATGCACCTGCTACTTTTCAAAGATGCATGATGTCAATATTTTCTGAATTTATTGAAAAATGCATTGAAGTTTTCATGGATGACTTCTCTGTGTATGGAGATACTTTCAAAGATTGTTTGACCAATCTTGCAAAAATTTCGTGGTTACCGAGGGAATTGTGTTAGGTCATTGTAACACCCCGGATTTGATAACCCAGGCCGGGATGTCACCGCCACACCTCCCTAGCAAGACATGGTTTCTCCGAGCTTGCTAAAGAGATGCAAGGCTATGGTTTTTCAGAATTTAAATCATTCAAACAGCCCATTATAATATAATTTAAAAAAATAATAATATCAAAGTTGCAGTGGAATGTAATATTTACATATATATAATTGTAATGCAGCGGAAATTTAAATACTGGGCCAACATGGCCAAAACACGGGTTAAACAGGCCCGTTCATGCAAGTTGTAATTAAATGCCGGAATTTAAAAGAGTTTTTCCCGAATGTTCCCATGTATGCATATGATGATGCATAATCCTCATGCTCTGAAAGAAAAAGGGGAAATGTGGTTTGGTCAGCAAAAACGTGCTGAGTAAGTTAACACCTAATATGATCAAGGGGTTTCAAAGCCTTTATTTAAATTTAATAAAAACATCCTTGTAGGTAATTCACAATTTGAGTTAATCATCCTCTAATAAATAAATGGCATAATTTAACACAAGGATTTCACGTGATCATAATTCAAATTACATGGTAAAATAATTGCAAGGCATAATTTAAAGGTATAACTTAAATAAGGAAAACATTCACGTCTTAAAGTTTTCCCGTTACTTCACGATTAGGAATTTCAGGATTTTCATTCTTTCACTTTTGTTCAATATGATTTTATATGATTTGATCTTGGGGAAACAAACCCGCAAGAATTTAAACGCTTCCTAGGGAATTGAACCCGTAGGAATTAACACACGTCCTGGGGAATCGAACCCGCAGGAAAACAAACGATCGCCCTTGGGGAATCGAACCCGCAAGAACTCAAGTACATCCTAGGGAATTGAACCCATAGGAATCAACACACATCCTGTGGAATCGAACCCGCAGGAAAACATACGCCTTGGGGAATCGAACCCGCAAGGTAAGGACAAGTTTTGCAAAATTTCACAAGTTTTTCATGCAAGTATCTAACGTCCATTATAGGCACGCCAAGAAGGCTAGAGGGGCACCCTGCAGGGCACTCGCCCTCCACCAAAGTATCTCAATAACATTTCGATTTAGTATAACGGGATTTTTCAAAAGTATAGATGTATCGTATTTCAAGCCTTCGGCCGTTTGTTTCGAAATTTCAAAATCTCTCGATTTAAAAGTCGTTTGGCGTCACAGTTTACGCCTTTTTAATTTTAAAATTCATTTCAATTCCGAAAAATCTGAAATTTTCACAGTTTATCAAAAACACCCTAACGAACAACTTTCGTGTTTTAAAGATTTCGAAATAAGTTGAGGAAGCATGTCAAAAATCGAGTTTATTGCACAACATGTACACTGTCAGAATTCAGGTTTATCACAGTATGGAAAATCGACATTTTGACACACCAAATGGACTCCAAAAATTCTGAAATTTTATATGCACATACTAGACATAATTATCTACAACTTTCATTTAGATTGCAAGGATCCAATCGGACTATAAAATATAGAAACAGGTTCATCAAGTTCGGACATATTCACAGGCAGATTTCGAAAACGTTTTGTCAAAACAGTTTATGTTCGATGCGATTTGAAATAGCAAACATCGACGAAAATGTCTGAAATTTTTACACAACCTAGATTAATATGTTAGGATTAAAAGTCTAGTTTTGAGTTTTTCGGTTTGAACTCTCGAAATAGGGGTTTTGGTCCGATTTCAAATCTGTCACAGTTTCAAGTTTGACTCTCAAGGCAGGTTCGTTGGAGGCCGTTTTCGGATATCAACACGCAATGAAAGATTATGAAAATTTTACACGAACTAGATCTATGTCTTAGGAACATTTTTCGTGTTTTAAGTTTTTCCATTTGAGCAGGTTTAAGTGTTCGAAAAATTCACAACAAATTGTTGCGCCGAGGGTTTTTCATGTTGACAGATTTTAGAGTTATTAAATCCCTATGTTTGGTTGCATTTTAAGTCACCCAAAACCAAGTAAGCATTAACTTACAGTGGGGATGATGTCTAGAAGGTCACGGGGTCGTCCGGAATCCACGGGATGTCACGAACGAATCTCCTCAAGTCGATTTTCTCTTCCAACGTCCTCGAACCGAATCCGCAAGTAAAAATCCTTAGTTAGATCAGATTTTTGGATTCAAAAATGGTTGGATAAACTCAAAAACCACTTACCAACGTCCTAGGGGACTGTCTTCTCCTTCTCAAGTCCCTCTTGTTCGGATTTCGTCGTCGGCACTTCAAGAACGCAAGGGATTTTGGGGTTTTCGGTTTTAGATGAACAAGGGAGAAGTTTTTGAGAGTTTGGGAGGAATGGGGGCTGCAAAAATTCGAAAATTAGGGTTAGGGAGCAGCCTAATATCGTCCCAATATCCTTCCATAGCCCGGGATTGAGTTTCCATCGTCGGGACACGAAAATATGGTAAGAAAATCGCCAAAACGCGTCCTGTCGCAGCTTCTGTCTTGGTGGCGCGGGGTTGACGCGGTTTCTAGCCAAAAACCGCGCGGAGGGCGCGCGGCCTGGTCTGGGCCGTGCGTCCGGACTGGGACGTGCGATCCCGTCGGGCCTTTTCTCCTCTCTTTCGGACTTCTGTCCTCCTACGTTTTCGGGCTCGATTTTTCGTGTCATTCTCGGATCATAAATTCTTATCTTAAATTTATCTCGACTCAAATGAATTTCATGTTTGAAATCTTAAGTCCGTCGGTCTCGGGTTCGTCGGCTTCCAATTCGTCGTCTTTTGACTCCCGTGCAATAACTTGTGTAATTAAATTTCTTCCGACTTCACGGGTTCTTGGAATTAAAATTCTTTTCCTTCTTGAATTTAATTCCAATTATTTTGACTCAATTCATGGAATGTCTTCGGGCTTCCTTTCCCTCTTTTATTCCATTTTGAATTTTGAATCTATCGGCGTTTCATTTCCGAGCAATAATTTATTGTGATAAATTATTTTCTTCTTCTCGGAGATATTTCGACATTGATCGGAATAAATTTTATTCCTTTGGACGTTGATAAAAATCTGGGGTATTACAGTCATCACATCTCGAAAGCAGGCATTGAAGTTGACAAAGGGAAAGTTTCTATTATTTCCAATCTCCCCCTCCCCGATTCAATAAAATCTGTTAGAAGTTTTCTTGGGCACGCCGGTTTTTACCGGAGATTCATTAAAGATTTTTCAAAGATTGCCAAGCCGCTCACTAACTTACTTCGCAAAGAAAATAATTTCTTAATAACTGATGTGTGTGTCCAAGCCTTTGACACGCTCAAGAAGATGTTAGCCTCTGCACCAATAGTCCAACCACCCGATTGGTCAATACCGTTCAAGGTAATGTGTCATGTGAGTGATCTCGCAGTAGGTGCATGTAATACCCCATAATTTATTTAAAGTAGTCAAAAATAATTTAATTATTTTTGATGAATTATTTCTTGAAAAAAAAAATTGGTGTTGAATCTTAACTAATATTCAAAAAGTGATTAACAAGTCAATGGAACACACTAATCATGGTAAGTGGATTTGGCATTAAATTTGTTGACTTGGGAGGGTTAGTGGACGTATGGTATAGAATGTTAGGATATAATATTTTCTTGCTCACTTTAGGAGATAAGGATGGCCAATAGGTGGGAAAGAAATCACCTAAATTGGCAACATGATTTTCCTTCAGCAAGCTTTTGGAAAGAGTTTGATTTTATGAACCATTTTAAGCCAATCAATGATCTTGAATGATCTTGCAGCCTCCATACCCCCTTTGATTCGAAACCATGATCCCAAAACTCAATAAAACCAGCCCCCAACAGCCCCATTTCAGCCCTTTGAAATTTTCGACACATAGGAGAGTTCTTGGTGAGTTTGAGTGTTCTTTCGTGGGGAGGCGATTGTGGACTGGATTTTCCTTGCTTCTACCTCAAGCTTAGAAGGTATACTTCATCCCTGCACTTTTTCCCTACCGCTGATCGAATTTAGATCCTAACTTTTGATTTTCATTCGTAAAATCATAAAGCGGGACCGAAGGAAAGGTGACGGAGTGATTTGGACGTGCCCGGAGCAAGCTTAGGTGCCCCGATCGATCCAGAGACATCTTGGAACTCATACTCAGTAAGTGGATTCCTTTCGTATCAATTTTGGTGCTTAGGGACGACGTAATAGATGATTTAATCAAGAACTAAAAATCTATCACCAAAAACTCACCTTCGCGCGTTTTCTGAAATCCGTCTAAAACTCCTATCTCGAGTATCCAAAACGAAAAACTCAAAACTAGGATTTTGTTTCTAACACCTTAATCTAGATTGTGTTAAAATTTCAGAAATTTTCATCAAGTTTTGCCCCTGAAATCGAATCTGGTTTTTTCTGCATTTTTGTCAAAACCGAAAACTGTTGACAGAATCACGTGTTCGACTTCTTTGACATTTTTCTAATGGATCCCATCAAAACTAATCTTTGATGTAAAAATAAAAGTTGTAGCTAACTGACTCAAGAATGTGTCTGTACAATTTCGTGAGTTTTTGTTAATGTTTAGACCTCCGAATGCGATCTGGTTGTTCTGTATTTTTAAAAGAAAATAAGAAAAGACTTTACAAATCGGACTTGATGCATGAATCTGATCTATTCTGGGGTGTTTTCGGATGAAATTCCTTTTCATTTTTGTCTCATGTACGTGGCTCTAAATTTTCGTAATTTTTGGAGTTCGTTTGCTAGGTCAAAAACGTGTTTTAAAAATAGTGTGCCGTTACCGAAAATTTGGACAGAATATGCTTTTTAAGAAGATCATAAAATTTGACTTGTTTCCTTACCTGATTTCGAGAAACTTAAAACATAAAAATTGTTTGTTAGAATGTTTTTGATGTACTGCGCGAATTTCAAATCGATCGCCCTAAAAATGGATTTTTAAACTAAAAAGGCGCAAACTGTGTCGAATATTGTATTAAACTTGGTGGTTTGTGATTTTCTATACAAACGGACGAGTGTTCCTTTTGAATGTTAAAAATAAATTTTTGAAAATCCCGTTACACTGGGTTGAGAATGATCTCGGTATGTTAATTAGGGGGTGAGTGCTCTGCAGGGTGCCCCCTAACTATTCACTTCGTGCCTATAACGGACGATGGTGACCCCTTATGAAATTATGCCAAAACGGCGATGAAATGAGCGCCTACACTCTCGGGAGTATCCGTATGGGTTTCCTGAGGCTCCGGAGTGGTATTGGATATAGCGGATACGGCGCCGGCCGCCGGATTACCGGCTAAACGAAATGTTAAGATTGCTCTGCAATCGTGAGAAACTTGTGAAATATAAGAAGCTCGATTGTGGCGTAACGAGAATAAAAAGGCTTAATGTTTTTAAATTATTTATTTATTTACGTTATTATTTATGTATTTAAATTATGCTCTAAATTCATGTCCATGTCTTAATTATATTATTTTTAAATTTAACTGTGCCTTTAGAATTATGCGAATTAAATTCTTGTTTATTACTTGGGCGAATTACAAGTTTTTAAACATGCATGAGTAAAAGTGTTTATAAATTGTTACATTTTTAAAACCCCTTTATTGCTACGTTAGGGATTGACTTGCTCAGTATTTTATATACTGATAAACGTTGTTTTTATATTTCCTGTTACAGAGTACGAAGATGTGGCATGAGCATTTCGTGCATTGGGCGGGACTAATGTTGCATTATCTTTATGTCGCATTCCTTTTGGACTTTATTAGACTTTGCGTTTTGGCCATGTCGGCTCGAGATTTACTTTCCGCTGCGATTATTTTATGATGCATGAATTATATTATAGTACTTTTAATTTATTATTCGATGGGCTTGTTTTTAAATTATTTTTGAAATACCTTCAGCCTTGCATCTCTCAAGTGAGCTCGAATGAAGTCGTGTTTTGCTTGGGAGGTGTGGCGGTGGCATCCCGGCCTGGGTTACCAAAACCGGGGTGTTACAGTGCAGTTCTTGGACAACATAAAGATGGGAGACATTGTGTAATTCATTACGCAAGTCATGCCCTGAATGAGGCCCAAGTTAATTACACTACTACAGAGAAGGAAATGTACGCTGTGGTCTTCGCGTTTGACAAGTTCAGACAGTACCTCATCGGTACGAAGACCATAGTCTATACAGATCAATCTGCACTCAGATACTTGTTTAGCAAGCAAGACGCAAAACCTCGATTAATCAGGTGGGTGCTACTGTTGCAGGAGTTTGACATCGTAATAAAAGGTAGGCTCGGGCGAGACAATGGTGCAGCTGATCATTTATCTCGTTTAGAAAATGATAAAAAGGAGCAAGCCGTTAATGAGAACTTTCCGGACGAACAACTGTTCGCTTTGCAATTGCACGATCAAGCATGCCCTTGGTTTTTCGACATTGCTAACTTTTTGGCATGAGGGATAACCCCATCATTCAAGCATAAGAGTCATAAGAATAGGTTTAACCGAGATGTACTCAACTACTTTTGGGAAGAATCATTTCTCTTCAAACACTGTGCCGATTCAATAATCAGGCAATGTGTAACAGAGTTTGAGGCTCATCAAATCATCAAGAAGTTTCATGAATCAGAATATGGAGGTCACTATGGTCTCACTCGGACGGCCCATAAAGTCCCCGAGTGTGGATTCTATTGGCCTTTCATCTATGTGGACTGCAAGGCGTTTGTTAAGGCATGTGCTAGATGCAAACGATTGGGAAACATTTCTAAGAGGGATGAGATGCCTCATCAAGGAATTCTCACTCTTGAGATTTTCGATGCTTGGGGCATTAACTTCATGGGACCGTTTCCACCATCTGGTGGAAACCTCTACATCTTGGTAGCTGTCGACTATGTATCCAAATGGGTCGAGGCGGTCGCATTACCAACCAATGATGGTAGCCAAGTCATCAAGTTCCTCAAGAAAAACATTTTTAGCAGATTTGGCGTACTTAGGTGATAATATTTGATGGAGGAACACACTTTGTCAATTAATCCTTTGAAAGCTTAATGAGTAAAACTGGAATCCTCCATAAGATAGGCACGTCTTACCATCCCCAAAGCAGTGGTCAAGTCGAGGTATCAAACCGCGAGATCAAACATATATTCGAAGCCACGGTTGGGAAAACCTGAAAGGACTCGGCACGGAAGCTCAATGATGCTCTATGGGCATACCGCACTGCATTTAAGACTCCAATTGGGATGTCTCCTTACAGGCTTGTCTTCGGAAAAGCCTGTTATTTGCCTGTAGAGTTAGAGCATAAAGCTTACTGGGCCGTCAAAATGCTTAATTTCGATCCAAGAGTTGCTCAGGGCAAGCGCAAATTGGACCTCAATGAAATTGAGGAAATACGAGCGCAAGCCTATGAAAGCTCGAGGATTTATAAAGAGCGGGCCCAGAAGTTGCACGATCGCCGGATCAAATCCAAGCACTTCTATGTTGGTCAAAATGTACTGTTGTTCAATTCTAGGTTGAAGTTGTTCCCCGAAAGCTAAAATCCAGATGGGAAGGACCATATGAAGTGCTGGAAGTTTTTAAGAGCGGAGCAGTCAGGATCAGAACTGGCAAAGGTGACATGGTGGTGAACGGACAAAGGCTAAAGGAATATCTCGGACAGTTCGAATCCGAGAAAGAAATCCAGACAGTGGCAGAACCGACTTACTTATAATTATATTATATTATAATACTCTGCAATTTGTTTCATTTCCAATTTCCTAAAAACAGCAAAGTACCCAAAAATCAATTAAACATTTAAAGTACTAAGACTCTAAATGTGAGGATGTTGATATTTGGAGAAAAATCTAATAGAATTAATTTATCTATCTTGTAGGAATTCCGGGATCACCAAAAAGAAAGAGCAGTAAAATAAAGCAGAAGAACAAGGTTCCGGTTGGATTAATTCTGCAACTAGAGGAAAATATTCTCGGAATTTAAAGCAATTTAAAATTCGAAATAATTTTTACAACAAGTGGAATTGATCCAACCTATTTTATGCAAGTAGATTATTTAAATTTTGCAAGCCCAATAAAATCATAAATCAGAAAAACATTCTGGGCTCAATTTTGCTCAAGCCCAGAATTAATAAAATCGGACTCAGGCCCACCCTGTCCGTGAATTTTTGAAATTTAAAAAACACGTCGCAAGCCGTGTCCCACTCAACAGTAACCCGTCGCAAGACTAGTCTTGCGACGTACTCAGAACAGGCTTGCGACGTGGCTTGTACTTACCCCAATACCCCCGTCGCAAGGGAACAGTTCCACGTCGCAAGACCAAGTCTTGCGACGTAGACAGAGTCTTGCGACGTGGTTTCCCTTTACCGTCTGGCCCCATATACCTTTACCCGTCGTAAACGATGTGCACTGTTTGGGAGTTGGGGATTGGGTTCTTGTTTGTTTTAGAGGTGTGCACTGTTCGAATCTGATTGGGCAGTCGATTTTGTGAATCAGGGTGATTTAGAGAACATAGGGCAGTAGCAGTTAGGGTTCAACAGTGGCGAAGATTCCACCATTGTTGAGTTTTTGAGTTTTAGGGTTCTTAGGGGTACACTTGTTCTTATAAACCTAGTTCCATCCTGATCCAGTCTAGTTTGTGAGTTAGATTCTCTGTATTGTGTTTTCTTTTTGAAGAGTTGTCTTAAATCCAAAATTTGAGGTGTTTTCTTGAAATACCACACTGTTATTGGTTACTCTATTCTTGGATTTGTGATTGTTGAGCATGTTTAGTTGATTCTTTGTCTTGGCTAGAATCTTGTTAAAAGGCTGGATGATGGTTTTCGCAGTTGCATGTCTTGGATGTAGGAACTTTGCTTTCAAGTTTCTTGTTGTTTTAAACTTTCTTGCATGCCACTGTGAGCATTTATTTTTGTTAGCCTCTGTTTTGGCAAGCCTTCATGTTTGTATTTGAGCTGTGAAAAAGTTGGTGCCTGTTAGTTTTTGGCAGCCCTGTAACACAAGTTCACTTTCTGCAAAAAAGTTTTTACAAAAAGATAAAAGTGTTGGTGGGAATAAAAGTTGACTAGTGTTGTTTTTGTTCCCAATGTAACAAGTGTGTGTAATAAATAGCAGTATTTTGGTCACCTGATAACTGCTATCTCTTTTCAAAAACAAAAATGGGACCATTCAATCCCCACTTCTATTAAATAAAAAAAATAGTCAACTTTTCAGTAAAAATTAAAAATAGCGCATTTTTGCTTGTATTTTGGTTTTTGTTCTGTCCAAGCACTCCGAAACAGTCCAAAGGAATCCGATCCACCGCATCTCAGTCCATTTGCATTTCCTTGATCCGCGCACTCCATTCCATTCCATCCATTTCATTTTCAACAATAATCCCGAGATTGTTTAATAAAATGAAAAAAATCAACTTTTGAGCCCAATGGCCCGTTAAAAATTCCTTTTGGTCCAATGACCATTTTATTTTATTTATGGACTTGATATTCCATTCAAAAAACAATTTGAGTCCAATGACCTACCTTTTTAATAAATTTTAATGTTGAATAAATTTTAGCTTGTGAATAGTTATTTTGTCTATTAATAAAATTCAAGGGTTAATCAACTGAATCACATTTCGAGCTTAGCTCAAAATGTGAGGATGTTGATTTTAACCCTTGAAAAGTCTATAAAATTCTTAAAACAAAGGGATTTAATACTTTCAACATTTTGCAGGAACGATAAAGTAATAAAATCAGGCATTCTGTTGCCTGACTGCACCCTAGATCAAGCTGCAATTGAAGCCTCTGCTGACAGAATACAGATCACACAGATGAGGGAAGCGATAAGAAAAGAGTATAATGTGCCTCTGGATAATTTAACTGAGGTGAAACTGGAGCTTGAAAAAGGTTGCGGTGTAAACATTGCCCCGTAAGAAAGATCGACCATTGCTATGTCAATAGAGAGGGATTTCTTCCATTTTATAAAGAAATTATGGGAAAGGATGATTGACCATGCCCCGGAGGACACCAAGACCACCCCCAGTGTCCATCACGAACGAATACTGCTGAAATTTCAACAACACAGGGCTATCTGGAGTCGACATCTAGAGAAGGGAACAAGGGATAATGTCCTAGCAGATTTTGATATTATTATCCCAGATCATCCGATCGACAAACAAGTCAGACTACAGTTCGTGGAAGAACCGGTGAACGTAAGCAGAATTATTGGACGGGGAGTTTTTCTGATGCATGAAGCCTTCCCATTTGCTTTCAACCCATACTTATTTGAGAGAAAAGGGCCGGAAGAACAACACTGGATCACTGAGCAAGCCCGCCAAAGGCACAAAGAACTAAGTTGCAATCTGTATGACAGAGTCAAGAAAGCTTAGAAATTTGAGGAAACAAGGGACATTTCCCTCTTGAAAACCTTCATCAGATACACAAATGAGGCGAGGCAACAGTGGTACGACCTAACATATGTGTGGGGGAAGGGAAAACAGGACATCACAAAATCTGTGCTAGAGGAGGGAGTTGTAATGCCGGAACACGATGAATTCGAATTTGTATTTCTCAATAAGCACTTTGGAGAGACTGGAACGGAGGGGGAATCTGCGGTCCCCGAACACATAGCCGTCTTAAGGCAACAACTCCTTCATGACATCCAAAAGGGGAAGTGGACAGTCCTGAAAAGAGGGAAAAGGCAATTTCAATTGATGTCCAATGCAGAAGCAGGAGCATACCTGACATATGACCTCACCCAAGATATGTCATACCTGGAAGATCTGGAGAAAGATTTGGTAGGGGGCATGATGGAGAAATATCGAATTTCTTATCTCGAACTTATAATAGAGATGGATAGGGAGGCCCTCAAGTATGAAAATGAAGGTGGCAGAGGAAAGATCCTTCATTATAATTGTAATACCCCAGATTTTTATCGGTGTCCAAAGGAATAAAATTAGTTTCTTAATCCGATCAAGGTCGAAATATCTCCGAGAAGAAGAAAATATTTTATCACAATAAACTATTGCTCGGAAATGAAACGCCGATAGATTCAAAAATTCAAAATGGAATGAAAGAGGGAAAGGAAGCCCGAAGACATTCCATGAATCGAGTCAAAAGAATTGGAATTAAATTTAAGGAAGAAAAGAATTTTAATTCCAAGAACCGTGAAGTCGAAAAATGATTTAAATAAATAAATTATCGCATGGGAATCGAAGGTCGACGGATTCGAAGCCGACGAATCCAAACTCGACAGATTCAAGATTTCAAATACAAAATCAATTTAAGTCGAAATAAATTTAGGATAGAAATCGTAATCCGAGGATGACCCGAAAATTCGAGCCCAAAAACGTAGGAGGATAGAAACCCGAAAGAGAGGAGGAAAGGCCCGACGGATTGCACGGCCCGGCCCACGATGTAGCCCTGCCGAGGGCCGCGCGGTGGCCACCCGGTCTGGACAGAAACCGCACCGTGACCGCGCCGTTGCACAGAGGACGATCAAGTTTCACTTTTCGACGATTTCTTACCTTATTTTCGACCCCCGGCTTCGGTAACTCAATCCCGGTCGAGGGAAGGAGTATATGGACGGATTTTGAGTCTTGAAACTCATTATTTTCGTCCAACACAACCCTAGCAGCCCTCTCTTCTCTCCATTCTCTCCAAACCTCTTCCAAAACCCGAAATCACCAAGTTCTTGCTCTCCGATCACTTTCCGGCAACAAAATCCGACCAAGGAGGCGTGGAGAACAAGGATTTGAGGTTTCCAGATTGTTAGTAAGTACTTGTTAAGGCTTCTTCCATCTTTCCAAGTCCGAAAAATCCGATCTAACCCTAGATTTTTACTTTCGATTTTGTTTCGGGGCCAACAGAAAGGAGACGAAGTAATTTGGACGTGTTCGTAGCAAGTGTGGGCGCCCCGATCGATCCAGAGGCGTCCTAGACATCACCCACTGTAAGATCATGCCTTACTTATCAATATTGATGGTTTTGAACCGTTAGAAACATTAGTTTTAATCCAAACACTAAAATCGGACATAAAAGATTCAATCTTTACGTGTTTTCTGAGATTGGCCGAAAACCCCTATTTCGAGAATCCGAAATGAAAAACTCCGAACTAGAGATTTGTTCAATTTCATGCGCTTTCATTAAGATTTGATATCCCAAATCGCGTCAAAGATATTCTGTTGTGCATGAACTTTTCGAAAACTGAGACAGATTATGTGGTCGAACTTTATGTGCATTTTTTTATCACTTGTGGTCAAAACTAATCTTTGGTGAAAACATAAAAGTTGTAGATAAATGTCTTAAGAATATGCCTGTAAAAGTTTGTACATTTTCATCAACGTTTGGATAGTTAAATCCCATTTTGAATACACTGTGTCAGAGAAGAAAAAGTCAACATATTTTAAATCCGAACTTAATGAATTATTCTGACTTGATCCGTAATGAATTAGCATAATATGCCTCTAATAAAACTTGTTTATTTTGGTGTCTTTTAAGTGCCTGTAAAATTTCATAAATTTTGGAGGTCGTTTGCTATGTCAAAAACTCTTTTGAAAATCAGTGCGCTGTGTAGACAAAGTTGACAGATTTTGTACTTTACAAAGATTGTAAAATTTCATTCGTTTCCTCAAATAATTTCAGAAAACTTAAAACATGAAAGTTGTTCGTTATCATTATTTGCGAAACTTGTTTTCCTGCAGGTTCAATTCCCCAGGGTGTATGTTTTCCTGCGGGTTCGATTCCACAGGATCTGTGTTGATTCCTATGGGTTCAATTCCCTAGGATGTATTTGTTTTTCCTGCGGGTTCGTTTCCCCAGGATGTGTGTTGATTCCTATGGGTTCGATTCCCTATGATGTATTTGAGTTCTTGCGGGTTCGATTCCCCAAGGACGACTGTCCTCGATCACATTAAAACAATAGTGAAAGAATGAAATATTCGTTATGCGAGAATAGATACCTTATCCCATGATCTTTAAAACTCTCCATATTTAATAAATCCTTTTTGTTAAAATTTTTAAAGTTTACATGCTTAATATTTGTGTACGCCCCTTTACATTTAGAATCATGCTTTTAAATCCTTATTAATTAAATTATTTATTATGTCATGTTTTAAAATTGTGTCTATGCCTTAAATTATCACTTTTAAATTTAATTTAGCTACGAGAATATGTGTAGTAAATTATTGTCTATAAATTAGTCAAATTCATGTTCTAAATATGCATGCTTAAAAAATGAGTTTTAATTATTAAAATTTAAAACCTCTTTATTGTTATGCTAGGAATTATCTTACTCAGTATTTTATATACTGATAAAACCCGTTGTTTATTTTTCTCGTATAGAGTATGAAGAAATGGCATGAGCATGCACGCATATTGGGGCTCGGGAATAAAATTAATATATATAAATGTTGCATTTCATTACTGATAGCTGTCGTCTAGCTACAAAAATAAATAATTCTACTCTTATGAAAATAAATAGATAGTGATGAGTAGAGTCGTCTCCGCAAGGATTCAAACGAAATATTAACTATGATTAACCACAATAATAAAATTGGGGGGTTTTTTGAATTTAACTAATACTAAGAAAATAAAATAAAATAGAAGAACAAAATTAAATAATGCAGGCGAAGGCAGGACACACACTGGAAAGTATATGAAATCTAATGATGAAAAATACCTAGCTTAGGACTTGAACTCGCCGGATTGGAATTGGATTTATTGTTGATCATTGACAATTATTCCCTTAGCCTATTAAATAAATTAGTTATAGTCACTCGGCAACCGCTCCGTGACCAACTTTTCCTTACTTAATCGGTGAACAAGGCACAGCCGTAATTCACTTCCGTAACCTAATTAAGATCCTAGGTACGACCATAGAAGTACTTATCCGATTGCATTAAATTCTAGAAAAGCCAAATTCAAAGGGATGAACCTACCTACGCGGTTGATTCTCTCAATTGATTCCATGATTCCCTAGAGCTTTAATTCTCTAGTTGTTACTAAATTAGATTAAAGTGCAATTACACGGACACCAATCTAATTATAACGGTAAAATTCCTAAGCCAATCAACTATGTGCGCATCATAATCAATCAACATAAGAACTCATATCGTGAAAATAGAAATCATGAAAATACTTAATAGCAAAAGGAAATCAAACATTCAACACATAGCAAGCCTCACAATGGCAATCCAATCCCAACACGGGGTTCAATCCTAAGCTAGATAAAGTAAACTACTCACTAAACATGAAAACAAGAACAAAACAGGAATAAGAAAACATGACAAACACTATTCCAGCAGGAAAGAATGGAACTTCAAGATCTTCAGTCTCCAGGGAACTTCTCTTGTCTCCAGGCCTCGTTGATGATCTCCAGTATCCCAGTCTGGTCCAAACAGCAAAATTGAATGGTTTTTATCTCTGTGGAAACCCTCAAAGTCGTCCAAAGCAGCCTCCAAGAAGTGGCAAGCAAGAAATCATCCAATACTCCAAGTTTCCTTCTCTTCCAATTTGTTTCCTTCTTTACAAAATCTTGATCTCTCTTTTGGAAACAAGTATCCCAGCCAAAAGGTGCCTTCCAGGATTCCAAAGTATCTAGAATTAAGTCTTGAAATTCGTCCACATCATCAGCTAAATCACCCGGACAAGTAAGCACTCGAGCTGGAACACATCAGCATCAACCTTTGTACAGCAGCTCAGACCACTCCTCTTGTGTGTGGGCACACGACCTGTTACTTCTCCAAAATGCCACCATTTTGATGTTTTCTTCAAGTCAAGCTCACTTTGCTCCTGAAATGCAAAATACTCCAATAAGACACCACAATGGATCAATACTCATCAATAAACTACATGGAATCATGTAAAACATGTGCACAAAATGATGAATATCAATGCCCCCACACCTACTCCATGCTTGCCCTCAAGCATGCCATCAAGTCAAAACAAAGACACCACAAGTCAAGATCCATCTCAATCATGCCAATAACTCAATTGCACAACAAGTATGCCCAACAATGCTCTCACCGGATGGGGAATATATAAAAGTGCTCACTCACTCTCAAGTGTATAGGCTAAGTGTTTACGCTCAAAACACATGAAAGAAAAACACCAATTCCATAAATTTGCACATCAATCAAATCAAACCACAATCATAAAGTAGCAACTAGCAATCAAAGGGTCTTTATTCAAGGTTATAACGGGGTCATGGTTGGGGTAGGAAAAAGGATACAAAGGCTAAGGAATCGAGAATCAACTCAAGAGACTTGTTCATAAAAGGATCAAGTGCTAATCCATAAACTTCTCAAATATCCATCAAACATCAGAACATGAGACAACAATAATCAAGAATCCTCTACCCCTCTCTCTTCTCATTTTTTTTCGTTTTCCTTTTTTTCGTTTTTTTTCTTTTCTTTCTTTCTTTTTTTTTTGTTTTTTTTTGTTTTTTGATGTTTTTTTGTTTTTTTTTTGGTAGGAGGAATTTCAATATCCGGCATTGCGGACGAAACTTCAACTCTTTTGTTCTTGACACCAGGTCATAGGAACAAGGCAAGAGCCTGCTAGCCTTTTTTTTCTCTGTTTTTTTTTCTTTTCTGTTTTTTTTAAGAGAAGAGGGGCAGCATATATCACTCTCGAACAAATAAACTGCTTCATCAACAATGGCTCTAACAGCAACATTTCATCAATATGGCACTATTGATAAACAAGCTCAAGAGTTAATCCTCAATTCGGGTTCAAGCAGATAAGGTCCAAGAGAAATAAAAGGCTAACGGCTAGGGGGTTAGTGTTTAACAAAAAAAATGGATTATTAGGCTCAGAGGGATTCACTAGTTGGAAAAATATAGGTGGGTAAGTGTATAAGGCCAATGGGGTAAAATCCTAGTGCCCAAATCATTTTGCTAGAATACTACAATATGAAGAGTTCACATGCATTTTTGTGCAAAGTCAGGAATGGTGCAATTCTCATGTTCCCACATCAAAAGAAAAATGAGCCAGTAATAATGAAGAAAATAAGGCTCAACAAGGCTCAAATCTCACCATAGGGACATCATTAGCAAGCCAGGCATACCAATTGACGATCATATCATTGAACTAAATCAAAACTTCAAACGACAAGCAGTACTCAATATTTTGACAAGAAGGCACGCAAGCGCATTTATAGAGATAAGTGCAGGAAGCGACGTTCAATCCCCCCACACCTAAACTCGGCAGCGTCCTCAATGCCATAAAAAATATGAAGAAAAATGAAAGCAGGAAAGAAGAGAAGCAATGAAGAATGCAAAAGGAAAAGTGTATGGTAGAAGGGCATCCCTGAAAAGTGCATCATCGGTCAGGAGGAACGTGCCCGAAGAAGGTAACAGGGGGGGATGGGCGGTGGTAGCAAGTGCAGTGATGGATGTGCCTTGAACAATATCCTTGTGCATGCCCATATGACCTGTAGCAGGGCCCCCTCCCAAATTACTTAGCAAAATCAATGAGTAAATGGCTTGCGCGTGCCCACGCAACCTGTAGCCAAGCAAAAATCCCCAATTCTGCATTATCCAAGCTGGAGAACCAAGAATTTTCCATCTTCCTACAATAAACAAGTGAAATGTCATGATAGAACACCAAAAATTCAAAAGAAATAAAATATTAAAAACTTGGGTTGCCTCCCAAGAAGTGCCTTTCTTTAATGTATTTGGCTAGACACTCTATGGTTCAATGATCATTTAATGCAATCAACCAAAGCAGCAAGTTCCTCCCTTTGAACACCAAATCCTGCAATGTAGTGCTTAAGTCGGGGCTTATTGGCCTTAGATTTCTTTGCTATCTTCTTCCGTTTCCCAGCCACATTTATGTCCAGAAAACTTATTTTATCTCTTGAAGCTTGAATCCACTTTTCTTCCTTGGTGGGAGGCAGAGAGACATCAAATAACTTGGGTGGACCTTTTCCATTCAGCCCAAAGGTTCCCTGCATGCTATGATCAAGAATATCCACTTTGTATAAAGCATTAGATTCCATGGGATATTTCTCATCATTAAATATATTAATTTTCACTTCTTCCCAATCAAATGCCATAGTAAGTGTACCCTTCTTAACATCAATTTTTGTTTCAGCAGTGCACATGAAGGGTCTTCCAAGTAAGACAGAGGAGGGATTTGGGGAATTATCATCATGCATGTCAAGCACATAAAAATCAACAGGAAAAATCAATCCATTCACTTGAACTAGGACATCTTCTATCATACCTTCAGGATAAGCATTTGTCCTATTAGCTAATTGAATTATAATTCCCGTTTCTTTCAAGTTACCCAAATTCAAATTTTTATACACAGACAAAGGCATAACATTAATTGCAGCACCAAGATCCAACATAGCCTTTTTAATTTCCAACTTCCCAATTTTGCAAGGAACTAGAAACATACCTGGGTCACCACATTTTGGTGGAAGTTTGCGTTGAAGCACAGCAGACACGACCTCTCCAGCTATTATCTTTTCATCCCCGCGAAGCTTTTTCTTATTAGTGCACAACTCCTTCAAAAATTTGGCATAGCGCGGAATTTGCTGGATGGCATCCAGGAGAGGAATGCTCAGTTCAACTTTCTTGAATATCTCCATCAGTTCCTTATTTTTGTCGCTCTTGGGAGGTCTGGCTAACCTGCTAGGAAAAGGAGCAGCATTAGTAGCAGGTACTGGAGAATTATTATCGACTAAAACCTTAGAAGAGAGTTTTGTCATCCTGCTCAATTTCTTTTTCAATCGACTCTTCATCCTGTTTACTCTTCTCAGCAACCTCGGGTCTGGCCAACTCCTTTCCATTCCGAAGCACCATGGCACTCACATTGCGTGGATTAATTTCAGGTTGCGCAGGTAGTTTTCCCTTTTCACGCTCCCTGGACTCGCGCATCTCCTTAGTCAGTTGAGCCATTTGATCTTCAAGATTCTTAATGCTTGTGCGAGCCTCCTGTTGAAATTGTAGAGTGTTATATGTCATGGACTTAACAATATCGTGTAAAGACATACCTGCTTCGCCTTGAGGAGGTGGGCGATTTTGTTGTTGGTTAGCAGGTTGGAAATTATTGGAGGAATTTCCTTAGCGAAGGTTGGGATGATCACGCCACCCTGGGTTGAATGTTTGGGAAAATGGATCATAATTCTTAGAGTGATCTCACAAGTGTATCTCTCACTGAAGGTCCTGATTCTCCACCAGTTGGTCCCAAACAGACAGGATGTGCTCAATTGTACAGACCAACTATCAGACGGTGAGAAATTGTAGGAATGGACGCAGAGTGCAAGGAACAGTTTGCAGTGTTCGACTCTATCAAGAAAAGACTCAATGTTGTGTGTGGGTGTGATTAATTTCGATTAATTAGCAGTTTATGGCGTTAATCAGCTATGCAAGCAAATATCCGACCCCTCGCAATTTAAAAGTGTAAAGTAGAAACCTCACAAAAATAAAATATTCGGAATGAAATATCTGCCTCACTCGCACAATCCCAATAATAAATATCACCAAGCAGTGGGAAGTAGCCCGGTAATACTTACTGTTGAGGAACTCCACTATCTGCAATTGCAGACGGAGCTTCAACTCTGTGATTTGTGAAATAAATCAGAGGAACAGTGACAAGCACTTATTTCTCGAGGAATTCCACTGTCAGTTATAAACTGTGACGGAACTTCAACCCTGTAATTTGTGAAATAAATCAGAGGAACAGTGACAAGCACTTATTTCTCGAGGAATTCCACTGTCAGTTATAAACTATGACGGAACTTCAACCCGATAAATTGTTCGTGATTTAATTCAGTGAAATCGTATTCAGTAAAATATTGCCCAAATCCGCCGAATTTTGAAATTGAATCTGAATTTGACCGTTGGCCTTGGAATTGGGGACGTCACACGTGTCGCGCGCGAATTGGCTCCAAATTTTGCCTGGACGACGAGAGACTGGGAGGACGACGCGGAACTTGGTCTACGATGCGAGAGGGATAGCGTCATACTGGCCTCGGTTGCTTTACGTCGTGATCCTGGTACTACTAAATGAGACGGTTTAGCGTCGTACGCGTGTTTGGCGTCGTGTGGCCCTTGCTTCGAATTTACGACGTGAAATGAGGTTACGTCGTGAGCCTTGGGCTACGACGTGAAACCAATTGACGTCGTAGGGGTTGACGTCGTACTTGAGCTTAGCGTCGTACTAAGTTGGACTTGGTTGCTGCAGGCCTCGACGACGTGAAAGGAATTTACGACGTGATTTTGTTTCGCATCGTAGGTATGCTTGGCGTCGTAGCTTGAAATCCTGCTTGGCCTTGGTTCGTCTTTACGACGTGAAGGATATTACGACGTGAGACTTCGTTTCGCGTCGTGCGACTAGCGTCGTAGCCTGCTGCTGCCTTTGGCGTCGTGGGCTTGCTTTGCGACGTGATCGTGTTTCACGTCGTAGGGGTGCTTGGTGTCGTCGACCTTAGCGTCGTAGGGTCTTGTTTTGAATTTCCTTGTCTTTTATGCTGAAAGTGACCCACAACTGATTCCCAACAATCCTGTAAGGGCAATTAAAACCCCAAAAAGCATGCACTCCCTTATGTACCCTTGTCCCCCAAATAAAACAAAAACAAACACTCAAACCCAACCCTAAATTGGAGCTAAACAAGAACACTCAAGAAAATTTTGAATATTCAAAGTGTTCTTACATAAACCCTAAAAATTCCAAGCTCTCGGATGACCCTCAAAATGGATAATGCAAGCATATAATACCGATTAAAGCCCTAAACATGCATTTAATCCAAACCAAACACAATATGGAACAAGACAAACCCTAACCCTAGAACACAAGCTCTGGGCCAAGGTGGGTTTCTTGCAAATCTTGATGACAATGGGTGTGGGTGGTACCAAATGAAAGCTATGATGGTAGGGACCAATATTATGGACCCAAGACACAGAAACAAACAACGTAAGACCCTTAAACTCGATCAAACAGTGTACCACACTAAAAAATGAAGAACAAAAATATTTTTGGATTTTTGATTTTAAAAGAAGGATAAATCGATCCAATCTAGGCTCTGATATCAAAAATATGCCATAGATCGGGATTGGATACGAAATATCAACAAGAACAAGATGAGACCGAACCCTAAATGGAAAGATGGATAAGGTGGAATTACCTAATTGGATAACACAACTTTGGAATCGCCTAACACACGAGGTGTTCTTGCTATTCCCTCAAGGTGTCAATACAATCAAGCTCACTCCACAAAGCTTGAATGGAATCCAACCGAATGGTGACCTTCAAACAAATGATATTTGCACTCTCCAATTGTGTTCAATAATATGTTCATTCAAAGGTGAATGATACAATGTTAAGGAGGCCACATATATAAGCATCCGAAATTACAAAGGTTTCAACAAACAGGGAGAAAGATTAAACAAGTGAGAAACCCTAGTCTAAGCTACTGGGACGGCGTGGTCCTTGACGACGCGAGGCTCTTACGACGTGAAATGGCTTGCATCCTTGTTGGGTGACTAGCGTCGTAGGCAGCAATCTGGCTGGGAAAGGGGGAGGTCGGACGACGCGATCCTTACGACATGAGACGGCTAGCGTCGTAGGTTGAGGATAGCATCGTAACTTCCTTGGCTTGAAACTCGGATGTCGTGAGACTTACGACGTGAAGCTTGGCTAGCGTCGTAAGAGGCTGGCGTCATAAGTCTCCCTACGGGGTCCACCTGGTGGTTCCTCTCTCCTGATTGTTAAATTGTCTTGTGCATGCATGCACTTGTTGAAATACAAATTAAACAAAACAATTAAACATAATGTTCGATTTCCGATGGCTGTTCCGGTGAGGGATTCCGGCCAACTTTCCGGCGATCGACATCCGGCTGCTTTCGGTCAATGGTGGGTTTTCGGATCCCGTTGAGTGGGTCCGGGGTTTTCCTTGATTTGGATCAGCAGCTTGAAACCCATCTTCCCGGCTTTGGCCTTCATAAACTCATCTTCAAAATTTCGGGTCAGCAACTCAGCAATTCCGGATGTGAACTTTCTGGAACGTTGCTGGGACACCGGTCCTTCAGGAAATGCAGGGATCAGTAGTGCTCTGGTTCCAGCTTCCATGCCAGAATGAAATTTCTGAAGCCACGAAAATGAAGATATGCAGAGTCCAAGTTCTTAGGAACACTGCTCGGGGACGATCAGTATTAAATATGAGGATGTTGATAATGGCCAAAACTGTCCATTATTTTCAATCCATTTCCATGTCTTGTATGGACATTTCGATCGCATTCCTGTTATATTTAAATAAAAAAGCAGTTGAATTGGACAGATAAATGCATGTTTGTAAATAATAAGCTGGTAATGAAAAACACAAAAATATGTAATTTTATTACATAATGTGTTAGAAAAAAAAATTCAAAAACATGAGAAAAAGAAAAGAAAAGAAAAAGGAAAGAAAAAATGGGAAAAGAAGGAAAAGCCCACAAAAAATTGCAGAACTTGACCCAAGTTGGCCCAACCCGTTGCAAGCCAACCTCCACGTCGCAAAGAATAGTCTTGGGACGTGAGGGTGTCTAGCGACGTGAAGGAGATGAAAGAAGAATCCAAGTGTCAAAGACCACTTCGCAAACCATAGTCTTGCGACGTGGATTGGTCTTGCGACGTGGGACAGAGGCTCACGACGTGAAGACAAAGGAAGGAGAATGAAGACTGAAGACCCACGTCGCAAGCCTATATCTTGCGACATGCCATGGAGTTTCACGACGTGCCTTAGAGTCTCACGACGGGCGTGAAGTCTTGCGACGTGCAAGATAGCCTTGCGATGTATGTGAGTCTTGCGACATACATGGGCTTCAAATTCAAAGCTGATGGGCCCATGAGCCTTGGGGTTTCACACCTATAAATAGATGGTGATCCCAAGGTGCCAAGAGTTAGCAATTTCACACCTGAAGACAACAAAAAGGATATTGAGCTAGATAGTCAGTTTAGCTTAGTTTTATTTTTCTGTATTATTTAATTATTGCAATGTAGATTAGTGTAGATTAGCCATTTTCAGCTTTCATTAGTATAGATTAGCCACTATTTCATCATTCTTAGCTTTGTTCAAACTTTTATTTAGGTTTGGAATACCCAAATGATGGGTATTACCAAACCATTTTATAAAAAATGGGAAGTTAATCATTTCAGTGTCCCAAAAACATGAAGTGGACATTATAGTCCATGGATTTTCATGCTTTCTTTTTATTTATTATGATCTCTTGGTCATATTTTCTTTTGTTTAGCTTTATTTTTGTTGTTCTGGACCCTCTCTTTTGCATGATGTGTGATGGAAACCCTAGATTTCGATTATTGCTTTATTAATCACTGTCTTTAGGTAGTTTTAAATTCCAGCATGTTTTTTCCTTTAAATTTAGTATTCATATACTTTTCATTTGTAGATTGGAGCTAAAAATCTGAAATAGGGGTAGAAATCACACAATATGCATGACATTGATCTAGAAACAAGATTCGAGAATATCCACGTCCTACCAGCCTCACATCGCGAGACCAAGTCTTGCAACGTGTGAGGGGTCTTGCGACGTGGGTACAACAGAACCTTTATTTCATAAAACACCCACGTCGCTAGGCTCACGTCGTGAACCCATGTTTCACGACGATGGGTTCACGACGTAATTTTTCAATCTAGCGATGTGCGATCAAAATACTAGAGAAATTTCATAATACACTCACGTCGCAGAACATCACGTCGTGACGTAATTTTCTGTCTAGCAACGTGAGACTTCATGCCTTGAAAATTATTTTAAAATTTACCCGTCGCAAGCCTACGCTTGCGACGTAATTTAATGCCTTGCGACGGGTACCCCCAATCTATTTCAGAAATAAAAATTTCTAACTCCCATCTTACCCGTCGCAAGACTCACGTCGCAAGCCTAGGCTTGTGACGTGGTCCCCTTTCTTTGTCAAGAACTGAATCTCTAAATTCTACTCTACTCGTCGCAAGACTCACGTCGTGAACCCATGGTTCACGACGTAACCTCTAGCCTTGCGATGGGGCACACCCATTATTTCCAAAATTTCCAAAAAAATTATTCTTACCCACACATGCGTCGCAAGCCTCACGTCGTGAACCTAGGTTCACGACGTAACATCTGCCTTGCAACGTGATGGCATCATCACCCTCTTGCTAAAATTTTCCATTCTCCATTTTTTCTCATTTAATTAATTGAACCCCTATGTCATTAATTAAGTATCATAATTAGCAATAATGAAGATCAATGATTAACTTGGTATAAGGAACTTTGTTCAATTCATCATTAAAATATTTTCCTGTAAAATAGACTCTTATGATCTGAGCAGACAATCCGGACTGTAATTAATAATGGGATGAGTGATTATTCGGACATAATGAGTAATTATGGATTAATTTCCATTCCTTGCACGAGAAACCAATGTCTCTCGTACAAGGCATTTTTTTATTTTTAAAACTACAAAAAATATTTTCTTACTATTATTTTGGTCTTTCTGTGACTGTATGAAATAGGCAGTAAGGGATATCACAGAGCAATGTTGGCAAAAAGGTCTCTTTCTTAGAAATACGACTAACTCGTCTTCTGAATATTAATTACTGCTTATTATTTTGCATGGTCCAATTGGAGTCTAGTGGAAGCTACGGTAAAGAGGTCTCTTCACCGAGATACGACTAGCCACTCAGCCAGCTTCCAGTTGGATATAGTTTTCTTTTCTTTGTCTTAATTTCAAACATGAATTCCAATATGTACCGAAAATCAGTTGATTCCTGTCAAAAGTATCTGATAATCATTGCAGAGAGGAAACATATAGGTTTTTATCCAATTTCACAGATAGTAGAGGCCCAACTGATAGCGACACTGTCATTATAGGGTTTTCTGCTATCTAAAATCATCCCACCTGAATAGTTAGGGATTGGACCACAGATAACTGCAATCCGGTTCTCCCTAAGTATTTTTCCATGATCTTTTTAGCCAAAAATAAAATTCTTCTCACCTCCGGCTATTCATCTTTGTGTAACAAATTCTGTCTAAACCCACTTTATATTTTGGGTTAATTTAATTTTACCTTTCATATAAAATTATGCATGATATTATTATGTAGATATTGTGGTCTAAATTTTTTTGGGATCCTTCGCTTGGACATATGAGTCTTGATTTAAATCAGATGTCTCCTAATAAATTTCCAACAAAAATTCATTTATAAAATCCGGATCTGACTAAGGGATAAATTCCACAGTTATGACTAATTCATACTCGACTGGGGATTGATTTTGGGAAATTAGAAGCAGAGCCAGCGATTAGGTCTCTTCTAGACTGAAAGGATCTGTGTTTTAATTTAGAGTTTAATACCTGTGTAGGGAATAATTTTCAAAAATCAATTATTTTCCAAAATTATTGTATGTTGGAAATCTTATATTAATTATTACACTGAATCAGATTCCACTTGAATTCAGATAAGATGAGATAGATAATACTTGAGGAACAACACATGGGCCTTGGTTATTTTCTAAGATAAGGTTGAGTATTCTTTCAACTACTATCCTCTTCTGCCAAAGCCTATTTTTGAGTCTTGAGTGACTGCATCCGGAACAAACTAATTTATTAGTTTGTTTCATTAGTGTGTATCTCATAACCACCCAGAAGTAAGTAAACACTGCGAGGGGTTTACTGGTGATCGGGAATTCTTGATCTGCATCTGGTCATCAAGACTGGGGGCTCGCTTATAGTACCAGTGTGATGCTTTTGAAACCTCCGAGTGATAGAATTTTTAAATGCTTTCTTTATTGCTTTCTTTTAAATGCTTTTATAGAGGTCACTCGGATGTGTTGAGAGAAAGTCTATCTGTTACTAGGTTTGAGAGTTATGGAATAGTTCAGTGCTTGATTAGAATCTTTGGGTGTGACCGGGGGAATGATGGGAGTACTTGGCATTTCAATTAATGATTTGTCAGGTGTTGCTTGTCCACCACAGATAAATGGCATACCCTGGCTGGGGTAGTTACGAGTCTGTGGTATCTTAGATTTTGATTTCTTAAGAGCATGTAAACTCTTACTGTAAGTACCTGTCTGTTAAAGGGAACATAGTATAGAGAGCATGAGAGTTAGCTAACTGAAAGTATTATCCCAAACAAAGATCTGAGTAACAAAATGGAAGTTTAATTGTGTTTCATCTGAATCTTGTCCATTTTTTATTCTTTTCTTCCTGTCCCTTCTGTCATATTTTTAAATCTGCTTTTTAGAGTAATGATAGATAGTGTAGCATAATTTTCACCGCTTCTTTAGGATAATTCTAATTGTTTCCTTAGACTAAATATTATTGCTTTCGTAGAATAAATTTATCGGCTTTCTAGAATAGTTTTAATATGTTTTGTAGCATAACTTTAATCGCTGTTATAGCATAGTTTAAATTAGGTCAAGTAGATGATAGCTTTCAAACTCCAAACTGATTTGAGTAATACGAATGGAAAATCTTATAAAACGACGTGGGACCTGCTTCTATCGCACATCCTCCAGTGGACGATCCGGTCTTACTATAAATTACTGCAATTTTTGACACCTTGCGCTTTCGGGCCACAGTTTCTTAACACGAGTAATAAAAACGTAACAACCTATAAATATATCCCTAATCCCAACTCCATCCTCATAAATTGGTTTCATTAAATAAAATCAAACCGGGATTATCTTATTTTCTTCAAAATACTCGTGTAGGAAATTGCAAAAGTTTCACATACCACTGCCTTGTTAACTTGCAGTTAGGCATGAGGCATGCACTGACGATACCACTCGTGCTAATTGGCGGTATGACAGATTCACAGAGTACAACATCACTTGGACTGGCACCAATATATCCCTGGAATGGATTCTGATGAGCATTAATTGTGATCACTCCCGAGCCCTCCCAGAACAAGAGCTTTTGGTGTAGGGTGGGGGGAACACATTTAACAGTGTGAATCCAGTCACGACCAAGTAGCGCAGAATATGTGGTGGGGGTATCTACCACGAAGAGAACAGTTGATACGACCTTGGGCCCAACACCCATTTGTGGAGTCATCATTGCAAATGGTTTGGTGGTGTGGCCGTTGAATCCTGCCAGCCCTAAATCGGCTTCCACTAGGTCCTTTTCGGTCTTGCCGATCTTCCTGAGCGTCATAAGTGAAATGATATTGTAAACCACCCCGTTGTCCACAAAGACCCTATTGAACCTTCTTCCGTTGATGTGGGCTTGGACATACAGTAGTTTAAGATGTCGTGAGGTGTCTAGGGGCAGTGGTTCAAAGATTATGGGAGGAACGTCCTCACACATTATCTTTGGCTCTTCATCATCATATGCAGCATGGATGTCGGCCCACACTGGTTCTTCTAAAGATTTGACACTTGTGTTGTCTTGTTGGATTTCCAGTTCTGGCACATCAACTTGTGCCATATTAATGGTCAATGGAAAGAACGTTGCCACTTTTTGATATCTCATCCTCCTGTACCATTTTATTTGGCATGGTTTCATCACATTTTTGTGTTTTGGGCGACTCATGACTTTCCAGCGTAACAGTGTTGCCAGTCTGCCCCTCTTCGACCATCAAGGCCTCGAATTCTTCTGGGGTGAAATCTCCAAATTGTGTTGGAGCGAGGTCATCTTCTAAATCATATTGGACTTTGTTCACCCTTTGGCAATATGCACACTGAATGCCCTCTGTAACCCAAATCCCTTCTTTAAGCTCATCCAAAGGAACATAGATAGTAATATCGGCCGTTTGAGGTTCGGCTCGAACAACTGCCTCATTAGATTTATCTATCAGAATAGATTTACCATTGTTGGCAGCAACTTCCTTTTCCTCTGCATCTCTTTCCTTGCGACATGAACTATTTGGGCCCCACATTGACAAGGGGCCTTTGTAGGGAGTGTGGGAGCACTCTTTGTCGAACTACTACCACCCCTATGGGTTGCAGCATACTGCCTTTTGGCCCTGCATATCTGTGTCCACGTCATTCCTGGGAACCTAGGATCCACATCCACTGGAGGAGGAGGGGCATTGTTTATCTAGGTATTGTCATAGGCCATAGGTGGCCTTCGTGTTGGCTTTTTCCAAACCTTACCCCATTCCTGATTTGAACCTCGTAGGTTCCATCAGGGTATGTCCACGTCTGCGCAATTTGTCCACGATGTGACTGAATGGTAGGTGGAGTTTGTCTTCTGTGTGAGCAACCGTGCCTTCCTCTACTTCTCTCATTGGCATTATCATGGTCGTGCCATCTAGATGACCCATGGTATTGACGAATATTTCGCTCATCCCCATGGGTGTCTCTTATTGCCACATTGTTTAGCGATGGGAACCTTATGGTGTATCCCGAAGGATGTGTATCACTATCACCCTGTTGTGGGCGAGTTGGTTTGGAGCCGGATGGCCCTTGTTCATGCCTGGCAACTTCAGATGGTCCTGCTTGCACCATTGCTGTGGTGATTGGCGGAAAAGGTTCCTCATCCACTCCCATCTGAAAAAACCTCAAACGGCCAGTACACAAGGCCTTGTTAATTTCGAGTTTGAAGTGGCGACACTGGGATGTCGTGTGGATAAAGGAATTATGCATTTTGCAATAATTTCGGCCCTTAACTTCTTCGGCGGTGGCCAATAGTTTGCCTTTTGGCAGTCTCAATTGTCCTTCTTCCAGGGCGACATCAAAGATCTCATCTGCCTTGCTAACATCGAAAAGTGGTTCCTCATCGGCCCTCGTCTTTTGGGTGTTTTACCACTAGTTATAACCCTCCTGACGGTGTTAGGTTGCAACTTAGGGCAAGGGAACAGTTTCCCTTTCACCAACTCGGCCACCGCCTGCTCGGCAACCTCTCCTCCATTGAAAACGTCTATACTTGCAACCTCACTGTCAACCTCCATATCAGAGTATTCATACACATTCGCCTCTATGCTAGTGATATGATGGTATTTCTTAGGATTACTTCCGGACCCTTCGTCCTTAAATAGAGTTTGGAGTCGAATGACTTTGGAAGCCAATGCAGACAGGTCTGGGATGTCGTGGGCAGTTAATTGTGCCCTATACGTAAGAGCCATATTCTTGACCACGATCTTGGTCAATTTAGAGTCACTTAAGGCGGTTGAGTAGCATGACTTTAACCGCCTCACACATTCAATGAATGCAATCATTGACTCTTCTGGAAGTTGCTTGGCGTCCACTATATCAATAACTGACACTGTTGGTACGGGATTGAAGAATCGTATATGTAATGCCGCCTCCATGTCCTCCCACGTCCTAAAGTGGCCCGGGGGAAGATTAGCAAACCATGAAAAGGCAGTTTTGGTTAAGGATAAAGAAAACAACTGCATTTTATAATATGGATTGCGGGCATTCTCTCCGAATTGGGCGGTGAATCGCCCTATATGCTCTATGGTGGAAGCATCATCTTCACTAGAAAAGGTTGAGAAATCAGGGAACCCTGAATCCTCTAGGAAGAGGATAGTCACGCTTTATAGCCTCTAGGTAAGGCTTTTGGTATGCCATTCGACCGGTTGGCCTCACAGTGAAACCAAATTGATCTCTAACATATCTGCTAAGATATCAGGATCGATGGTGGGGCCTTGCGGAGGAGCTGGCATATTAGGGTTGGGATTATAGCCATCAACTGGCATCCCTAGGTTTGGAGGAGTATGCACCACAGGAGGTGCGTAATGGTTGTTGGTACCACGCGGATTTGCCATAGGTGGCCTCAATGGCTCCTGGTTTCCACCTAGTTCACCCATTGGGCTGATAGGAGAGGTATCCACAAGATAATTCTCCACACTAGTAGGGACAAAGGCAGGTTGTCCTCCTAGTGGAATATTATTAGGATAGGTCATCGCCGGTCGCTTGCCCCTAAACTAATCAATAGCCCAACAACTTAGCAAAAGAGTAGTCTCCAAAAGGAAATGACTATGGTGCAGATTCAGAGAAATTCTGTTGGAGATTGAAAGAATGATGCTCAAAAACAAACTAATGTGTAGGCCTACATAAACGGTGCACATGAATCTTTCTGTTTTATTTTAAAAAGAAACAACAGTAATTGTGGTAAGATTTCAAAACAACTCCCACATCAGTGAATCCAAAACAAATCAAAAACAAATCACGCATCAGTTGTTTGAAAGATGCTCCAATTGTATTGCTGTTAACGTTGGAGGACGGTGAGCAATAAATAGTAAGCCTTTGCAGGCTAAGAGGGTTGAATCTGAATCAATTCTACCGTAAGATTGCGCCTTTCAATATAAAAAAAAACAATGAACAAGAATTGATTTCTTCCCACTGCGAATACAAGAACTGCTATTAAAACTATGGATGAAACTACATAACTAAACTAGGCTACGAACTACGACTAAGCTACGAACTAGGGAAAAGATAAAAGCTCCTGAGGAGTGTGATTGTGTCGATCCCCTTTTTCTTCTACACTGCGTAGTATTTATAGGCGAATGAGTAATCGCCCTTGGAGATAGTGTCCGGCGACAAGAGAACCGCATCCATAACCGCTCTGTGCCCGCTTGTTGTTTGTCCTAGTCTGGAAGATGGTGTTGAGGCTGGAAACCTCAAGGATGGTAGCCGCTTGGAGGATGGAGCCTAATGCCATATGCTAGAGATATAGAGGTTGGCGGCTGCTTGGAGTCTAACGCCCATGGTGACCGGTGGCATGGATGTTGGCGGCAAGGTGTTCGGTTGGCCTAGTTGACTGCGGAAAAGAGAGTGAGATGGTGGCTGGGGGAGTGAGATGGCGGCTGGAGAAAGTGATGATGGCGGTTGAAGAAGGTGGTGATGGCGGCTGGTGATGGTGGCTGGAAAGGTGGTGATGGCGGCTGGGAAGGTGACGACGGCGGCTGGTAAAGGTAATGGTGGCTAGCGGTTGCTCCACATGCCTTGGAGGCCTCTTGGAGGCCGAGACCCCATGACGGCCTCTAGGCAGACTTAGAGGCCATGATGGCCTCTTGGCCGCTAGTAAGCCTTAGAGACCATGGCGGCCTCTTGGAGGTCTCATGGCCTCTTGAAGGCTTAGAGGCCATGGCGGCCTCTAGGAAGCCTTAGAGGCCATTGCGGCCTCTGGGAGGTCTTAGACGGCCCCTTGAAGGCTTAGTTGCCATGGCGGCCTCTAGGAGACCTTAAGGCCATGACTGCACTTAAAGGCTTAGAAGCCATGATGGCCTCTGGGAGACTTTAAAGGCCATGGCGGCCTCTGGGAGGTCTTAGACGGCCTCTTGAAGGCTTAGAGGCCTTGACGGCCTCTTGAAGGCTTAGAGGCCATGGCGGCCTCTGGAAGGCCTTAAAGGCCATGACAGCCTCTTGAAGGCTTAGAGGCCGTGATGGCCTCTGGGAGGCCTTAGAGGCCATGGCGGCCTCTGAGCGGTCTTAGATGGCCTCCTGAAGGCTTAGAGGCCATGGCGGCCTCTGGAAGGTTTAGAGGCCATAACGGCCTCTAGGAGACCTTGGAGGCTATGGCAGCCTCTGGGAGGTTTTAGACAGTCTCTTGAATGCTTAGAGGCCATGACAGCCTCTAGGAGGCCGTAGAGGGCATGATGGCCTCTTGGAGACCTAGGCAGCCTCTTGATGGGTTAGAGGCCATGACGGCCTCTTGAAGCCTCAGAGGTCGTGGAGACCTTTTGGACGTCTCTGAAGCCGGCCTCTTGAAAGCTTAGAAGCCATGGACTTAGACGGCTCTTAAGTTTCCTAAGGACACTTGAGTGTCTGAGCAACCTGGAGAGCACTTAATGACCTGAGGGCCCTTGGGGACTAAAGCAACTTGGTGCTTTGAGGTCTGATGCTAATATCTTGGGCCTAAACCTCCCGAACCTGGGATTTTTTAATAATTTACGGGATTGATTATTTTATTGGTAACAACTGCCAAAAGATTTTCCAATTGACGATTCAAACAAATTTCAGAAACAAAAATTACCCCTCCATCTCTCCTCATTATTGTTTCTTCCATAATCTCCTTTTTCGTATGCCGCCCTTCACTAGCGCCAATCTTCCCTGCCAAGCCACCACCCTCGGTCGCCATGGATCACGTCTACCCATAAGCCTTCCGTGGATGCCCCGAAAGAGGTCCGTCTCGCTGTCGCCGTCGCCCCCGAGTGAGCATCATCTCGTTGTCGCCGGCGCTCGTCGTGACTTGCCCGCTGCCACCCTTCAACCGTCCATTGAGGTACGATATTTTTTGATTTGGGCATTTTTGGTGTGTTTGCTTGAACAATGTTGATAGTTGAATTTGGATTTTTAGTTTCGACCTTTTAATTTTTGTTGGTGAAATTGAATGGAATGTTTGCATTCTATAGAAGTTCACATATTAAAGGGTGTATTGGATTAAGAGTTTGATGTACTTCTTTTAATTTTAAAAAGTCTATGGATTTTTTTAATCCATTGACTTCATACCGAGTCTGCTTAACTTTTTATAGACTCTATAGAGACTATGGTTGATTTTTTTTAAAATTGATTTCTATAGACTTCTACGGATTGTAGAATTCAATTTTTTAATTTTTATTTATGAATTTACATGGATTTTCATACACAATGGGAACTACTAATACAAATATATGTTAACACTCTTGTGTATTTTAAAATTTTTTTATCCAAAATGTTTTTTTAAAAAAATAATAAAAATTCATTAGTTCAAAAGCACAATCATCTTCCAAGCAAAAAAAAAAAAAAAGCACAATCATCTCATCTTGTAAGCTATCCAACTAGCTTTTTCATCAATAGTCATTGTTGGGTTTTTGTGCTTAAAGTGTTGTGCAGATGCTCGTTGTGCGAGGGATGTGGACACAATCATGCCTGTGACCAGACCCCAGAGGCAGAAAAGACAAAAGTTGTAAGGGCAAGACCTTTTGTACCTTTCCATAGTCCATGGGCCTATATTCTTGAACGTTCCGCATTTTTAGGATATCCTATCATTTTTGGGGCTAAGAGAATACAGGGTATTGAGGAAAATATTGAGAGAAAACCGAGGGTTGCTGGGTGAAGGAAGAACATAGTGTTTGTGGTGAAAATCTCTATCAAGCTGCTTTGCTCACTAAGGGATAATATCTTTTTGTTCTTGATAGAGATTATGGTTAAAATTTAGCTAACATTTTCTTATTTTGAGAGTTGTCAACCAAAATGTGTCATTTTGATGCTATGATGAAAATAAAGGGAAATTGCATGAGATGATTAGCAAAGGGAAATCGTCCTCCGATCTTACGGGAATAGGTTATGAGAATGGTGAATCCTCAACCTTTACAAGGAAGTTTGTCAAAGGTGGAATGTTGGAAACCACACCAGCCAAGGAGCTTATAGATAATAGTGGTCTTAATATGGATGTGTGCAGAATCAAGGTGCAACGCAGTTGTGCCTACTGCAAGTTCACTGGTATTAGCAAGGGATATTCTACGTGGTAAACCAGTTTTATGACCATCAGAGGCACTAGCACATTAAGTTTAGAAGGCAATGGGTTCCAAAGAAAGTTCAAGCTAGCTATTTGGTGATTCTTTCACTTCAAAAAGTTGTCTCACCTTGCAACAAGTGGTATTTTGATAGTGGTTGCTCACGCCACATGATAGGAAATGATGAATTGTTCGGAAACTTCAAGGAAGAAGATTTTGGTGAGGTGGTGTTTGGTGATGGAGTTCGAAACCAGATTCCTGGCTATGGAACACTCAAGGATGGTAACTTATCTCAACTTTCTAAGGTTTTCTATTTCTTTGGGTTTACAACAAATCTCATTTCGATTAGTCAACTTTGGGATGACAAATTCTATGTGAATTTTACAAAGGAAGCATGTGAAGTATTCAATGATGATATGAAATGTGTTATGAAGGGTGATCATTCTAAGAATAATTGTTATATTCTTAAGGATAGGTCCAATACGGTTTTTGGCAACACATTTGGATGAGATGCAACTATTGCATAGGAAGTTTGATAATATGAACTACAAGTCTCTAGTAAGATACAATAATTCTGGCGTTGTGCGTGGGATGCCCAAACTACCAGAAGACTACTGTTTGTGTCATTCGTCGAACAAGCTTGTTTATCAGATTCAGACTACATGGTGCTTGGAGCTTCTATACATGGACCTCATCGAGCGAACCGAGGTACCAAGTTTAAGGGGAAGGAGGTACATCTTTGTTTGTATAGATGATTATTTTAGGGAGTTAAATTTCTTCCTATTCTGAGGAAACAATCCAATAAAATCGATAACCGGAGTTTTGAATATCCCAATACTTTTATGGACATTTTAAAATCCTAATTGAATAATTCAAAAAAATTTAAGGACTTTTTAAAATCTATATTGATTACCTCTAGATTTTTAAAGAGTTTTAAAAATCTAAATTGAATACACCCAGATTTTAAAAGTCTAAAAAACTTTTACAGAGTCTTATATTCCCCAGAATGCTTTTCAATGATAATATCAAATCGCATTTCCAATTCCTTTATTGTATTAAGATTGTTCTTATTGGATTAGTTCATATGGATGTATTGTTTACTAATCAAATCTTATGTCTAAAAACGTTAACACAAAAAAAAAAAAGAGAAAAAAAACTCTTATTAAACTTTTTGGTGGCCTTAAAAGTATAGATAAAGACATACAAAAAAACATATAATGATGACTTTTGTGATTTAGCCAGTTATCCCCAGGACCACTTATAAAAAAAATTTGATGCTGTTAGGTTGTATTTTGAGGGATAATGCTATGAAGAATTTGGCATTTGTTGATGAATTACATTAAATATCTTTGGTGTTCTTAGTATTTTCTTAAATTTGAGCTTTTTCGAGACTAGATAAAAAGGTTGTGGGTCCCGATTTTAATCTTGATTACGAGCGGCCGTCGGTGTGTGATAAGAACAATGTGTAAACAGCGGAAAGTAAAACCACACAAGGCAGCAGATTTGTTGACCCTGTTCGGTCTCACGATCTACATTTGGGGGATTCCAATCCAGACTCTATACTATATGCAAACTCCTAGATCTAGACAGACCAAATCGCTATCAAACTCTAAGACACAAGCTAACAGACTTGCAGAATGATTTGTAGCTCCAACTCCCCTGGAAAAACAGCCACAGGACAGACGACCCTATTTGATATCTTCGCCAATCTAATCTTCAAGCTTCTTGGAAATATGGTATAGAAGACGCTCTGAATCTCCCTTCAATCTTTACAGCTTCTATCTTTACAGATTCTTCACAAAGACAGCTTTTACGAATACGATCAAGAACAAGTTTTCTTCAACAAGAATGACTTTATTGAAGCGGTGAATTGCAGACCTCAATAACAAGTATCATTTTCATCCTCACATAATTTATAGAAGAAATTATATTTAATATATTGTATATATTTAATTATATTTAATTTAATCTACATATTAAAATAATTTTTAAAAATATATATTTAATTAATAATATATTTTTAGTTTAAAAATTAAAAGATATAAACAATAATAATACTATACTTTTAATATTATATATAATTTCTATATTTAATAATAAATAAATATATGTATAAAAATAAATCGAGCCTATTATCGAGCTTTCGAGCCGAATAGTGGTTGGCTCGGCTTGAGATCATGTGTGTTACGAGCCGAGCTCGAGCTCGAACCGAGCCATTTCGAGTCGAGATTGAACCAAATTTTGACCGAGCCGAGCTCGAACAATTCACGAGCCTATCAGTCTTATTTACACCCTAGTTAAGCCAAGCTTCTCGAAACTCCCCCTCAACTTTAAGCGTGTGACAGACACATTTATTTCTCCCCCTTGATGGGAGCTTCATCAAACTCATAGGCATCATTAAAAAAGACCTAATATCTCCTTAATAACAACCAATCAAAAAATTCAATAGCAAAAATTTATTAATGCAAAAGAAAATCTGTTTACCCATTTTTGAACTCAATCGAGAACCAATTCTGGTTGGTACGTTGTTGTAACCACATAAACACTGATACTGTAGTCTGTGAGGAATGATGACACCTCAGTAACAACTTCATCACAGCTACATATCTTTATCCCAAGCTTCAATGGTTCAATCTTTGTGTTGGGTTTGTCCAATACCTTCCCTTTCTAACTCTGAAATCATAAGCCCAAAATTCTCTTTAGTTGATACGGATTGTTGTTCTCCTGTAGTCTCAATATCTCTCAGTGGCAGATATTTCTTCTTTGGAATCCATACTCTTTGTACTCTGATCCTTTTTCGAAGTTCTTGTGATGGCCATACAACAGCTCGACCATTTATTAAGTCTCTCACTATCCTGATGCATGTGTTTGCAGAATGTCCTGGTAGTTGGCAATAACACCAGTCTTTCTGTCGTCTGGACTGCAGTGTAACATCAACTTTGTCAGTCTCCTTGTATTGTGAAGTCAAGTATCCTCCACTTACAAACTTGGTTTTGCTTGGAGTCGATTGCTTCTTATAACCTATACATGTTTGATCTCCAAAAAACTTTCCCATAGACAAAATTTCATCAAGTTTACTTTTACCTTTTACTACCTTTTGGGAATTGCGGTATACCTCTTTTAGGTCATCCAACTCCTTTTATATACCATTTTTTTCTTCTTGCAACTGTAGACTTTTGATTCAAGTTCGGTATTCTTCTTTTTCAAGGTTTTGACTTCTTTTAGAGCTTTATCTTTCTCCCCAATCTCTAGATCACAAGCTGTTATGCTATCAATGAATTATCGTAACAACTTCTTGTTCTCTTGTAGTGCAGCTTCATACTCTATTCTCAACTCATCATAGTCCTCAGCCAGTAGTTGAAACTCATCATCACTGTTACCTGTATCAGAAACAAATTTATCAGTAGAAAAATGTATTGACTTGGATATACCTTCTGACGGAGTGAGATTAGCATCTGTCGAGGTAAATGCAACGACCCTTTAGTTTCACTGTTGTGATCATCTGTAGTTCCTCTGTCGTCGTAATCACATAATGCCACCTGAAGTGCTTTTCCTTCTTTCTCTTTTGGCTATCGCACATTCAGAATGAATGTGCCCAAACCCTTCACATTCATAACATTGAACAGAGGTGATTTTCTCCAATTTCTCATTATTTCTACTTTTCCAGTTGGAACATTCACTTTTGTTGTTTTCTCGTCGTTTCAAGTTTCTGCGTTGTTTGTCAGTCGTCGAGCATCATCGGAACTGCATTCTTGGTTCTTTCCTTTGTTGAATTGCCCGGTCCTTCTTTCTTTAAGCATTTTGACCAATTTCTTGATTATGTAGGAATCTTCATCTTCAGAACTGTCTCTGGAATCTCCATCAACGTTCAAAGCGATGTTTCTTGGTAATTCCTCTTCCAAGTGATTTATTTTGTATGTTTGAAGTATCCCAACTAATCCATCCAAAGAAATAGTATTAAGCTTTTCTGACTCTTCCAAGGTGGCTATTTTGGGAGCATACTTCTTTGTCACTGTTCTTAACATCTTTCGAACAAGATTTTGATTTTCGTACACCACTCCGAGTGAGTAGGCCTGATTTACGACATCCTTGAATCTTCCATACTATACGGATATCATTTCATCCTCCTCCATCTTCAAACCGTCAAACATAGTTTCAATCCATTGTAATTTGGTAGCTCTGACGTCCGCAGAACCTCCATACATTACTTCCAGTGCATTCCAAGCCTCGTAAGCTGAAGTCTAGTTGGTGATCAGTCTGAACTGCGTTTCATCCATTGCGCCAAATGTCGCATTTAGGGCAGTGAAGTTTCCTTTCTTTGTTGTTTTCTCGACTGTAGTCATCTCTTCCTTCGTAGCAGGCCGAGATCCAGGTGTTGCGGTTGATCCAGCAGGGGCAGTAGCAGCTCTGGTAGGTGGTTGCCAGGGTGTCTCAACAGCCTCCCAGACTTCATCTCCAAGGGCCATCAGATGAATTCGCATGCGTGTTCTCCAGTATCTGTAGTCTGAACCATCAAACAACAGCGGTCTGTAACTGGATGCTCCTTCCATGCTCATCGTTTCAAGATTATTCATATCTTCTCTAGTGCATCAGAGAGCAAGCTCTGATACCAATTGTGGGTCTCGATTTTAATCTTGATTACGAGCGGTCGTCAGTGTGTGATCAGAACAATGTGTAAACAGCGGAAAGTAAAAAACACAATGCAGCAGATTTGTTGACCCAGTTCAGTCTCACAACCTACGTCTGGGGGATTCCAATCCAAGCTCTGTACTATGTGCAAACTCCTAGAACTAGACAGACCAAATCGCTATCAAACTCTAAAACACACCAAATTGCTATCAAACTCTAAGACACAAGCTAACAGACTTGCAGAATGAGTATAGCTCCAACTCCCCCGGAACAACAGCCACACGACAGACGGCCCTATTTGATATCTTCGCCAATCTGATCTTCAAGCTTCTTGGAAATATGATATAGAAGACGTCTGAATCTCCCTTCAATCATTACAACTTCTTCATAAAGATAGCTTTCACGAACACGATAAAGAACAAGTTTTCTTCAACAAGAATGACTTTATTGAAGCGGTGAATTACAGACCTCGATGAAAGATATGATCTTCAAATTGTAGAGCAGATCATCAAGTATTTATCTCTCACTTTCAAAGTAAAAAATCTAAGAACTCCAGAGAGCAAAAACCAACTCAAGAAATGCGAAAAATGAATTTTACAACTCAATTGTGAAAAACTCTTAAATCTCTTGATAACAATGGATCTAAACACTGATATAGTAGAAGATGATCCTGAGGTCGGTTATCACAAGCTGCAGTCACAGTTGCAACTGTCCAAACTATCAGTTACCAATCTTGAAGTTATAGAATAGTTTCAACCTGGCGTGGAAGTCGGAACGATTGCTACAGTAATTCCATTTCCTGATGGACCCTGTTCGAGAAAGCAGACAAAGAAGTTCACATCCCAGTTCCTGAATTTTTGAAGAATAATTTTGAGAAAGAGCTGTCCAAGATTTCCAACATCCGATCTGAAGCAACTTGCTCCTACAGCTCGAGCAAACAGATGTCTGGGATCCGGATCTATAAACCTGGAAGAGTGATCGGAAGAAGAATACTGTATTTTTGCTATTTTTGTAATAGTATAGTATTAACATGCCTTAATTTGTCTAAGGCACGAAAAAACATATTAGACCATATTTTGTAAAGGACTACGTACGAGAAATGCAAAGGAGTACATCGAAGCCATTCAAAGGAGTATGTATAAGCCATGAAATGAAGTACATCCAAGCCATGCATGCACGCACGTAACAAGACTTCATTTTTTAGCAGGCCACGTCGCAAGACGAAGTCCATGTCGCGAACCACCTGCCACGTCGCAAGGCACGATCACGATGCAAAGCTCCACGTCGCGAGACCCTCCACGTCGCGAGCCAACACATCACGATCCACCTGAGCCACGTTGCCAACCTCCATCACGTCGTGGAACTCCACATCGCAAACCACCACTGCGTCGCAAGCCACCCTCCACGTCGCGAGACTCACGACGGCTAAGGATCACGACGGGACAAGCCACGTCGCCAGACCTCCACGTCGCTAGCCTAGCAACGCACTTCGCAAGACTCACGATGGCCACGTCATGAAACCCCCTTTCACGACGGCTCTCACGTCGCCAAGGGTAGGTTAGTGACGGCTCTCACGTCGCTAACCCAGGGATCACGACGTGGATCCTCCTCTCGCGACGGGCAACATGGAATTTTTGCTTCTTTCATTCTTTTTCATCATGTAAGTGTACGTAGGGGCATTGGCACTATAAATATGCCTCCCCCTTCATTTGTAAGACCATCTTTTGTTGAATGATAAAACTTTGCCTTTTGCAAGCACTCCAAAAGACCACCAATTTCATCCTCTTGATGCATAATCAATAGGATACTAAAATCAACTTGGTGTTGAAGCTTACCATGTTGATCTTCAACCAACAATTGAACTTAATGAGGTTGTGAGGACAAGACATAGGGGCTTGATTGCCTTCCATTGTTGAATTCTTGAAGTTGGTAGCTTCCTTATCCTTCTCTTCACCTCCTTGTTTCTTCTTTATTTTCTCTTTTCAAGAATGTATCCTTTGATCCTTGGCATTAGTTATAATTTGGTATCAGAGCCAAAGATAGGATCTTTATTGGGTTTTGAAATCAAAACACCAAAAACATAGAAATTTGAAAACCCTAAAAATCGAACAGAATCTGTTCTGGACATTTTCGGACATAATAATTTTGAATCTTGCAAATCTGACATATATTTGAATTCCTCATGTTGAGTAGATGAATTTTCATATGTGGATCATCCAAATCGGTGTTCATTTGACAAAGTTGTGATCAAAACAAGAATTGGTGTTGTTCTTGCTCAATTTTCCAAAATCCACCAACTTTTGGTTTTTGATCTTGTTTTCTTGTGTTAATGGACTGTTATAAGTGTTAATGATGCAAGTTGATAAAGTGTTTATGTTCTTAATTGCATAATTGCATCAAAAATTCCAAACCAAGATTTTGAGTGTTCATCATCTTCAAACCCACCACCTTGCTTATTCATACTATCTTCATCCTTGTTCTTGCTAATATTCAAGGTGTTCTTGAGTAATATCTTATTGATCCAAGGCTGCAAAAATTGAAGTGTTACAAGGGGACAAGAAGACATAATAGCCGACCCCTATAGCCTTAATTAGTGTGATCAATCAAGTATCTTGGGGATAAAATGATTCAAGAGTGACATCACCAAAAGTCAAGCAAGTTAAAAAGGGTGTACCCATCCATAAACACCATTTCCCTGTCGCAATACCCTTCCTCCCATCGCAATACTCCTTCACACGTCGCCAAACACCCCTTCACGACGTGAGTTCTCCGCGTCCCTAAACCCTTTCGCGTCGTGAACCATCATCCATCCTTAACCCCACGTCGCTATCCATAACTTTGCGATGAGCCAAGAGTCTCACGACGGGATCATCATCTCTTGCGACGCCATCTCTCCATTTGAGCAATATTTTCAAAATTCTTCCTAAGTCGGATATATACAGCTGGCACTTGGTTCCTCTGATTTATTTTAAATCACGAACACAGAGTTGAAGTTTTAATCAAGCAATGTTCTGCTCTTAAAAATTCCTCTCTCAACGAGTGAAACCTAGCTGTTGAAATTTCTCCGGGAAAATTTATCTGAAATATTGGAGAGTACATCAGAAAAATTTTATCGAGTACTGATATATTGGGAAAACCTAGAGTCATCATTCGGGAGTCGGTGTAGTGAGATCACTTTTCAGAATTTTAAAAACTCCACCCGAAAAATTTTAACCCTTGTGAGGATTTTGGAATTTGACGTGTAAATTGCAATTAATCGCGGTAACGCAAAATCCTTACATTATGATCACATATACTCAGTACATTAATATTTGTAATTACTTTATTTTATTTTAATTTATTTTATTTAATTTTATGTTATTTTTATATTTCTGCCGAGCCTAGTAGTGTGTCCAGCAGTCTTATTTTCAGCCTCAATCTCAAGTGTGGTTGAATCTTCACGGAAGCATCAAACCAAAAGAGCGAAAAATAGAGAGTGCTTTACGAGTAATAATTTTACTGTTGTACAAGTGCTACTAACATTTTATATATAGAGAGTTGTTTTGTGTTGATTAGGCTGATCAAATGGCAGGAGTATCCGGAACATCCAACTCTGACATCATCAATTTTCTTCAGTCTTTGAATCAGAAAATGGAAAGGATTAACAAAAAGATTGAAGATATTAATACCAAAGTGGATAGTCAGATTGAGGGCCTGCACACTGAACTTGAAGACAGGCTCAGACTTCAGGGCACTGCTGTGGAGCAACACATTAACCGAACGGTACAAAGGCATTTAATGGGAGATATTGAAGTACCGAATCCAAATGCTCCGCACAACACACCGGATACAGAACAGAGTGAAATTCATCCTGATGATGACATGGCCGAAGCAGAACAGGAACTTGAGGAACAGTACCATGTGCACAGGGGACCCAGAGCACCTGCCGGAAACAATGCTCCAGCACCACCACCTGCAGCAGCACCTCGAGTACCTAGGGCACCAAGAGGCCGAAGGTTTCGGAATAATCAGGACGATGAGGAGCAGGAAATAAAGGGAATTAAATTTGATCTTCCAGTGTTCAAGGGAACACCTGATCCAGCCGAATTTATTGAATGGAAAGATTCCATTGAGTTGATTTTTGACTGCCACAACTGTTCTGAAAGGAAGAAGGTACAGATTGCCGTTACACAGTTTAAGATTATGCCTTAGCTTGGTGGCAGAAAACCGCATAGGAAACCAGGGAACCCGGATTCAGACCAACTGAGACTTGGGATGATCTTATCAGACTGATGCAGCAGAGGTTTATACCATCATACTACAGGATGAGCTTGTACCACAAGATGACTACTCTGATTCAGGGCAGTAAGACAGTCAACAAGTATTATCAAGAAATGGAAAAATTGATGACTCGTTGTGGAGTTAGAGAAGATGAGGAGATCATGAATGCCAAATTCATGGAAGGGCTGAGAAAAGATATCCGAGATGAAGTTGACTTAAGAGGCTATGAGTATACCGAAGATTTGGTAAATCTTGCAGCCAAGATTGAGTCACAACACAAGAACCGGGCACCACGGATCACATTCAGAAGCTGTTCATCCGGATCGAGCAAACCTTGGCTTGGAAAGAATTGGACCAGAAAGGAGTGGCCCCGCATTGAGGACAAGCCCAGACCACCTCAACCAAAAGGGTTTGAACTGGAAAAGGAGTTTAAAACTTACAAGCCACCTGTACAGAATACCCAGCCAGCACGACCAAAGAGAGACATCAAAGATGTCATGTGCTTTAAATGTCAGAGGAAAAACATTATGCAAATGAGTGTCCTTTCACAAAAAGGGTTGCAATGTTGGAAAGCGGTCATCTGAAAATCATTGAATCCGATGAGGAAGGATCAGCCGAGGAAGAGCGAGAAGAAATTGCTCCAATCAACATTGAATAAGTCAGTGGTGAACATGAAGTAGTCGAGGAAACAGAAGAACGAGTGTTAACTACTTTTGTGGCAATGCGAGCTCTAAATGCTGATAAAGTCGAACAGCCACCACCTGACGAACAGCGAGAAAATTTATTTCATTGTCATTGTGATTTGAATGACTTAGTGCCTAGATTGGCCCAGTAACCCTCGCTAGACGAGACGGCTATGATTGATACTCGACTGGTGTGATAGTGACGCATCCAGCTGGAGTATCGGGCTTGGGATAAGGCCTATGTTGCGACCGACCGACCGACGAAGGCTCCATACTGGGAACGTACTTGGATCAACATATAGATAATTCGAAATAATACGAACAGGAACAAAGAAGCAGGGATAGCTAGTAGGATCTGAGAGACAGGGGGATATGAAAGCGCTTTTTTTCGGTACCAGGGTCTTGGGGGGAATATCCCCCCTTCCCTGGGACCCTTCCCCCCTTTAGCGGAAGTCTTGCCCTGCTAAGGGCGCATTACTCAGGGGGGTCTGCACCCCAAACCCCCATATTTGGGTTTTGTTATTGTAGACAATGGTAGCTGCACTAGCGTTGTTAGTACATATACTATACGTAGGTTAGGGCTACCTACCGAAGATCATCCGAAGTCGTACCAACTGCACTGGATGAATTACAATGGGACTTTAAAAGTGAGCCAACGCGCAAAAGTGCCAATCAAGATCGGCTCATATTCTGAGAAAGTTTGGTGTGATGTCGTACCAATGACGGCCTGTCACAGTTTACTGGGAAGGCCATGGCTGTATGATAATGACGTCACATACAGAGGGAAAGACAATTCTTTAAGTTTTAAGTTTTGTAATAAATTGTATACTGTTAAACCTCTCCCGATCAAAACTGTAAAGATTGATCAAGAACGATTGCGGGAGAATATGCGCAAAGAAGAAGCTGAGCACAAGGCGAAGCAGAAAGGCAAAGCAAAAGTCTCTAGATTAGAGATTTCTGATAAAAATTCTGAGCCATGCCTTTTGATGACAAAGAATGAATTTGATCAAGAAATGCAGCACGACAATTCAACAGGTCACTGTTTCGTAGCATACTATAAACCTGTTGATTTTATTCATAGAACTTGCAATGCTGCACCTGAATTTCCTAATGAATTTGTCAGGATGCTGGAACGCAACAAGGATGTATTTCCAAAAGAAGTACCTGCGGGATTGCCACCTTTACTTGGAATTGAACCTCATATTGACTTTGTACCAGGTGCTTCTATCCCAAACCAACCAGCATACCGGATGACGCCGGAAGAAACCAAGGAAATTCAGTCCGAAGTTCAGAAGTTGCTTGATAAAGGATGGGTGCGCAAAAGTTTATCTCCATGCAGGGTACCAGTACTTTTAGTACCAAAGAAAGACGGTTCATGGTGAATGTGCGTAGACTGCAGAGCCGTTAATGCCATTACTGTCAAGTACCGGCACCCCATTCCTCGCCTTGATGATATGCTTGACGAGCTTGGTCATGCAAACATTTTCTCGAAGATTGATCTTAGAAGTGGCTACCATCAGATCCGAATGAAACCCGAATATGAATGGAATACAGCTTTTAAGACCAAATTCGTACTTTACGAATGGCTTGTTATGCCATTTGGTCTCACCAATGCGCCGTCAACATTTATGCGTCTCATGAATGAGACTTTGCACCCATTTATTAATAAATTTTTTATAGTACATTTTGACGATATTTTAATTTACAGTCATAGCGAACCTAATCACGTCTCCCATGTCCAACAGGTTATCAACAGGTTGCGGGAAGCAAAACTGTATGCTAACATGGAAAAGTGTACATTCCACGCGACAGAGCTGAATTTTCTGGGGTTTATCGTTGGACGAGGAGGTTTAAAGGTTGACGAGCAGAAAATCAAGGCCATTGCTGATTGGCCACCTTTGAAAAGTGTTCATGAGGTTCGACAGTTTTTAGGACTCTGCGGATTTTTCAGAAGGTTTGTTCCGCAGTTCAGTGTCATAGCCGTGCCCCTCACAACGCTACTTAAAAAGGATCTGCCTTTTAAGTGGGGGCCAGCGGAACAGAAGGCGTTTGCTGAATTAAAGGAGATATTGACATATGCTCCGGTACTAGCATTGCCGAATTTTGACCTCCCATTTGAAATTGAATACGATGCATCCAGAACAGGAATGGGAGCAGTGTTGATTCAAGAAGGTCGTCCGATTGCCTACCACAGTGAGAAGTTTTCTGGAGCTTCATTGAACTATTCGACTTATGATAAAAAATTATTCGTTGTGGTGAGAGCTCTGAGAGTATGGCAGCATTATCTTCGAGGTCGAGAGTTCGTCATCAACACGGACCATGAAACTCTGAAGCACGTTCGAGGACAAGGTCAATTGAGCAAGCGACATGCACGCTGGAGCCAATTCATCAAAGGCTTTCCCTATGTCATCAGATATAAAAAGGGAAAGGATAATGTGGTCGCAGATGCCTTGTCCCGCAGAGCAACACTTGCTGCTATGACGACGATTCATTTATTGGGATTTGAGCATATCAAGACGTTGTATGCTACTGATCCAGATTTTGAGGAAGTGTACCGACAAACTGAGGTACACGCATTTAAAGAGTTTTCCAAACTGGATGGTTTTCTCTACTGGGAGAATCAGTTGTGCGTTCCTCGAGGTTCTATCAGAGAGTTGCTTATACAAGAAGCTCACAATGGTCAACTGATGGGACACTTCAGTAAAAATGCCACAGCTGAGATCTTAGCTGAAAAATTCTATTGGCCGGGATTGAGAAAGCAAGTTGAAGAATTTATTTCTAAGTGCATTGTGTGCTTGAAAGCAAAATCCACGGTTAAACCGCATGGACTTTACCGGGCATTACCAGTTCCAGCAGGACCGTGGTTGGATATTTCTTTGGACTTCGTGTTGGGTCTACCTCGCACTGCACGTGGAAAAGATTCAATCTTTGTCGTGGTAGACAGATTTTCGAAATGGCACATTTCTTGCCCTGCACGAAGACCAGTGATGCACTTCATATAGCTAAACTGTTTTTCAAGGAGATCGTGAGATTGCACGGGATTCCGAAGTCAATCGTTTCTGACAGAGATGTCAAATTCATCAGCTACTTCTGGAAATCCCTCTGGAGCGAGATTGGAACGAAGCTACTGTTCTCTACTGCATTTCACCCGCAGACCGATGGCCAAATTGAAGCTGTTAATTAGGTGTTAGGTAATCTGCTTCACATTATTACCTCTTCCAATTCGAAGAGCTGGGATGAATGCCTGCCGTATATAGAATTTGCATATAACAGGCATATTCATAGTGCGACTCATATCTCTCCTTTTGAATGCATTTATGGTTTTAATCTCCTATCCCCGATTGACCTTCTGCCATTGCCTAGCAATGAGCATCTTAATGTAAATGGCAGAAACAGGGCTCAAGCAATTAAAGAAATGCACAAGAATGTTAAAGAGAGCCTACAGAAATCAGCGGAAACGTACGCGAGATACCATGATAGGGAAGGAAAAAACTGGTTCTGAAACCAGGAGACTGGGTGTGGCTTCATCTGAGGAAAGAAAGATTCCCCGCAAAGAGACGCAGCAAACTATCTCCACGAGGAGATGGACCATTTAAAATTCTTGAAAGGATTAATGATAATGCGTATAAACTGGAATTACCCGAAGAATATGGAAACATTAATCCGTTTTTTAATGTTGCAGATCTTGTGCTGTACGAAAGAGACGAACAGGATGAGTACGATGCTTGTCGTTGATCGCTCAACCTCCTCAAGGGGTAGGGAATGGCGTGGAAGCCGGAACGATTGCTACAGTAATTCCATTTCCAGATGAACCCTGTTCGAGAAAGCAGACAAAGAAGTTCACATCCCACATTGCTGAATTTTTGAGAAAGAGCTGTCCAAGATTTCCAACATCCGATCTGGAGCAGTTTGCTCCTACAGCTCGAGCAAGCAGATGTCCGGGATCCGGATCCATGAACCCGGAAGTGTGATCGGAAGAAGAATACTGTATTTTTGCTATTTTTGTAATAGTATAGTATTAACATGCCTTAATTTGTCTAAGGCATGAAAACACATATTAGACCATATTTTGTAAAGGAGTACGTACGAGCAATGCAAAGGAGTACATCCAAGCCATTCAAATGAGTATGTATAAGCCATGAAAGGGAGTACATCCGAGCCATGCATGCACGCACGTAACAAGACTTCATTTTTTAGCAGGCCACGTCACAAGACGAAGCCCATGTCACGAAGCACCTGCCATGTCGCAAGGCACGATCACGAAGCAAAGCTCCACGTCGCAAGACCCTCCACGTCGCGAGCCAACACGTCGCAATCCACCTGAGCCACGTCACCAACCTCCATCACGTCTTGGAACTCCACATCGCGAACCACCACTGCGTCGCAAGCCACCCTCCACGTCGCGAGACTCACGACGGCTAAGGATCACGACGGGACAAGCCACGTCGCCAGACCTCCACGTCGCTAGCCTAGCGACACACGTCGCAAGACTCACGACGGCCACGTTGTGAAACCCCCTTTCACGGCGGCTCTCACATCGCCAAGGGTAGGTTAGCGATGGCTCTCACGTCGCTAACCCAGGGATCACGACGTGGATCCTCCTCTCGCGACGGGCAGCATGGAATTTTTGCTTCTTTCATTCTTTTTCATCATGTAAGTGTACGTAGGGGCATTGGCACTATAAATATGCCTCCCCCTTCATTTGTAAGACCATCTTTTGTTGAATGATAAGACTTTGCCTTTTGCAAGCACTCCAAAAGATCACCAATTTCATCCTCTAGATGCATAATCAATAGGATACTAAAATCAACTTGGTGTTGAAGCTTACCATGTTTATCTTCAACCAACAATTGAACTTAATGAGGTTGTGAGGACAAGACATAGGGGCTTGTTTGCCTTCCATTGTTGAATTCTTGAAGTTGGTAGCTTCATTATCCTTCTCTTCTTCACCTCCTTGTTTCTTCTTTATTTTCTCTTTTCAAGAATGTATCCTATGATCCTTGGCACAACCGCTTTAGGACAACATATTCTGCACAAAAAGTCAGTTAGAAAAACAACAAAGGTGATTTTGGAATTTTAGTACTTCTAGCTTGTTGGGATGCATTATAAGATTGATTTGGAGGTTGTCATGTATGAGCTTATAGTCTCTTCATACCTTTTGCACATGCCTCTATATGGGTTTTGCATTAGTTGTGGTTTGTGAGATAAAACTACATGAGGTCAGTGAAGCAGTTGTCTGATATATGATTTCCGGTAGATGTATTTCACAGTATCATAATGAAATGAAAAATCGTCACTGCCTATAGCTATCATCTATAACATTGTATTCATCATTTCATCGTACCCGCCATCACTGATGTACAACCATCATTTATAACATCACATTCATCATTTCATCACACCCTGCCATCACTGGCTGTAGCCATCATTTATAACACCGCATTCATCATTTCATCATACTCTGCCACCACTAGTATACAACTTTATATTCATCATTCCATTAAACCCTGACATCACTTAGAGGTATACACAAATCACTCACTAAGGGTTGCACTTATTCTATTTTTCATGGTTTGATTTCAAACGTTTTTTTCGGTTTGAGTTGAAAGTCAGTTATTTCGGTTTTATTTTTCTAATGGTTGCGCTTATTCTGTTTCATAGGGTTTTACGTATCGAATAAGATGTTGGTTGATCTCATGATTTGCCTTGTCTTTGCTTGTGTCTGAGAATTGGATTTTTCGTCTTTTTGATTGATAACATTTGATTTTAGAAATAATATGTGATTTTTTTATGTATTAAAGGTAATTTTTAGTTTATTTTCTACCATTTCTCAATCCGCCATCTCAGGAGCCACCATTGCACCATCATTCCAATCACACTCATCGGAAGGCAAAGCATTTAAATCAAGCGCCAAACTGGGAAGATGTTGTACCGATTGCAGCCATTGTATGCAAAAGTGGTTACCAATCGAGTTAATGTAGGTAAGTCTTAACAAGTAATGTAGGGATTAGATATGTTCCTTTTTTTTTTTTTTGGAGATTTAGGCTGAATATTCAAATTATTTCATTCCGGTTTTGGTGCTGGCAATATTATTGCCAGCAGGTACAGGCATGGTTAAAAATGATGTTCACGCTATGAAAAAATGATGTTAGCTTAATGTAAAATGATGTTGCCCATTTTATAATATTTCATCATTTTTTCATACGCACACATCATTTCACACATACATCATTTTTCATTACTCTAACATCATTTTTCTATGCTTAGTCATCATTCCATATTGCCTGTATGTGCTGTTGACAGCACACAAGCCACACCCAGTCCAATGCATCATTTTTAATTATCATACCAGAATTTAGCATGTGCATATTTTTATCCAATCTGCACATTAACTCAACTGGTCTCCAAAGTAATAAACACCGAATATCAATTCATCAATTAAAAATTAAAATAATTGTTCAACTAATCCAATTTAAACAATAACAAATGACATCCTTAATATACCATTTACAAATTTCTCGGTCAATTCCGAAATCCTCAACGAAATGAAGAATCTATACACGACACCCAAAAACTACTTTCACCTCTATTCCATTCCTATCACATAGTTTCAAATTTCATAAAAACAATTAAATTAACATTACTTGTCTCCATATCCAGTTCTCCAATCTATAAAACCATCAATAATCAATTTATTTCCTCAACAACTTACAATAATCCAATGTTCAACAATTCAACAAGAACTCGTTGCAAATACATGAAAATAGAACACCGACAAATCACATTCATCTTCCTCAACTAAACTATTTTATATTCCTACATATTTTTTCTTCCTTTACTTCCGTGCATACATCAGTGTCGACTGGCTTTCATATCGCAACAACCTTAATTTTATCATGTATTTATTTGCATTACACCATTAATGAGGTTTATAAGGACTCTTGTCATCATATTTATTCCAGTATTTGCTGATATTAATGAGGTTTATAAGGACTCTTGTCATCATATTTATTCCAGTATTTGGCGATCATGGGATATAATATTTTGATTTCTGGCATAGCCGTAATCATTGATTTTTCTCTTCAGCGAGTAGGCGAGCACATATTGGCCTAAGTTAACACTCATTGCTTTGTTTGGCTAAGAGAAACAGTGAGACCATCTTCAAGTGGTTGCGAAAATTTTCCCACAATTCAGTGGATTTTCATGTAAGACATTGCCACTATAAAGGCTCATCAAAGTATTGACACAAATATGCTTAGCATTTCCTCTGTCGGTACTCATGACCAAACTAAAAACACATTATATCTATTGGTACAACCAAAACTAAGATTAATATACCCTTTTAGGGATGTGGGTTGTATGCTGTCAACAGCACATACATGCAATATGGAATGATGGCTACGCATAGAAAAATGATGTCAGAGCAATGAAAAATGATGTCTGTGTGAAATGATGTGTGCGTATGAAAAAATGATAAAATATTATAAAATGGGCAACATCATTTTTCATTGAGCTAACATCATTTTTCATAGCATGAACATCATTTTTAGCCCTGCCTGTACCTGATGGCAATAATAATGCCAGCACAAAAACCGGACTGACCCTTTTAGTATTCATGGTCAGAACTAAGAGCCATGTTTTTTAATTTGTTGCATTTGCTTAATCTTGACTTCTTGTATTTCTATCACAACAATAGCATTTTCCAAGACCCATTTATGCTAATTGTATTTTTATCTCTTGTCCAAGATATTGACATTTGGACAAATTCATATTTTACAATATTATTTATAACATAATTGAAAGTAGTAATAAATGAATATTACCTCAAAATAATTGTGGACAACATGCAGAGTTGCAAATTTCCACGTAGATGGCTTTATCTAAGAAGTATGTTAGCGTGCTTAAATCCAAAAATCCAGCCTTAAATACTATACTATAAAAATCACATAAAACAAAAGTTGTAGATTTCCAAAAAAACGCTCAACCACCACAAGGCTCAAGCAGGATGCAGTCATCCATCTTCATATAAACCAAAATTGTTCTGGTTCCAACATCCATGCCTGGATAAAATGATTATACACCAAGCAAGAGAATACATAACCAAGCTTAAATTTTCACTGTTCACAGCATACACACACAGGGGCGAAACTACCCTTACCATTGGAATGGCCAAGGCTCCCCATAAATGTTGCCAAAAATGCTATAGTATATAGTATTATACTACTATATGTTAGATATAGTGAAATACGTAGTATTATATTAGTATGGCCCTCTATTAGTTAATTATATTGTTCTTTTAAATTTTAAGAAGCTCAAATTATTAAGGTTATGATTTGGGAAATAATTAGAGTTTAGAGTTTAAAATTAGTGGTGAAAAATAATTTTAAATTGAGATAGTTTTGAGTAATAGTGTTTGGTGATAGAATTAAAAATTAGAGTTTAGAGTTTGAGGTTTGAAAAGTTAAATGTTGGGAGATGAAAGTTCAGGGTTTAGAGCTTAGAAATTAAAATTTAGCGGTCACTGAAAATAATGTTTATTATATATAGGATTTTGAGCTATTTTTAGTATATGTAAGTATTTTGAAAGTTAAACGCTAAACGCTGGGCTTTTTTTCCCAAACACAACTTATAATCCAATAGTTATTGGCCTACTATATATAAGAACAAATGACGATGGTTGTGACTTTTTTTCTTTAGCGAAATCGGCCCCTCCTTATTAAGATTCCTAGTTTCGCCACTGTACACACATACATAAACATAGGAAAAAAGGACAAATACGTCCTTTTTTTCTTTTCCAAAAATCCAAATCAGACATTTTTCTATTTTATTATCAAAATATTCCGCTACAAATGCTAATTATGTCTAAATCAGTCCCTTGTTCACTAATTATGCTCTAATCGCCGACGTGGCAAGGGTTTAAATTTAAACCTGAGACGTGGGCATAAGATTAATCCATTTTCTTTTATCTTTTGCCAATTCAGTCCTAAACTTTTGTTTTGTTCCAGTTAATCCTCTATCCAAATCAGTCATTTTTATATTAAATGGCCTTCAACCTTTCAAATTATTTCATTTCAGGCCCAATTTTTTTATTATTACTAATCCATTTATCAAATAAATGTCAAATATACTTTCGTCAAACCTCATACATTGGGTTTGACTGCCTTGTTATTGGGTCTTCCAAATACCGGAATTTTACGAACTCTCTCTAACCACCTGACCGTAACCCATGGTTCATTGATTCTGGTTTCCTTCAGCAACAATCAACACAACCTTACTTTGTTTCCTACCTTAGGACGTAGCAATGTTTGAGTAAATGATTTAATTTGAATTTTTGGAATGTTATGGATATAGGAACCCTTGATTTTACTGAAAAAATATTAAAATATTATTCAAATATTATTAGAAATATTTAAAAATAGACTGAATTTTGTTGTCCATGCTTCCTGCATCCATAACCTTCCAAAAAGTAAAATTAAATCATTTACACAAAAATTAAAATTAAATCATTTACTCAAACTTTTCTACGTTCTAAAGTAGGAAACAAAGTAAAGTTGTGTTTATTGTTGCTGAAGGAAACCAAAATTATTGAACCATCGGTTGCGGTCGGGTGGTTAGAGAAATTCTGTTAAATTCCTGTACTTGGAAGACCCGATAACAAGGCAATCAAACTTAATGTATGATGTTTGGTGTTTAATTTTACTTACGAAAGTATGTTTGAGATTTATTTGATAAATGGATTAGTAATAATAAAAAAATTTAAGGTTTTGGGCCTGAAATGAAATAATTTGAAAAATTGAAGGCCAATTAATATAAAAATGACTGATTTAGGTAGATGACTAAATGGAACAAAACAAAATTTTAGGAATGAATTGGCAAAAGATAAAAGAAAAGATACTAATATTATGTCCACGTGTCAGGTTTAAATTTAAACCCTTGTCATGTCGGCAATTAGAGCATAATTATTGTACAAGGGACTGATTTGGACATAATTAGCATTTGTAGCGGACTGTTTTGGTAATAAAATAGAGAAAGAACATATTTAAATTTTTGAAAAGGAAAAGGACGTATTTGTCCTTTTCTTCTATAAAAATATGCCAACATACACAACTAGTTCAACCTCGAAAAAAAGAAGGGAAATTCTGAATAGTTAAAGAGAACCACAATATGGTGATGTATGAGAACAAAAAACAAATAAAAATCATTTAACTGAGACATCTGGAACCATCCTGCTTCCTTCAATCATTTTTGGGGACAAAACAAATACATTGCCACAAGCCTTACCAATAGATGGAATCTAAGAAACCAATTCAAAGTATGATGCATAAAAAGACATACAAATACGAGATTGACATGCAAGAGAAGGTTGGTGCAGACTCCTTTTTCTTGGAGTTTGGGAACAGCTGGATTAAGGACATATGCAACAATGTAACAGACAAGACACCAATTTTCAGACATTGTACCGACTTTTCGCTGATCTTTCCCTTCGAGAATCATCCTACAGTAGCAGCACGGACAACATTAAAATCAGGGAAGAAAGAAGCAAAAACAACACAACAGAGGAAATGCATACATGGAAGCTGTAAGAGATCTTTTCATTCAAATCAAGGATTTCTTTCCACTTCCTTCCAATGCTCATCTGCATTACACAGTCCTGACTAAATTAGATGCACGCTTATATGCTTGCCATAAAGAATTCCAACTCAAAATACCACAATAAACTCTAGAAAGAAGATATAAACAATCCAAGAAAACATTTGGATCAAATCAGAAAGAACTTTTTTTAAAGTGTCAAGCTTTAGCCTTTGATCCGAATGAAAGGTAAAGCTGATAAATATAAAGGAAAATTACCATCTATTGTTTAATTATCCCCAAGGGTTTCCTTTCAGGTGATTGGTAGACAAGAGCCAAATTATTTTTCATACAAACATTTGGATCAATTCAGAAAATTTTAAAGCCAAAGTTCAAGGCCTTGAGGAAACATTAACATCTGTCTTCAGGCTGTTATGATTTAATGGATGTTTGATGCTTATTTCATGTTGTGAGAAATAAAAATACCTGAGCTGCTTCATTTGCAGCAGTTCTAGTCCCACAGTGAAAGTTTATCTTGCCTTTGGCGTACACTAGCAACCACTCCACAGATCTCATCAGCCTCATCAAACTGCTCTCCTATTAGAGCCATTAACTAAACAATACAGCAGTAAAACCATAAACATAATTCAGTCACTGAAATAAACTAAAACCCCATGCATGCATAATTTCAAAATGAAAAATTACGGTTTCAAGCCACATAGTGTCCATAGTAGTCTTTTTGTTGCAAGTAGCTGTCCACTTGCCCCCATTAGCACACTCAGGGTCTTCCCATTTTGGCTCAACTCCGGCTTTGAACAAGTGAAAGTCCGTACTTGCTGGCAATTTGCTGGGTCTGAATATCTGGTCATATAAACTGCAGCAGAAGTCACAACTTCATTTGGTATCTCATGGCATCTACACTGAGTACGCACATTCCCATGAATATTCTCACAAATTTTATCTTGTACTACACTACTACTGCTGCTGCTGCTACTACTACAATAAACTGAAGTCCTAACAGCATTCAAACTTTTGAGAACATGAAGCATAAAAGGGGCTTGTGGAGCAAAAGAATACATTGTACAAACTAGATGCAACTAATGTCAAAATGAATACAAATGCAAAGCTTGATCATTAAAATCTATTTTGATACATGTCTCTACATACCATTGGTTGTTTACAAATTTTTACACCATCAATAAATGATTTTTATTGCTTGTGCGCAATTCATCAAACAGAAATAGTTAACTTATTTGTGAAAACAGCAATCATGATGGTTGACTATGCTCAAGCCTGTAATTGCTTTCCTAAGCCTTAAGCAGCTAAGGATCAGAGCAAGTACAAAGCTTAATTGACATTATTGGGAAATTCAAGTTAGACTAGTGCTAAAACTCTCAACTTTTCATTGTTGATCTGAGCAGTTCAAGTCTTCAAGAATCAGAAGATTCAAGAAATTAAAATCATGCCATTATGACTGTTTAGATCAGTTTGATTACAGACTGCATTCTCCAGGTTAGATACGCGTACCATGTTTATGTCATTACCAACAAAATGTTCTGCATGCTTAATTCTTAAAAAATAGCAGTCAGTAATTACACCATCATGTAACCACAATCTTTAAATTCAGCACAGAAATCAAATTTGGCAAGTATGCTTATGGAAAACTCAATTAGATGGTCAGTTGAATTTGAAAAAATTATGAGAAAAATCTCTGGAATTTTAAATGGAATTTTCGATGCTTTTAACTAATCACTTTACACACACACACACATTGTACAGAAATAATAGGGGAATAAACACCCATTTGGTCCTCTAACTTAAACTTTGATCTCATTCGTATTCCATCGACATGCTAAATTTTAAAAGGAGTACAATTCCATTAAGTAACTTGCATTATTTATAGATCAGTCCCCTAATTTAGGCCTTGGGATAAAGCGTACCCCAAGTTTCTTAATCCTAGCCAAAACAGTCCTCCAACCACTTAATTATCATTACCTTCTAACTTGAACTTCATAAACACATTGAATGACCCAAATAGAAATGATTGACTGCACTTGAACCCCAACCTTTTTTTTTCCCAGCTGCCAACAAACCCAAAGTTCCGAGGGATATCAACCCACCCCACCGCCAAAACCCTCCAGCTACACCTTTCCCCTAAAAGTTGAAAATCCTCCCATTTCCTTCTTTCTTTCAATACATTAGGGCTTAGAATTGCATATGGAAAACTCGATCAAGACTAGAGTTCTTGAAATTGAGCCATCCCGATAACAGGACTGTAGTAGAGATGAAGGCAGCAAAGATTGGACAAGAGATTTCCCCCATACCTTATTGTCGTTGTGAAGAGTTAGAGGAGGAAGAAAGTTTGGAGGATGTGTCCAAAGTCCAAACCCAACCTCAGTAAGAACAGGGAGAACAAGAGTTAGGGAAACATGATGTTGCGCTTATTATACTCTTTGACCAATTTTAGGAAACAGTTAACAATGTAAAGCCTCAATCCCAAAACCACCACAGCTTCACCATCTTCCTGAAACAGTTCAAGCTCCTCAGCTGGCAACAATGTAAAGATATCGACCACAGTCCACAGTGTATCTCAAGCTATCCACATCTTCATTTCCTCAATTCCATCGACAAAGGGACCTTAAATCTCAACCCTAGCATTATAAATAAGGAAACTAACAGGAGCATATACCTTGTCTTCTTCCCTTAAGCCACCTTGAAACTTCAAGAAACTAATACTCCCTCCGTTTTTAAATAAATTTACCCTTTGCATAGTAATTACTATTCATTGAGTAACTTTGATTTAACTTTTTAACATATTTATATAAGATAAAATATAGTCAAATGAGATATTGTTGGATTCGTCTAATCGTGTACTTTTAGAATATCAAATTTTTATAATTTATATTTGTATACAATTTGAGTTATTAATGATTACAATTTGAGTTATTAATGATTAAAAATGTGTATTGGATTGCGTAAAATGCAAGAACGGTGAAGATAAAAAAGAATGGAGGGAGTAATATCCAACCCTTGAACTTTCCATTTCCAATACCTTCCCTACAGCTGACCAACATCCAACTGTGTGTGTGTGTGCATGAATGTCGTACACCTGTTTACGAAGTCACTAGCAATGAGCAAAATAAGCAGTTCATTGTCAACGGTCAACCAACACTATAATGAAGTATGATGCATTACACCCTCTGGTTTTAATAAGTCGAGTCCTTTTATTTGGCATGGTTTCTAATAAACCTTCTCTTTCATCTCATTTCCACTCACATCCCACTCTCTCTTGCTTTTCCAACCACTTTATTTACCAAATTTATGGAAATAAGTAATTTGTTTTAAAACAGCCAAAGAAGGAAATATAGTCACTCTTTTGAGAACGGAGGAGCATAAAGAAAGCACTAAATTTGGAGGTAACATAAGTTTTGCATCTAGTATTTTCCAACAATGTCATACTGACATCTGTTACTTATTACACATATTATAAAAATATTATCAAATTCCAAGGAAAATATAGAAGAAACAAAAGATGTTGAATGGTGTTAAGCACCAAAATCTTCAATCTCAACTTTAGCAGCTTCAAAAGAATATTTGATTACAGAAGACTCCTCAGCATATACCAACTAATGTGCAAAAGATTACTCATAGACAAAGTAATCAGCCAAGAGCATTACTTTCGATTACAAGCAACATGAATCAGAATCACTGTCGCCTCAAGATGAGATCAAACTATGTTGCCTTGATGCATTGTGCCGTACCAATTACACATACTGTTTACCTTTAAGTAGGATCAAACTTTGGCCATTCAGTAAAAGGTGGGGCAAAAAGAACAAAATTTACTGAGTCGCAAATGCATCACTTGTGATTAAAAGAAAATTTGGTGCTGATAATCAAAACTGGTGCAAAGAGTTATTGTAGGCTACTCAAGTGCAAAGAATCAGGTAATAATATTGAAATAAAATAATTATTTGTAGGTCAACAACTTTGTGTACCACAGCAGAGAACTGTGCAAAGTATGTGGTCGTAAGTAGAAAGCACTCCAGGGCAGTGGTGAAGACTTGAGTGAATAGAGATCAGTTAGCTGAACTCAGCTTATGAAATTGTTTCCAAACAAAATATGTCTTTGGGTATGTTTACTATGCTAAGACATGGTATTATTATAAATTTGGTCAGCCTTAACAATGGTTGCATAATACTTTTCATATGAAACACCAATTAGTAGGGATTAAACTCTGGAAGACAGATAAAAGTGGGCAAGACTTGAGCTTCTTTTAAGAATTCAATTTTGAAAACCAACCTCCATACGGCATAATTAACTTTGCACCTTGATTCCTACCTCTTAATCTTAGTACAAGCCATGGGTTGTGATTCTACATCGTTTCTTTTAAATGGCAAAGTAACTTTGCTCCTTAACCAGAAATTCCCCTATCTCAACAACTTACGCAAGAACCAATTAGAATGGGTTGCTCCTTAACTTTGCACCTTGATTCCTACAGTATTTTAAAATGCATTGCAAGATCACTAAAACATTCAATAGAAATTACAAATAGTAGCACCCGAATTATGCTCTATACAGGATTTCCATCGATTTGTAAACTCTCACATGTGCTTACATAAAAGAAGCAATATTGCATTCTGAAAAGAGAACAGTCATAACCGAATCATCCCAATGAATTGCTAGCAAAAGCAAGTTTGTGGTGCACAACGTGAAAGCATAAAATATGTGCGCAAACCAACCAATGTACAACCAAGCAAGCACATCAAACAGAGAAAACAATAAAGAACAAGAATTTTCAAAATCAGGATGTCCTTAAATAAATAGAATCACCGATCTATAGACAAATCATTCATCATGATCCAAATCAAAATTATTGCCAATTACGTACCACCAGAATTCTTCGACTGTGTCGAAGGTGTAGACTTTGCGAAGAGAACTGCCCCAGGCGGCGCCCTGCTTCGGTTTGGACTGATTGTCGTACCAGAACGTCCACTTCCTCTCAAGCTTGTGTGGCTGCTTCTCTGCCGTATGAGGTGGCTCCGACAGGAGTTCTGATGCAAGAGGTGCGGCTTCGTTTGCCATTGAATTCAACCGAATCGAAAAGAGAGTTCAAAGAAATAAGAGAAGGGCGGAGACCCACAGGGGCGTTTTAAGGGTAATGGGGCACGTGGACTAGGGTTTGATCTTGCCTGCGATTTTTACCTAAGCTTGTCCAGTTGTCCTGTACTACCCGTGTTGACTGTCTAGGCAGCCTTTATCAGTTCTCCCCTGGTTACTTTCCAAGATCAATTTTCAAACAATACGTATTCACCCGCCCAATTGGACCAATATTTTGTACGAATAAACTAAGAATTTAGACGAAGTATAAATATAACATACTCCCTCCGTTTTTTTTTTTTTTTTTTTTTTAGCTACTGTTGACTAATGTGTACTGTTCACTTATATACTTTGACTTAAAGTTTTCTCATGGTTATACAAGTTAAAATATGGTCAAGTGTGATCTTGTTAGATTCGTCTCGTCTTGTAGATTTTAAATATCGAACTTTTGAATTTTTACATGTACCGAATTTGAATTATTAATGGTTTAAAATGTGCATTGGACTGCGTGCTGAGTGGGTCCGTAGCTATCTTTAGAAAATGGATAAAGTGCTATATAATACTTCTCCGTCTTCAAATACTTCTTTCGGTTTCAAAAAATTTTTTCATTCCTTGTTTTCACGTAATCCAATACACATTTTTAAAGAGTAATATATCAAATTTTATAAAAGATAATATTCTAAAAGTATGTGATTAGACGAATATAACAAGATCTCACATGGTTATATTTTATCTTATATTACTATATTAAAACGGCGAAACAAAGTAATTCAATGAATAGTTGATACTATGCCAAGGTTAGTATTATTCAAATACGGAGGAAGTATTTATTAGGGACCTATTTTTCACGCAGTCTAACGTACATTTTAAACAATTAATAATTCAAGTTCGGTACAAGTAAAATTCTAAAAAAGTTTCTTTGTTTGTTTTTTCTCTTTCTTTCTTTGCGCCTTTTCAGGCTGTTTTACAAAAAAAAAAAAAGTTAAAAATTTTACATTTCAAACTTTGGAATGATATATTAGGTCTTTGAATTTGGGATAACTTGGATTGATAGAAATTTAGTGTTAATTAAGTTCATTACTATGAATTACGCTCATTAGCCCAACATCATTTTTAGGTGAATACCAGGGTATCCCCAGGCCACATTAGACCCAAGACTAATAACTCGAGAATCGGGTGGGCATTGAAGGGTTGCCTCTCCCAAAGCAGAATTCTGCATACACAAAGGCTCGAACCCGAGACCTTTGCTTATGGGTAGTTTTATAGCATTAACAAGTTTTATATATTATAGGTTATACTATCGTATGAACTATTTCAATTTTCTAAATTTATATAAAAAAATTTATTGGAAAAAAGTATATCTGCACTTTAAAAATATTAGAAAAAGAATAAACTTTCATCCAAAACAAGGTCAAGTCCAAATTTTTCATTAAATGCTTATGGGTAGTTTTATTAATTCAATTGTGATGAAATATCGACCAAATCAGATTTTGTGATAAAATATAGACTTTTTAGATTTCATCATTATGATGTTTGTCCACAATCTTTGAAAATGTAGTAGAAATGTATTAAATGAACTGTAGTATATCTTTGCCTATATATATCCTATATTGTAATGAAGTAACATGCAATTCCTCATTTATTCTGCACACTCGTTTTCTTCTCATTGAATAGTCACCATACAGATTCCAATTTCCACTCTTATCCGTCATTGCTTCAATTAATCCCTTGTTCTAGTTATATATTCAATAGAATAATTACTTATATACCTATTGCCTATATACATATCAAGCATATATTATTATTTACACAACTTATTCACAACACGTTATCAGCACGAGGAGACTCTGCCCGGATTACCAGAATTTGAGGTATAATTTCTTATTCCAAAATTTTCAATAAGATTATGACTAACATTGCAAAGCAGGAATTTGCTCCCTTAACCGTTGAAGGAAGTAATTATATGTTCTGGACCCGAGATGTCAAAATGCATCTTACTTCAATAGGTCTGGAAGATATTATTGCTGAAGGCAAAAATTCCAGTCATCAAAATCAGGCAAAAGCCATGATTTTCTTGTGCCATCATATCGAAGAGGCACTGAATATGGAGTATGTGACTGTGGAATCCCCACTGATATTGTGGGGAAATTTGAAAGAAAGATACGATAATCTTAAAAAGACGGTGCTTCCAAAACCCCGTAATGACTGGAAAAACCTGAGGCTTCAGGACTTCAAAACAATCCGGGAATATAATTCCGTTGTGTTCAATATTACGGCCCAATTGCAATTATTTGGGCAAAAGATATCTGAAGAAGAAATGCTTGAAAAAACGTAGTCTATGTTTCATGCTAAAAACGCACTATTGAGTGAGAAATACCATCAAAAAGGTTTTAAAAAATATTCTGATCTTATTACCTGCTTATTATTGGCTAAATAAAACAGCCAAATGTTGTTGAGAAATCATCAATCTAGGCATACAGGTGCAAAACCATTCCCTGAGGTGAACGCGGCTCAATCAACGAAATATGTGCGTGATCTTGTGCATTTTAAAAATCAAAATGATGATCGTGGCCAAAATCGGTATCACAATCGAGGCAAAGGTGAATCATCTCGTCAAAATCATTATCGAAATAAGCCTCGATTGGAGCAAAATGCAGATATGATACCAGAAGGCCTTACAAACCACAACAAAGAAATTATGCAAGAGAGCATAAACAAAATGATGAAATCTGTGATCGTTGCGGAATTAAAGGCCATCCGGCTCAGACATGCCACACAGCTAAACACTTAGCTATACTGTATTAGGCCTCGAAACGAAAAGAAAGACAAGGTGTTGAATCACACCATAATGCCCACGATGATACATATGATGATATATTAAATGATAATATCATGCACCTGGAAACTGATGATTTTGTTGAACCAGATACCTAAATAGTATATTATATAGCTATATATATTTTGTACTTATCTTTTATAATTCTTGTTTAATATAAATAATGATATCTTTTACTTCCCTTTTATTATCCATATATAATATAAATATGTTTTTGCATTAATAATTTTTATATTGCTGATGTTTGATAACCTTCTTATATTCTTGTAAAGAAATGGATGCTGGAAATTCAAAAGTCGGAGATGATATCTGTCTCATTGACAGTGCAACAACGCATAGCATTTTGAAAAGCAGAAGCTATTTCTCCAATTTAAAATTGGAAAGGACCGCAATGAAACTTATAAGCGGTAATGCAAAATGCATTGAAGGCTCCGGTAGAGCTGTTATATTTCTCCCTGAAGGGACAAAAATGGCGATTAAAAATGCCTTGTTCTCACGCAAAGCTCGAAGAAATTTACTGAGCTTCAATGATATTCGAAAAAAAGGATATCACATTGAAACTTCAAAAGAGGCAGATCACGAGTATGTTTCGATAACTCGAATTGAAAATGGCAAAAAAAAATTGTGAATGAAAAATTGACATTTTACTCCTCTGGCTTATACTATATAAAAATATGTGCCGCAGAAATACATAACCTAGTAGACTTGAAAGCTACTAGTGAATTTGTTACCTGGCACGATAGACTTGGGATCCTGGAAGTGTAATGCTGAGGCGAATCATTGAAAATTCAAATGGCCACACATTGAAAAGGCAAATGATATTGAACCCAAATGAATTCAATTGTGCTGCTTGTTCACAAGGGAAATTGATAACCAAACCATCTCCAGTAAAAACGGGAATTGAGTCCCCTACATTCCTAGAAAGAATTCAATGCGATATATGTGGACATATTAATCCACCGTGTGGACCTTTCAAGTACTTTATGGTACTAATTGATGCGTCATCACGCTGGTCACATGTTTGTTTATTATCAACTCGCAATTTGGCCTTTGCAAGGTTACTTGCACAAATTATAAAATTGCGAGCAAGGTTTCCAGATCACCCGATAAAGAAAATACACATTGATAATGCTAGAGAATATACATCACATGCATTTGATGATTGCTGCATGTCAATTGGAATTACTGTTGAACATCCTGTGCCTCATGTGCACACGCAAAATGGTATGACAGAATCATTTATTAAAAGATTGCAATTAATTGCAAGACCCTTGTTAATGAAATCAAAATTCCCTGTTTCTGCTTGGGGACATGTTATATTGCATGCAGCAACACTTGTGAAAATTAGGCCGACAAGCTATCATAGCTACGCCCTATACAAATTGTGTTTGGAAAGGAGACCAATATATCACACTTGCGAATGTTTGGGTGTGCTGTTTATGTACAATTGCGCCACCACAACGTACAAAAATAGGACCTTAAAGAAGGTTGGACATTTATGTCGGGTATGAATCACCCTCGATTATTAAATATATTGAGCCAAAAAAACGGGTGATTTATTTACTGCAAGATTTGCAGACTGTCATTTTGATGAAACTCAATTCCCGACATTAGGGGGAGGAAAAGATCAACTGAAAAATTAAATATCTTGACAAAGTCCATTTGATTTCATTGATCCTCGTACAATTCAAAGAATTGTGCATTTATAGGGAATTGCAAATCAATTACCCGATGCCTTTAACGATGCAGCTAAAGTCACAAAATCATATATTGCAGCTGCAAATGCACCAGCTAATATAAATGTCCCAGAAGGGCAAATTCCGAGTGCAAATAAACCTACTGCACGACTGAAGCGTGGTGGGCCTTTGGGTTCCAAGGATAACAATCCACGAAAGAAGAAAATTATCCATATGGGTGATAAATCAATCACCGATGATACTCCCGAAGGAGAATTTGATTCAACCCCCGAAAAGGTTGAACCTGAAAATATTCACCCAGATGAAAATGAAGTTATTGAAACTTCTTTCAATTATATTTGGGAAATGTTGGAACCGAAAAGAAAAAAATGTTGATAATGCTTTTGCATACAACATTGCACTCGATGTAATGGAAAATAACGAGGATCCTGAACCAAGATCAGTTGAAGAATGTCGGAAAAGAAATGTTTGGGCAAAATGGAAAGATGCTATTCAGTCTGAACTAGATTCACTGAATAAATGAAAAGTATTCGGCCCTATTGTCCAAACACCGATAAATGTGAAGTCTGTTGCTTACAGATGGGTGTATGTGAGAAAAAGAAATGAAAATAATGAAATTTCCAAATATAAGGCAAGGCTTGTAGTCCAAGGTTTTTCCCAACGACCGAGTATTGATTTTGAGGAAACATATTCCCCAGTTATGGATGGAATAACATTCAGGTATCTTATGAGCCTAGCAGTACGATAAAATCTTGGAATGGGATTAATGGATGTTGTTACTGCATATTTATATGGCTCATTGGAAAATGATATTTATATGAAAATACCTGAAGGGTTTAAGTTACTTGAGTCTTGCAACTCAAAACCCAGAGAAATGTATTTCATCAAATTGCGAAAATCATTGTATGAGCTCAAGCAATCTGGCCGAATGTGGTATAACCGCCCCAGTGAAAGTTTGATAAAAGAAGGTTATACAAATGACCCTATCAGTCCTTGCGTATTAATAAAGAAAAATGGGTCAGAATTTGTGATCGTCGCAGTCTATGTTGACGATTTAAATTTAATTGGAACTCCTGAAGAGTTGAAAAAGGCAGTTGAATATCTGAAAAAGGAGTTCGAAATCAAGGATTTCGGAAAAATAAAATTTTGCCTTGGCCTACAAATTGAGCATTTGGAAAAGGCATATTTGTTCATCGATCACCTTATAACCAAAAGGTATTAAAGCAATTTCGAATGAATTATGCTCATCCGCTAAGTAATCCAACTGTAATACCCGGGATTTTTATCGGCGTCCAAAGAAATAAAATTTATTTCTTAATCCGATCAAGGTCGAAATATCTCCGAGAAGAAGAAAATAATTTATCATAATAAATTATTGCTCGGAAATGAAACGCCGATAGATTCAAAAAAATTCAAAATGGAATAAAAGAGGGAAAGGAAGCCCGAAAATATTCCATGAATCGAGTCAAAAGAATTGGAATTAAATTCAAGAAAGAAAAGAATTTTAATTCCAGGAACTCATGAAGTCGGAAATAATTTAATTAGATTGGTGCACGGGAGTCAAAAGACGACGAATTAGAAGCCGACGAATCCAAACGCAACGGACTCAAGATTTTGAATACAGGATTAATTCGAGACGAGATAAATTTAATATAAGAATTTATAATCCGAGATGACCCGAAAAATCGAGCCCGAAAACGTAGGAGCACAGAAGTCCGAAAGAGATGAGAAAAGGCCCGATCGGATCGCACGGACCCGCCCGGACCGAGGTCCTGGCGGAGGCCGCGCGCTGGCCGCGCGGCGTTTAGCCTATGAGCGCGCCATGACCGCGTGACCCCCCAGAAAAACGGCAACAACGCGTTCCGACGATCTTCTTGCCATATTTTCGACCCCCGACGATGGAAACTCAATCCCGGTCTAGGGAAGGAGTATATGGACGGGTTGAGGGGATTGGACACTCATAACTAACCCTAATTTTCGGAGTGGCAGCCCCCATCTCCTCCCAAACTCTCAAAACTTCTCCCTTGTTCATCCAAAACCGATCCGACGACTTTCCGATCACTTTCCGGCGACGAAAATCGACGAAGAAGACGTGGAGAGCAACATCTCTAGTGTTCCAGATTGTGGTAAGTTGTCCATAGGTTTTCTTTTAAGTTTACGAGTCCAAAAATCCGATCTAACCCTAGAGTTTTACTTTCGATTTCGTTTCGGGGCCAACGGAAAGGAGACGGAGTAATTGGGACGTGTTCGTAGCAAGCGTGGGCGCCGCGATCGATCCGAAAATATCCTAGACATCATCCCCACTGTAAGTTAATGCTTACTTGGTTTTGGGTGACTTAAAATGCAACCAAACATAGGGATTTAATAACCCTAAAATCTGTCAACACGAAAAACCTCCGGCGCAACGATATGGTGCGAATTTTTCGAACCCTTAAAACTGCTCAAACGGAAAAACTCAAAACAGGAAAAACGTTTCTAAGACGTAGATCTAGTTTGTGTAAAATGTTCATAATTTTCATTGTGTTTTGATAACTGAAAACGGCCTCCAACGAACCTGCCCTAAAAGTCGAACTTGAAACTGTGACAGATTTGAAATCAGACCAAAAACCCTACTTCAAGAGTTCAAACCGGAAAACTCAAAACTAGACTTTTTATCCTAACAGATTAATCTATGTTGTGTAAAAATTTTAGCCATTTCCGTCAACGTTTGCTATTTCAAATCAATCCGAACATAAACTGTGGTATGAAACTTTTCGAAAATTGGACAGTGCAATGGTCCAAAATTGATGAGCATGTTTCTATATTTTCTAGTCCGATTCAATCTTTACAATCTAAATGAAAGTTGTAGGAAATCATGTCTAGTATGTGCATATAAAATTTCAGAATTTGTGGAGTCTATTTGATATGTTAAAAAGTCGAATCTTTGAATGGTGCCGAATCTGAAACCTGACAGCATACTACTTATGTGAAAGACTTGATTTTTGACTCATTTCCTTAACCCGGATCGAGAAACTTAAAATACGAAACTTGTTCGTCTCTGTGTTTTCGAGTTACTGGTGAAATTTTAGAATTTTCAGACTTATAATGAATTTTTAAATAATTATGGAGTAAGACAGCGACTTGTGTAAGTTATATTTTGAGAAACTTGTGCAACTTGCGAAATGTGTTCTTATCTTGCGGGTTCGTTTTCCCAAGGGCGATTGTTTGTTTTCCTGCGGGTTCGATTCCCCAGGATGTGTGTTGATTCCTATGGGTTCAATTCCCTAGGATGTATTTGAGTTCTTGCGGGTTCGATTCCCCAAGGGCGATTGTTTGTTTTCCTGCGGGTTCGATTCCCCATGGTATGTGTTGATTCCTATGGGTTCAATTCCCTAGGATATATTTGAGTTCTTGCGGGTTCGATTCCCCAAGGGCGATTGTTTGTTTTCCTGCGGGTTCGATTCCCTAGGAAGTGTGTTGATTCCTACGGGTTCGATTCCCTAGGATGCGTTTAAATTCTTGCGGATTCATTTCCCCGAGAACAAATTATACTAGATCCTATCGAACAATAGTGAAAGAGTGAAATCCTTAAAATACCAAATCCTGAAGACATGAGAAAATTAAGAGACTTGAATATTTTCTTTGTTTTAATTATACCTTTAAATTATGTCTTGCAATTATTTTACCATGTAAGTTGAATTATGATCACGTGAAATCCTTGTTTTAAATTATGCCATTTATTTATTAGTGGATGATTAACTTAAATTGTGTATCACCTACAAGCATGTTTTTATTAAATTTAATTAAAGGCTTTGAAACCCCTAAATCATGCTAGGTGTTAACTTACTTAGCACGTTTTGCTGATCCAAACCGTTTTTTTTCCCTTTTTCTTTCAGAGTATGAGGATTATGCATCATCATATGCATACATGGGAACAATTTGGAAAATCTCTATTTTAAATTCCTGCATTTAGTTACGACTTGCATGAACGGGCTTCTTTAACCCGTGTTTTGGCCATGTCGGCTCTTATACTTTATTTCCGCTGCACAACTAATATTTTCGCTGCGTGTATGGATGATTATTATTTTTAAATATAAGTATTTCCGGACTTGGTTGTTTAAAATTATTTTATACCCTTAGCCTTGCATCTTTCAAGTGAGCTCGAATGAAGTCGTGTCTTGCTTGGGAGGTGTGGCGGTGACATCTCGGCCTGGGTTATCAAATCCGGGGTGTTACAGAGTGGTATCAGAGCCCGGAATATTTTTAAAGCTATTATTTTAAACTATGGATATTTTAAGGCTATTATTTTTAAAGCCTAAATTGTTAAAAGCCCAATTTTTGAAAGCCCAACATTTTATTTAATTATTTTCGACCCAAATTTTTAGCCAATACCTATATTTTTTTAGAGTCCAAAATTTATTATTGGCCCAATATAGAGGCCCAAGAATTTAACTATTATTTTTAAGTTTTTAAAGCATTATTTCTAAGGAATGAGTTTTACCTTAAAACCCATGGAAAATATGTATACAAATTATTTTGACAAGTCTAAATCATATTACATGAAAATTATTTCGGGGGGGGGGGTGGAATTCACATGCATACATATATGAATATTTGCACTAAGTTTTTATGTGTATTATCTGTGTTAAACAACATCTTTATTTTAGATTCCGGCTTGACATCGACTTAGAAGCGCTAACTTGAGACTAATTTTGCCTTAGTCCTAGATCTTGATCACTTAGAAACTCATCTTCGCGTGCTTAATAACAGAAAATGGCACCTAGGAGAAAGCCGAGGAAGGTAAGCCCAAACGGCACTGACACTGATCTCCCAAACGCACCTAACAACAATGAGACTCCTCAGAACCTAGGAGAACGAGTGCCTCCTGTACCCAACAACATGGAAGAACGTTTAAAAACTGTAGAAGTAGTCCTTGTAGCATTAGGAAATGCTGAGGTGCATAGGGCACAAGCAGCAGTACCCCCGCCAGTAGCCCAAGTCAACTACTTGGCATTGGTGAACCCCTACAACCCGCCTCATTATGACGGCCAAGAGGATCCGGCCAAGTTGGAAGGTTGGATCCGTACCTTTGATAAGCTCTTAAATGCTATCAAATGCCCCGATGAGGAGAAGATACACATAGCGACCTACTACTTAGGGGGCGAAGCCGATGAGTGGTGGCAAAACCTTCGAACGAATTCAGAGGAAGACGAAGAAGCCTACACCTGGGAAGAACTTTAGGAAGCCCTGAGGGAAAGATTCTACCCACTGAGCACCAAGACTGCGAATACGAGGAATTCATCAACCTCAGACAAGGTGCGCAAACAGTACAAGAGTACTACACCAAATTCAAGGAATTGGTGCGATTTGCTACGAGGATAGTACCAACTGACTCTGACAAGGCTCAGAAATTCGAGATGGGTCTGAACCTTAGTATCCGGGAGATACTTGCAGTAGGACAATTCACAAACCTGCAGACGGTTTACGATCGAGCTGTAGCAATTGATCGAGTCCAGCAACTGAAGCGTAAAGAAAATGGTGAGTCAAGCAAGGACTCGCAAGAGTTTGAGAAAAGGAATCGAAACATTAGCAATGGAAATTTTAAGGAGAATAAGAATAAAGGTTTCAATTATGGGAGAAACGGCATACGTCATACAGTCATACCACGTTGCCCGCAGTGCCACCAAGCCCATCTGGTGCGCAAATGCCCAAGGCGCGGGACTTGTTCTAGATGTGGTGGGGAAGACCACATGATTAGAGAATGCAATGTTCGTGAGGAGAGGATTGAGAAAAGGCTAGATTTGGTAAACCCTCAACCAGAAGAGCCATAGGACGATTGAACGACATCGATCAAGCTGACTTGCCAGCTCAATGAGGAAGGATCATAGGCAACGATACCCGAACCTGTTTGCGAATAATACATAGGCAGTTATGGGGACATAACTGTAATCTTAAGGGGGGGGAGGATGTAACGACCCGAATATTCTAATCCGAATATTTTGTATAAATAAATTCAAACTGTTTTGAACTACGTGATGACTTGATCCCTTCACCGGGTACGTAGGCAACTTGGAAATTTTAATTCTGGGTTCAGTCAAACAATATAATAGAATAATACAAACAATATCAACAACAACAACACATAATGAAACAATCACGCAATCAAACAATAGCACAAAATAGAAAGGACCTTAGTTCCAAGCTCGCGAGAAGCTAACACCCAACTTCGGGGACGAAGTTGATTCTTAAGGGGGGTAGACTGTAATACCCGGGATTTTTATCGGCGTCCAAAGAAATAAAATTTATTTCTTAATCCGATCAAGGTCGAAATATCTCCGAGAAGAAGAAAATAATTTATCATAATAAATTATTGCTCGGAAATGAAACGCCGATAGATTCAAAAAAATTCAAAATGGAATAAAAGAGGGAAAGGAAGCCCGAAGATATTCCATGAATCGAGTCAAAAGAATTGGAATTAAATTCAAGAAAGAAAAGAATTTTAATTCCAGGAACCCGTGAAGTCAGAAATAATTTAATTAGATTGGTGCACGGGAGTCAAAAGACGACGAATCCAAACGCAACGGACTCAAGATTTCGAATATGGGATTAATTCGAGACGAGATAAATTTAAGATAAGAATTTATAATCCGAGAATGACCCGAAAAATCGAGCCCGAAAATGTAGGAGCACAGAAGTCCGAAAGAGATGAGAAAAGGCCCGATCGGATCGCAGGGGCCCGCCCGGACCGAGGTCCAGGTGGAGACCGTGCGCTGGCCGCGCAGCGTTTAGCCTATGAGCGCTCCATGACCGCGTGACCCCCCAGAAAAACGGAAACAACGCGTTTCGATGATCTTCTTGCCATATTTTCGACCCCCGATGATGGAAACTCAATCCGGTCGAGGGAAGGAGTATATGGACGGGTTGAGGGGATTGGACACTCATAACTAACCCTAATTTTCGAAGTGGCAGCCCCCATTGAAACTTTTGACAATTTCCGTCCCACGAGCATTTTCTAAAATATACCAGGTTAGATTTATTACATGAAAAGAGTTATGATTTACGGGAAGGGGTTTAGGGATATATATATTAAGCTTAATAGTCTTTTTATTACTCAAGTATGGTGCTTTGGTTTCGAATGGCGCTGTGGTCCTCTCTGTCATGAAATGTTGACAAATCTCATGGCACAGCCGGGATAAATTGACCTTCAGCCTGTCACACTGAGGATCCCCAGCAAATATGTCATGATACTTCTCATCAATCCTTGTCATAAGATTTCCTACCATGAAACTTTTGACTGATTCCCACTACATGAGTATTTTCCGAAAAATCATGATCCTGGTTTAGATTTTATTTAATGAAATCAATTTATGATGGCGGGGTTGTGATTAGGGATATATTTATCAGTAGTCATGTTTTTATTGCTCGTGTTTAAGAAACTGTGCCCCCGAAAGCGCACGGTGTCAAAAATTGCAGTAATTTATAGTAAGACCGGATCGTTCACTGGAGGATGTGCGATAGAAGCAGGTCCCACGTCGTTTTACTAGATTTTCCATTCGTATTGCTCAATAGGTTTGAAAGATGATTAATATCTACTGACATGAATTTAAACTAGATCTTGAAAGCAGTTGAATTAATCTACAAAGCAAATAAATCTATTCTAGAAAGCGGATAAAAATTATTCTAAGAATGCAGTAAACATTATCTATGAAAGCAGGGAAAAGGTGCATTGTGCCAACCGTGAAGTTGAATCACAATGTAGACAGAAAGGACAGGAAGAAAAGAATGAAAATTGGACAAGAGTGAGATACAGCAATATTAAACTTCCATTTTTATACGCAGATCTTTGTTTGGGACAATTCTATCAGATAGCTGATTCTCACGCTCTCAATAATGCTTTCTCTTTAACAGACAGGTACTTGCAATATGAGTTTACATGTTCTTAAGACCGCAAATTCTAAGATACCACAGATTTGTAACTGCCCTGGCCTGGGTGTGTTACTTCATCTGTGGTGGAAAAGCAACACCCGACACATCATTTATGGAAATGTCAAGTACCACTATCATTCTCCCATGTCACACCCAAAGATTTGAATTAAGCCCTAAACTATCCCTTAACTGTCAATCCTAGTAGCAGTTACACAACTCTCAATACAACCGAGTGACCTCTAATGAAAGCGGTTAAAAGAAAGCGGTAAAGAAAACATTTAAAACCTATCACTCGGAGGTTTTGAAAATCTGACCCTGGTAGTAAAAGACAGCTCCCCATCAGGATGAAGGAGTATGGATCAAGAATTCCCGGCTCTCAGTGAACCACTAGTGTGTTCACTTCCTTCCGGGTGATTATGAGATACAAACTAATGAAACGAACTAATAAATTAGTTCGTTCCGGATGCATTCACTCAGGACTCAAAAGTAGGCTTTGGCAGAAGAGGATAGCAGTTGAAAGAAAACTCAACCCTATCTTGGAAAATAACCAAGGCCTGGATGATGTTCCTCTAAGATTATTTACTACACTGTATTTGAATCCAAGTGGACCCCATCTCGGTGTAGCACTTAATCTTACATTTCCATCAACCAACAATTTTGGAAAATAATGGATTTGAAAATCATTCCCTGTCAGGTACTAGACTCTCAGTTAAAACACAGACCCTTTCAGTCTAGGCGAGACCTAATCGCTGATTCTGCTTCTAATTTCCCAAAATACAACCCTTGAAAGGATATGAATTAGTCATAACTGAAGAATTTATCCCTTACTCAGATCCGGATTTTTTAAAGAGGTTTTTGTTGGAAATTTATAAAGCAATATCTGTTTAAGATCTAGACTTCTATTGTCCAAGGGAAGGATCCCAAAATAATTACAGACCACAATAGTATATAATATTATCATGCATAAAGATATATGGAAGTGTAAAATTAATTGACCCAAAATATAAATGCGGGTCTAGACAGAAGGTGAAACACAGACATGAAGTAGTCAAGGGACCAAAGTAATGGCAGAATAATCAGGTGGACTGTAAACATCTACTGTCCAATTTCCCAATTACTCGGATGGAGCGAATTTAGACAGCTTAGACCCTATAATGGTGGTGTTAACACCAGTTGGGCCTCCACTGTCTGTGAATTCGGATAAAAACCTACATGCTTCCCTTCTATAAAGATCATCAGTTGGCATTGACTGATGCCAACTGACTCCCAGTACGGATTGGAATTTAGGTTTGGAAATTAAGATAATAATAAGAATAAAACTGTATCTGGATGGGAGTCAGCCGAGCAGCTATCATAACCCCGGATGGGCGGACCGCCAAGGCTTCCACTGACAATCGTCCAGACCATGCAAAATAACAATTAGTAACTAATACCCAGAATACGAGCTAGTTATCCATGAGGGAGTACCCGCCAACATTAGTCTGATGTATTCTTTACTAATGGTTCCAAACAACACACAAAGACAAAATAAATAAGAAATAAAAGAAGATCCCTTGTATGAGAGACATTGGTTTCTCATGCAAGGTTGTGGATTGGGTCCACATGTGATGGTCTTAAATAATCATTCCTACCATAATTAATTACAGTCCAGATTATCTGGTTAAGCCATCAAGATTTTGTTTATACAAGAGTGTTTTAATGGCAATTGAACAAAGGTCCTTTAATCATGATGATTGTCGATGTTTGATTATTACTAATCTCAATCCTTAATCATTAATGAGTCAAGGGTTCAATTAATTAAGTGATGCAAATGGAGAATCAAAATTTGGGCAGCATAACACCCTATATTGCAATTCCAGAATGTTACATCCTAACCCGTGGGGTTATGATGTGAGTGTTGCAATATAAAATAGGAAGAGAATGAAGGTTGTTTGAGATTAAATAGAGGGAGAGGAACCCTTGTCGCGATATTATAAATTTTGTCGCGGACCGAGGTCCGCGACATGGACATCCCGACAAGTTTTTAGAATTTTTGGCAGCATAACGCCTCTTTGTCGCTATGCAAGATTTTGTCGCGGAACGTGGTTCCGCGACAAGAGTGACATCGCGACAAAGTGTTTTCAGAAAATTCCTAAAGCATTTGAACCTTTGTCGCTATGCATGGAAATTTTGTCGCGGAACGTGGTTCCGCGACAAAGTGTTCAAAGATCAAGGAACATGGCATAATTTTTCTATCTCAGAATGGGATTTTGTCGCGGAACGTGGCTCCGCGACAAAAAGCCATGAAGACAAAATGCAAGAGTATGGCTCCTTTGTCGCTATGCATGGACAGTTTTGTCGCGGAACGTGGCTCCGCGACAAGGTATTCCGCGACAAAGGGTTTTAAATTATGGAGACAAGTGTCTTGAAACACCTTGGTCGCGGAACAGCCATTTTGTCGCGGAACGTGGTTCCGCGCCAGAAGGCGGTTGGCGCCCAAGGTGGTTCAGGACAAAAGTCAGAAAAAGCAGAAATGAACAGTGGCATGCAAACAGCGTGATCTCACCCTATTTCAGATCAAAAAGTTATTCTAAGCTAAAAATAAGCAAGAAACATTCAAAATAAAGAAGAACATGCCTAAACAAAAATAACAAGGATGGGCAGAATATTAAAATAAAGCAGGAGTCCTAATCTAGGGTTTGATCACACATCCACACAACATTATCCATAAAATGCTAACAGTAAACATAAATAGGCATAATGGGGGTCAAGAGACCCCAAAACGAAAAAGAAAGCATAAATCCATGGGGTGTGAGACCCATTTCATGATTTGGGACACAAATGATGAATGTTTTCCCATATTATTGAAGAGGTATTGTTAATACCCATGATTTGGGTATTACAAACCCTAAAACAAGAGTTTAGAAACCAAAACATGGTATAAAAATGGCTATCTAAGCAACTGTGAACAGTAAAAATACTAAACTAAGCTAAACTAAGAGCAAAAATTAAATAATACATGAAAATAAACCTAAACTACTCTACCTAAGGAAGAACTCCTAAGCTTGCCTTCAAGAGCTCTACAAAGATTTCAATCTCTCCAACTAGCCAACTCTTAGCTCATGGGAGGCACCTCATATTTATAGAGTGTAACCCTAAGCCCATGGGCCTTGATTCTAGCCCATTGTGTCTTAAGACATCACACACATCACAGCCTTGTCTCGGAGCATCAAGTTGGTCGCGGAACACACTGCATGTGGCAAGGCTTCTCGACTGGGTCTTGTGTCTCTAATTGTGCATCTTGGTCGCGGAACATGCCTTTGTCGCGGAGCATGCCATCGCGACAAAGGTCATCGCGACAAAGGTCATGGCTGGTCTCCTCTTCATTTGGGCCACTTGGTCGCGGAACCCCTCCTTTGTTGCGGAACACTGCATCGCGCCAAGGGGCTTCCGCGACAAAGGTCTTCATGGGCCTGCTGGATTGGGCCAGATGGGCCGAAAATATTCTTTTTGTGGGCTTTTCTATCTTTTTCCCATCTTTTTGTTTCCTTTTCTTTTTCTCATGTTTTTGGATTTTTCTAACATAAATATGTAATAAAATTACATATTTATGTCTTTTTCACACCAGCTTATTATTTTTACAATTATGCATAAATCAGTCCAATTCGACTGCTTTCTTACTTAATGTAAGACCGGAATGCGATCAAATGCCCGTTTAAGACACGGAAATGGATTGAAAATAATGGTCATTTCTGGCCATTATCAACATCCTCACATTTAATACTGATCGTCCCCGAGCAGTCAGAGTCAATGTTCCTAAGAACACGGACTCTACATATTCAATTCATTTTCGTGGCTTCATAAATCACATCCTTTTTGGATTGGGATAAGACAATCAAAAACTGCAAGTATTAAATTCCCTTGATTGCAGTGTTTAATGAAATGATACTTGCTCACTATATCGGGCCTACAAATCAAACATCATTATCAACCCTTCATGAATATCATGTTTGAAAGATGTAAAGATTAAAAATGAGAATTAAGGGATGACATGAACATTTTAAATGAAACAGAGCCTCACTTATGAGAGAATCGGAAAGATCACTCACTCTCAATTGGGGTTTAATCATGAACGCTCAAAATCAATTTAATTAAATTATCCCATAAGCTCGCAATCAGACCAACTCGCCACCGGCTCATTTCTTCAAATCGAGATCACGAGGTCTTATTCGAGGGTTATAACGGGGCATACGGTTGTAACATTAGGTGGGAAGAGGGAATTATTGGGCTAAGAAGTGGCAAGAATTAATTCTATCATAACTTGGCATTTTTATTTAAAATTTATGATCATCAATGTTTCTCTTTCTTTTTGATTTTCTTTCTATTGCATGACATTAGACTATTGTCTAATTGCTTGTCATCTGTAATTTATTTGTGTTGAATGACATTCAACTTCTTTTTTTTTTTTTAATCGGTTTATAGAATACCGATTTATAGTTTTCATTGATGATCAAAAATTGTAATGCCTTGATAGAATTCATCTTTGCACACTTGGGTTTGAATTTCTTGGTCTTTTTATAAGGCTAGGAATAATATAGAGGGCTTCAAAGAAAAATTAGGCTTATAGGCTCAAATTGGTTAATCCTAAAGGGAAAATATTTTTGGGTTTGGATTTCAAAAGAAGGCCAAGAATTTGGGTTTTCTAGGTGCCTCGATCATATGCTCGATTTCGGGAATATGGCATGGTCTTGAATCGGTCCCAATTGCAAGTTCTAGTTTCCTCTAATCAAAATGATTCACACATCAAAGAAAATGAATGAGTAAAAGTGACTCATGGCTCAAATCTCACAAGGTTGGGTTGATTCATGTCATACAATATTCTCAAGTTTAATCAAAACTTAATTCTAACAATTTATTCAATCGAAATCTCTAACATGCAAATTTATTACCCAATAAGCTGATCGCATCATTAAATTTTTATAGCTCAAAACCTCAGGAGTTCATGTCATGCATGTCTTCAATTATATTATCCCAATTTGAAAGTCTGAAAATTTAATCATAAGCCTAAATTCAACCTGTGAATTTAGAGCAAGTTTATGCATATTTTTGCTGGTTATTTAATTGAAAGCAGTAAAGAGGCACTGCTGACATACTGAGTATGTCAACAGCATATTTTTGGTCTGACAGTCACTTATTCATCTCGGACTGTACAGACATCTTTTCAAAGAAAAGCAGTAAAGAATTGTTCAGTGGTCTCAAAAGTTGAGTTCCAATTTAGGGAAAGCAGTAAATACATCCGTGGCAAGGGATTCTCGTGCAGTTAATACGAACCTGCACACACAAAAGGAGGAATCCCTTGCAGATTACTACTACTAGAATGGAAATAAAACAAAGCAGGGTAAAGTGGAACTAGGATTCTTCCTTCTTTCTTCAGGGCATGTATCGGAGCCAGAGGACACAGCTGGAAAGCTCACAACGCAGGCACCAATCGCGGTTTCTCAGAGGTGCATGCCATCTCGGGCAGTAGACTCTGACTCCTTGGCCCGCCCACAGTTGTGGGTTGTCTGGGTTGTCTGTTATCCAAGCGAGGACGTTGGTGGACGTATACCTAAAAACTGATCGATCTGTCACCATCCTGTCGATCATTCTGATTCCCTGCTCAACTTGGCCTTCATCCGTCTTACTCATAAGCATCAATCCGCGGGTGAAGATTGATGTCTTATGGTTGTCCTCAAGTCCCGGGCGTAGCAGTTCACAAGCGTGCTCCTCATTCCCCTCTGTAAATGCCCTGAGTGCTGGGATGAGCTGAAGATTGAAGTTTCCTGCCGCTGTGCATATTCGCAGGAATCTCTCCTTCTGCCGACGGATCCTTACTTGCAATCTCTTCACAGTGGAGGTGTTAACCTCGCATCGCTTGTACACGATGGTAAGGTTTCCAGCATCCCTGAGCTTCTTGCATACACGTTGTGCAGTAAACACATCCTTGATTTCATCCTCTCCTATCCGGGAGAGAATTTCACCAAGGAGTTCGACCGGCAAGTCCAGCAACTTGGTTCCCTCTGGAGCAGGGTCTGGAATGGGAGGATTACCCCTGAAAAGATAAGAAATGATGAATCCAGTTTTTATATAATTTTCAGAAATTATTCAAGTTCAGAAACCAACATCCTCACATTTAGAGCTTTGCTCTAGATGTGAGATTATTAAATTTCTGACTTGAATTTTAATTTAAAGCACATGTAAATAATATTTGGTTTTAAATGGGCTAAAGAGCCCAAAATAAAATAAAATTGGCCATTGGGCCTAAAATCTTTTTAATGGGCCATTGGGCCCAAAAGTTTTCAGTTTTATTAAACAAGTCCGAGACACTTGTTGGAAGTGGAATGAGATGGATAGATGGAAATGGAATGCTCGAATATTGGAATGTGCAATGAAGACGTGGCGGAACGGATCTGCTATTTCTGGATAGCTTGGACTGTTTGGACAGTTAAAGCATCCAAAAATTTGCAAACACTGTTTTTTTAGTTTTAAAATGGTTGACTTGTTTTATTTAACAAAAGTGGGATGTGAGTGGTCCCATTTTTGATTTTGAAAAGGATAGCAGTTAGGTGACAAGAATACTGCTATCTTACTCACACTAGTGTTCCATTGGGAACAAAAACTCAAGTCAAATATTAAACAAAAATAACTCTTTTTGTCTTTTTCTAAAAGTTTGCTTTTATTAAAAGTGGAAGTTTCTCATTGGGTGTTTGTACTATGTTTCCATAAACAAACAAACATTTATTCCCATGAGATTTCTAACATGAGAACAAATGTGCCCAAAAAGATCTTACCTCTTTTATTACACCAACTCACACTGTGCACATCACATCAAGATCAATCAAACCAATAACATCAAGATATTCAAAACAATACCCAGATGTTCATCAGTTTGTTCTTTCCAGTTTTAAACCTTCAAAATCTTATCCATTACCAGTTTCAAAATGGGGTTTCAAATGTTTCAAAATGGTGCTCATAACCGAGACCACTCAAAAACCTCCAAAAGTTTAAAGTTAAACGTGCACACTGACCACACCACACCAAGAACACAATAAAATAAAAACAAAATAAAGGGTCCGAATGGGTGCTATGAACATGGCGAAAACAGGGTTTACCCTCTCCTCCTTGGCTCGGGTCTAGGCACGGGTCCAAGGTTTGGGAGGAGTCCATGAAATCGGTCCATAGTTTCCCCTTGGAAACGGAGTGCAAGAGTGCGAAGAACACGTGGTGTTCGTTCGGATGAGAGAAAAATGGGGGAAAAGAAGATGAAGAAGTTGGAGGGAGTTGAAATGACAAGTGAAAGTGGAGAGAAACTGGAGGGGGTGGGGGGGTATAAATACTTGAACTTTTGTCGCGGAATCCGAGACTTTGTCGCGGAACAAGGTTCCGCGACAAGGCACGGCGACATCAGAGAGGTCGCGGAGTTGAGGGTTGGTCGCGGAGTCATGCTCCGCGACAAGGCTACCGCGACAAAGCTCAGTATGGAGACAAGGTCAACGCAGATCATGTCGCGGAGCAGGGCTTGGTCGCGGAGTCATGCTCCGCGACAAGGTGCATCGCGACAATCAACAGAGGAAGGTTAGGAACAAAAGAGGGTTTGTCGCGGAACAGGGCCTGGTCGCGATGCATGACATCGCGACAAAGGACCTTCCGCGACAAAGAATTTTGAATTTTCAAATTTTTTTTTTTTTGGACTGGGCCCGAGTGTGATGTTGGGCCAGAGTCCATTTTATTTGATTTGGGTTGAATAAATTCAATCCAAGTAAATCCAAGTAAATTCAAAATGCTGGGCTAAAATTTAAAATTTAAATGATCCACTTGCATGAAATTAGGTTGGGTCAGTTCCATTTATCTGTGAATTTTATTTCGGGTATTAAATTTCTTTAATTTCCGAAAGCGTTTTCTCAGACTTATGGAACTAATCCAACCAAGAACCTGGTTTTTCCGTGTTACTCTTTTCTGCTCCTCTTTTTGGTGGTTCCGAACTTCTGCAAGGCAGATAATTGAAATGCATTAGATTTTCTCCAAATATCAACATCGTCACATTTAGAGTCTTAGTACTCTAAATGTTTAATTGATCTTTGGGTACTTGCTCGTCATGAAATAAGTACTGTAAATATATACTATATATATATATAAACTAAAATTTTTGTGTTTTTAAATGCTGTTTCTTATTGAGTGTAAGCCGGGTCTGCCACTGCTTGGCTTTCTTTCTCCGGATCGAACTGTCCGAGGTACTCTTTCAATCGTTGTCCATTCACCACTATATCGCCCCTATCAGTTCGGATCCTGACAGCTCCGTTTTTGAACACCTCTAGTACTTCATGTGGTCCTTCCCATCTAGATTTGAGCTTTCCGGGGAACAGCTTCAACCTAGTATTGAACAATAATACATGTTGACCAACATAGAAATACTTAGGTTTAATCCGGCGATCGTGCAACTTCTGGGTCCGCTCCTTGTAAATTCGAGAGCTTTCATAAGCTTGCGCTCGTATTTCCTCAATTTCATTGAGGTCCAACTTACGTTTGCTCTGAGCAACTTTCGGATCGAAGTTAAGCGTTTTAACGGCCCAGTAAGCTTTATGCTCTAGCTCTACGGGCAAATGACAGGCTTTTCCGAAGACCAGCCTATATGGAGACATCCCGATGGGAGTCTTATATGCTGTGCGGTATGCCCATAGAGCATCATTGAGCTTACGTGCCCAATCCTTACGGGTTATCCCGACAGTGGCTTCGAGTATGTGTTTGATTTCGCGATTGGATACCTCGACTTGACCACTAGTCTGAGGATGGTAAGGCGTGCCTATCTTATGGAGGATCCCATTTTTACTCATTAAAGTTTCAAAACCTTTATTAATAAAGTGTGTTCCTCCATCAGATATCACCACCCTAGGTACGCCAAACCGACTGAAAATGTTGTTCTTGAGGAACTTGATGACTTGGCTACCATCATTGGTCGGTAATGCGACAGCCTCGACCCATTTGGATACGTAATCGACAGCCACCAAGATATAGTAGTTTCCACCAGATGGTGGAAACGGTCCCATGAAGTCAATGCCCCATACATCAAAGATCTCAAGGGTGAGAATCCCTTTTTGGGGCATCTCATCCCTCTTGGAGATGTTTCCTAATCTTTGGCATCTGTCACAGCCTTTCACAAATGTCCTGCAATCCTCATAGATGTGAGGCCAATAAAATCCACATTCGAGGACCTTGTGGGCCGTTCGAGCGGGACCATGGTGACCTCCATATTTTGATTCATGGCATTTTCTGACAATTTGATAAGCTTCATGCTCAGTCACACATCGCCTGATTATTGAATCAGGGCAGTGTTTGAAGAGATAAGGTTCTTCCCAGAAGTAACTTAATACATCTCGTTTGAACTTATTCCTCTGATGATAGTTCGAAAACTGTGGGGTTACTCCGCACGCCAAGAAGTTAGCGATGTCGGAAAACCATGGACAAGCTTGATTATGCAGATGCAACGCGAACAACTGTTCGTCCGGGAAATCTTCATTGACGGCTTTTTCCTTTTTATCATTATCTAATCGAGATAAGTGGTCAGCAGCACCGTTATCTCGACCTCGCCTATCTTTTATTATGATGTCGAATTCTTGCAACAGAAGTACCCACCTGATTAATCGAGGTTTTGCATCTTGTTTGCTAAACAAGTATCTCAATGCTGTATGATCGGTGTATACTATGGTCCTTGTACCTATCAGGTACTGTCTGAACTTGTCAAACGCGAAGACTACAGCATACATCTCTTTCTCCATTGTGGTGTAGTTAACTTGGGCTTCATTCAGGGCATGACTTGCGTAATGAATTACGCAGTGTCTCCCATCCTTATGTTGTCCAAGAACTGCGCCCACGGCGAGACCACTAGCATCGCACATTACCTCGAAAGGCAGTGACCAATCGGGTGGTTGCACTATCGGTGCAGAAACCAACATCTTCTTGAGCGTGTCAAAGGCTTGGACACACGCTTCGTTTATTAAGAAAGGATTTTCTTTACAAAGCAGATTAGTGAGCGGCTTGGCAATTTTAGAGAAATCCTTAATGAATCGCCGGTAAAAACCGGCATGCCCTAAGAAGCTCCTAACTGATTTGATCGAGTTAGGAAGAGGGAGATTGGAAATGATGGAAACTTTGGCTGGGTCAACTTCAATTCCTGCACGAGAAATGCGATGACCTAACACTATGCCCTCAGTGACCATAAAATGGCACTTTTCCCAATTTAAAACCAAGTTAGTGTCCTCACACCTCTTTAAAATCTTGGCAAGATTGGCCAAGCAATCTTCGAATGTATCTCCATACACAGAGAAGTCATCCATAAAGACCTCAATGCATTTTTCGATAAATTCAGAGAAAATAGACATCATGCATCTTTGAAAAGTAGCAGGTGCATTGCACAAACCAAAAGGCATCCGTCGATAGGCAAAAGTGCCGTACGGGCAAGTAAAAGTGGTTTTATCATGGTCTTCACTGGAAATAACAATCTGATTATAACCAGAATAACCATCCAAAAAGCAATAAAACTCTCTCCCTGCCAACCTCTCAAGCATCTGATCAATGAATGGCAATGGAAAATGGTCCTTGCGTGTGGCCTCGTTCAGCTTCCGGTAATCGATACAAACTCTCCATCCGGTCACTGGTCTGGTTGCAACCTCTTCTCCTTGCTCATTCTTGGTTATGCACATCCCTCCTCGTTTGGGTACGACCTGCACCGGGCTAACCCATTTGCTATCAGAGATAGGGTAGATTATACCAGCATCTAAGAGCTTGATAACTTCTTTCCTTACCACTTCAGTACAGGATCCTCTTCCTCCTCTTGGTTGGCGTCATCATGGAATTCGATGCCGTCAAATTCCTCCAGATCCCCTGTTTCGGGATCGGCAAAGTGAACGGCTTTGCATCCTTTGTGCTCCACGCCAGCAGGCTTCAGTACCTGCTTTGATAGTTCATCCAGCATCATTTCACAATCAAGTTCAGAGTCTGGCTCTTCCCTAACTATTACATTTTCAAATGAAAAACAAGAACTGTCATTCGGAAATTTCTGCAATTTCTCCATATCAAAGATGATCTCCTCGCCATCGACCCTTAAGGTGACTTTTCCGGATTTAGCGTCAATCAGTGCACCACCAGTGGCTAGAAATGGGCGTCCAAGGATAAGCGGCATTTCAGAATCCTCTTCAATGTCGAGGATGATGAAGTCGACCGGGAAAAGAACCTGCCCGGTTTTGACCACAACATCCTTAAGGATTCCTACGGGCTGAGTGATTGATCTGTCTGCAAGCTGCAGTCTCATCTTGATCGGCTGAATTTCTCCAAGCTTAAGGCGAATAGCCATAGCTAGTGGCATCACATTGATGCTCGATCCTAAATCACAAAGCCCCATACTCACTTTGGCCTTTCCGAATTGTACTGGAAGTGTGCAACATCCGGGGTCCTCTTTCTTTTCAGGCATTCTCCTCTGAACGATGGCACAGCATGTGCTGTTGAGAATAATTACCTCTTCCTGCTCAACCTGCCTTTTTCCTGAAATCAATTCTTTCAAGAACTTAGCATAGATGGGCATTTCGGAAATCATTTCTGTGAGAGGAATGGTTATCTCTACAGACTTTAATCGTTGCAGAAATTTCTTGAATTTAAGATCATGTTCTTTATTTTTAAGCCACGCAGGATAAGGAATCCTGGGCATGTACTTGTTATTAGCAATTTTTGGTGGTGAAGGGAAGGAAGTTGTACCTTCACCTGTACCCTTATCTGTTTCAGCCATTTCAGGCGCAGCTTCAGTCTGCAATTCGGCTGTCTCTTTTTCCGCTTCGTTCCCATTATCAGCTTCCTTACCAGCATTGTCAACAATATCATCTTCTCCAAATTCCGCTCCAGTATCTGCTCCCTTTGGTCCAGCTAGTACTCTTCCAGATTTCAAGGTTATTGCCTTGCATTGCGGGTTCTTTTCCGCAGTACTAGGCAATGTTCCTTTGTCCCTTTTCTGCATCTCATTAGCTATCTGTGTAACTTGGGTCTCCACATTTCTGATGGAGGCTTGCAGTTGATTGTTGATCTCTTTCTGACTAGTGATGAAATCAGTCATCAGATTCTCAAGCCTTGAAGGAGGCTTTTGATTCTGATTCTGATTTTGATGCTGATTCTGATTCCACTGGCCTTGGTTTGGGACAAACTGAGGCTGGAAACTCTGATTGGGCTGAAAGTTCTGGAAATTCTGAGGCGGCCTCTGCTGGATCTGAGGTTGGAAACCTGGATTCTGAAAATGTTGGCCCCTGTTCTGATTGAATCCTTGGTTCTGCTGAGGATTGAATTGTTGTTGCTGTGGCTTGTTCAAGAGATGTGAATTCAAGGCGTTGTTGTTTGAGTAAGACAAATTCGGGTGTCTGTTTGGAAAAGCTCCTGCATAGTTACAGCTCTCAGCTGTGATTTGCTCGCATGTGTCAGTTGCGTGAGCGCCTTGACACAGTCCACAGATCACATCAGTTTGCTGTCCCTGCGCAGAACTTCCAACTCCTTGATTTACAGACAACGCTGCCACTTGCTCTTGAAGCTTTTCAATGTCTGACTTCTCTACTGTACCTACAGCACATAAACTACGAGGGGGAGTGAGATTACCATCATCAGTTAGAACAGAACGGTTTACACTCATGGCTTCAATCTTTGCCCAGGCTTGGTCCATCGGTATGTAAAGCAAATGTTGACCACCAGCAGCATCAAGCATGGATTTCCATGCTGGAGTCAGACCACTGTAGAACTTTCTTAATCTCTCCCAGTCATGGAAGCCATGTTGAGGACACTTTCTGAGTAGGTTGAAGAATCTTTCCTTTGCATCATACAAGGACTCGTCTGGTTTCATCTTGAATTCCGCAATTTTGGAGCGGCATTCATCCACCTTGGACTCCGGGAAGTATTTTGCTAGGAAGTTTCTGATCACATCTTCCCATGTAGACTTCTGATTTACGGGCAGTGACTTGTACCATGTTCGTGCTCCGCTTGTCAGAGAGAAGGGGAATAGCCTTAGTCGAATAGTGTTTGCGGGTACCTCACGATTCTTGATCGTGTCACACAATTCTAGGAAGGTTTACAGGTGATCATGGGGATCTTCATGACTTGCTCCGGCAAACTGGTTGCTCTGGACTAGATTGATTAGGGCCGGTTTCAGTTCGAAGTTCCTGGCCAGGAATGGAGCTTGTCCAGGAATGTTCAGATATGGCTCTAAAATCGGCTGCATGTAATCAGCAGCAGCTGCTGCTTGATGATTGTTCTCAGGCCCGCCTTGGTACTGCTGTGGGTAGTAGTTCTGAGGCATGAAATAGTTCCTCGGATCATTGAAATCATTCGGATTCTGGGGATTCTGATGGGGGTTATGGTATTGCTGATTCTGTTGGTTTGGGAAATTTTGCTGATTTGGTTGGTTTTGGTTGTTTGGTGGGTTTTGGTTCGGGTTGGGAGGGGGTGCCTCGAAGTGCTGCTGCTCCATGTTTGGTGGGTTCCCACCTCCTTGTATGATCTGGGGAGGGGGATCATCCAAATCATCGTGATCAGCATCTTCGGGGTCTTCCTCAATGTTGTGAAGTGGGGGATTGGGTTGAATGATTGGTGGGATGTCAGGGTTTGCCATCTCGGAAATATCGCTGCTGGTGCTTGGCGAAAGTAATGCCTGTCGTTCCCGTTCCCTTCTTCGTTTAGTCTCCGCCCTAAGACGTCGAGCTGTCTTTTCTATCTCTGAATTAAACGGGATCTCGGCTGGCGTCTGCTTCCTCCTTTGCATAGAACAACGGCTTCAATAATGACAGTACCTGTACAATCCCCAGGTTAGAAGTGGTTCTGAAGGTGAATATTTGTAGTTATATGTATAGGCTAATCTAGGAGCAATGAGGAATGTAATTCTCTAAATAAAACGGCGCTGCATCCTCCCCGGCAACGGCGCCATGAAACTTTTGACAATTTCCGTCCCACGAGCATTTTCTAAAATATACCAGGTTAGATTTATTACATGAAAAGAGTTATGATTTACGGGAAGGGGTTTAGGGATATATATATTAAGCTTAATAGTCTTTTTATTACTCAAGTATGGTGCTTTGGTTTCGAATGGCGCTGTGGTCCTCTCTGTCATGAAATGTTGACAAATCTCATGGCACAGCCGGGATAAATTGACCTTCAGCCTGTCACACTGAGGATCCCCAGCAAATATGCCATGATACTTCTCATCAATCCTTGTCATAAGATTTCCTACCATGAAACTTTTGACTGATTCCCACTACATGAGTATTTTCCGAAAAATCATGATCCTGGTTTAGATTTTATTTAATGAAATCAATTTATGATGGCGGGGTTGTGATTAGGGATATATTTATAAGTAGTCATGTTTTTATTGCTCGTGTTTAAGAAACTGTGCCCCCGAAAGCGCACGGTGTCAAAAATTGCAGTAATTTATAGTAAGACCGGATCGTTCACTGGAGGATGTGAGATAGAAGCAGGTCCCACGTCGTTTTACTAGATTTTCCATTCATATTGCTCAATAGGTGTGAAAGATGATTAATATCTACTGACATGAATTTAAACTAGATCTTGAAAGCAGTTGAATTAATCTACAAAGCAAATAAATCTATTCTAGAAAGCGGATAAAAATTATTCTAAGAATGCAGTAAACATTATCTATGAAAGCAGGGAAAAGGTGCATTGTGCCAACCGTGAAGCTGAATCACAATGTAGACAGAAAGGACAGGAAGAAAAGAATGAAAATTGGACAAGAGTGAGATAGAGCAATATTAAACTTCCATTTTTATACGCAGATCTTTGTTTGGGACAATTCTATCAGATAGCTGATTCTCACGCTCTCAATAATGCTTTCCCTTTAACAGACAGGTACTTGCAATATGAGTTTACATGTTCTTAAGACCGCAAATTCTAAGATACCACAGATTTGTAACTGCCCTGGCCTGGGTGTGTTACTTCATCTGTGGTGGAAAAGCAACACCCGACACATCATTTATGGAAATGTCAAGTACCACTATCATTCTCCCATGTCACACCCAAAGATTTGAATTAAGCCCTAAACTATCCCTTAACTGTCAATCCTAGTAGCAGTTACACAACTCTCAATACAACCGAGTGACCTCTAATGAAAGCGGTTAAAAGAAAGCGGTAAAGAAAGCATTTAAAACCTATCACTCGGAGGTTTTGAAAATCTGACCCTGGTAGTAAAAGACAGCTCCCCATCAGGATGAAGGAGTATGGATCAAGAATTCCCGGCTCTCAGTGAACCACTAGTGTGTTCACTTCCTTCCGGGTGATTATGAGATACAAACTAATGAAACGAACTAATAAATTAGTTCGTTCCGGATGCATTCACTCAGGACTCAAAAGTAGGCTTTGGCAGAAGAGGATAGCAGTTGAAAGAAAACTCAACCCTATCTTGGAAAATAACCAAGGCCTGGATGATGTTCCTCTAAGATTATTTACTACATTGTATTTGAATCCAAGTGGACCCCATCTCGGTGTAGCACTTAATCTTACATTTCCATCAACCAGCAATTTTGGAAAATAATGGATTTGAAAATCATTCCCTGTCAGGTACTAGACTCTCAGTTAAAACACAGACCCTTTCAGTCTAGGCGAGACCTAATCGCTGATTCTGCTTCTAATTTCCCAAAATACAACCCTTGAAAGGATATGAATTAGTCATAACTGAAGAATTTATCCCTTACTCAGATCCGGATTTTTTAAAGAGGTTTTTGTTGGAAATTTATAAAGCAATATCTGTTTAAGATCTAGACTTCTATTGTCCAAGGGAAGGATCCCAAAATAATTACAGACCACAATAGTATATAATATTATCATGCATAAAGATATATGGAAGTGTAAAATTAATTGACCCAAAATATAAATGCGGGTCTAGACAGAAGGTGAAACACAGACATGAAGTAGTCAAGGTACCAAAGTAATGGCAGAATAATCAGGTGGACTGTAAACATCTACTGTCCAATTTCCCAATTACTCGGATGGAGCGAATTTAGACAGCTTAGACCCTATAATGGTGGTGTTAACACCAGTTGGGCCTCCACTGTCTGTGAATTCGGATAAAAACCTACATGCTTCCCTTCTATAAAGATCATCAGTTGGCATTGACTGATGCCAACTGACTCCCAGTACGGATTGGAATTTAGGTTTGGAAATTAAGATAATAATAAGAATAAAACTGTATCTGGATGGGAGTCAGCCGAGCAGCTATCATAACCCCGGATGGGCGGACCGCCAAGGCTTCCATTGACAATCGTCCAGACCATGCAAAATAACAATTAGTAACTAATACCCAGAATACGAGCTAGTTATCCATGAGGGAGTACCCGCCAACATTAGTCTGATGTATTCTTTACTAATGGTTCCACACAACACACAAAGACAAAATAAATAAGAAATAAAAGAAGATCCCTTGTATGAGAGACATTGGTTTCTCATGCAAGGTTGTGGATTGGGTCCACATGTGATGGTCTTAAATAATCATTCCTACCATAATTAATTACAGTCCAGATTATCTGGTTAAGCCATCAAGATTTTGTTTATACAAGAGTGTTTTAATGGCAATTGAACAAAGGTCCTTTAATCATGATGATTGTCGATGTTTGATTATTACTAATCTCAATCCTTAATCATTAATGAGTCAAGGGTTCAATTAATTAAGTGATGCAAATGGAGAATCAAAATTTGGGCAGCATAACACCCTATATTGCAATTCCAGAATGTTACATCCTAACCCGTGGGGTTATGATGTGAGTGTTGCAATATAAAATAGGAAGAGAATGAAGGTTGTTTGAGATTAAATAGAGGGAGAGGAACCCTTGTCGCGATATTATAAATTTTGTCGCGGACCGAGGTCCGCGACATGGACATCCCGACAAGTTTTTAGAATTTTTGGCAGCATAACGCCTCTTTGTCGCTATGCAAGATTTTGTCGCGGAACGTGGTTCCGCGACAAGAGTGACATCGCGACAAAGTGTTTTCAGAAAATTCCTAAAGCATTTGAACCTTTGTCGCTATGCATGGAAATTTTGTCGCGGAAAGTGGTTCCGCGACAAAGTGTTCAAAGATCAAGGAACTTGGCATAATTTTTCTGTCTCAGAATGGGATTTTGTCGCGGAACGTGGCTCCGCGACAAGATGATTCCTCGACAAAAAGCCATGAAGACAAAATGCAAGAGTATGGCTCCTTTGTCGCTATGCATGGACAATTTTGTCGCGGAACGTGGCTCCGCGACAAGGTATTCTGCGACAAAGGGTTTTAAATTATGGAGACAAGTGTCTTGAAACACCTTGGTCGCGGAACAGTCATTTTGTCGCGGAACGTGGTTCCGCGCCAGAAGGCGGTTGGCGCCCAAGGTGGTTCAGGACAAAAGTCAGAAAAAGCAGAAATGAACAGTGGCATGCAAACAGCGTGATCTCACCCTATTTCAGATCAAAAAGCTATTCTAAGCTAAAAATAAGCAAGAAACATTCAAAATAAAGAAGAACATGCCTAAACAAAAATAACAAGGATGGGCAGAATATTAAAAATAAAGCAGGAGTCCTAATCTAGGGTTTGATCACACATCCACACAACATTATCCATAAAATGCTAACAGTAAACATAAATAGGCATAATGGGGGTCAAGAGACCCCAAAACGAAAAAGAAAGCATAAATCCATGGGGTGTGAGACCCATTTCATGATTTGGGACACAAATGATGAATGTTTTCCCATATTATTGAAGAGGTATTGTTAATACCCATGATTTGGGTATTACAAACCCTAAAACAAGAGTTTAGAAACCAAAACATGGTATAAAATGGCTATCTAAGCAACTGTGAACAGTAAAAATACTAAACTAAGCTAAACTAAGAGCAAAAATTAAATAATACATGAAAATAAACCTAAACTACTCTACCTAAGGAAGAACTCCTAAGCTTGCCTTCAAGAGCTCTACAAAGATTTCAATCTCTCCAACTAGCCAACTCTTAGCTCATGGGAGGCACCTCATATTTATAGAGTGTAACCCTAAGCCCATGGGCCTTGATTCTAGCCCATTGTGTCTTAAGACATCACACACATCACAGCCTTGTCTCGGAGCATCAAGTTGGTCGCGGAACACACTGCATGTGGCAAGGCTTCTCGACTGGGTCTTGTGTCTCTAATTGTGCATCTTGGTCGCGGAACATGCCTTTGTCGCGGAGCATGCCATCGCGACAAAGGTCATCGCGACAAAGGTCATGGCTGGTCTCCTCTTCATTTGGGCCACTTGGTCGCGGAACCCCTCCTTTGTCGCGGAACACTGCATCGCGCCAAGGGGCTTCCGCGACAAAGGTCTTCATGGGCCTGCTGGATTGGGCCAGATGGGCCGAAAATATTCTTTTTGTGGGCTTTTCTATCTTTTTCCCATCTTTTTGTTTCCTTTTCTTTTTCTCATATTTTTGGATTTTTCTAACATAAATATGTAATAAAATTATATATTTATGTCTTTTTCACACCAGCTTATTATTTTTACAATTATGCATAAATCAGTCCAATTCGACTGCTTTCTTACTTAATGTAAGACCGGAATGCGATCAAATGCCCGTTTAAGACACGGAAATGGATTGAAAATAATGGTCATTTCTGGCCATTATCACCCATCTCCTCCCAAACTCTCAAAACTTCTCCCTTGTTCATCCAAAACCGATCCGACGACTTTCCGATCACTTTCCGGCGACGAAAATCGACGAAGAAGGCGTGGAGAGCAACATCTCTAGTGTTCCAGATTGTGGTAAGTTGTCCATAGGTTTTCTTTTAAGTTTACGAGTCCAAAAATCCGATCTAACCCTAGAGTTTTACTTTCGATTTCGTTTCGGGGCCAACGGAAAGGAGACGGAGTAATTGGGACGTGTTCGTAGCAAGCGTGGGCGCCGCGATCGATCCGAAAATGTCCTAGACATCATCCCCACTGTAAGTTAATGCTTACTTGGTTTTGGGTGACTTAAAATGCAACCAAACATAGGGATTTAATAACCCTAAAATCTGTCAACACGAAAAACCCCCGGCGCAACGATATGGTGCGAATTTTTCGAACCCTTAAAACTGCTCAAACGGAAAAACTCAAAACATGAAAAACGTTTCTAAGACGTAGTTCTAGTTCGTGTAAAATTTTCATAATTTTTCATTGTGTTTTGATATCCGAAAACAGCCTCCAACGAACCTGCCCTAAAAGTCGAATTTGAAACTGTGACAGATTTGAAATCGGACCAAAACCCCTACTTCAAGAGTTAAAACCAGAAAACTCAAAACTAGACTTTTTATCCTAACACATTAATCTATGTTGTGTAAAAATGTCAGCCATTTCCATCAACGTTTGCTATTTCAAATCAATCCGAACATAAACTGTGGTATGAAACTTTTCAAAAATTGGACAGTGCAATGGTCCGAACTTGATGAGCATATTTCTATATTTTCTATTCCGATTCGATCATTACAATCTTAATGAAAGTTGTAGTAAATCATGTCTAGTATGTGCATATAAAATTTCAGAATTTTTGAAGTCCATTTGATATGTTTAAAAGTCGAATCATTGAACGGTGCCGAATCTGAAACCTGACAGCATACTACTTATGTGAAATACTAGATTTTTGACTCGTTTCCTTAACCCGGATCGAGAAACTTAAAATACAAAACTTGTTCGTCTCTGTGTTTTCGAGTTACCGGTGAAATTTCAGAATTTTCAGACTTAAAATGAATTTTTAAATAATTATGGAGTAAGAAAGCGACTTGTGTAAGTTATATTTTGAGAAACTTGTGCAACTTGCGAAATGTGTTCTTACCTTGCGGGTTCGTTTCCCCAAGGGCGATTGTTTGTTTTCCTGCGGGTTCGATTCCCCAGGATGTGTGTTGATTCCTACGGGTTCAATTCCCTATGATGTATTTGAGTTCTTGCGGGTTCGATTCCCCATGGTATGTGTTGATTCCTATGGGTTCAATTCCCTAGGATGTATTTGAGTTCTTGCGGGTTCGATTCCCCAAGGGCGATTGTTTGTTTTCCTGCGGGTTCGATTCCCCAGGACGTGTGTTGATTCCTACGGGTTCGATTCCCTAGGATGCATTTAAATTCTTGCGGATTCATTTCCCCGAGAACAAATTATACTAGATCCTATCGAACAAAAGTGAAAGAGTGAAATCCTTAAAATACCAAATCCTGAAGTCATGAGAAAATTAAGAGACTTGAATATTTTCTTTGTTTTAATTATACCTTTAAATTATGTCTTGCAATTATTTTACCATGTAAGTTGAATTATGATCACCTGAAATCCTTGTTTTAAATTATGCCATTTATTTATTAGTGGATGATTAACTTAAATTGTGTATCACCTACAAGCATGTTTTTATTAAATTTAATTAAAGGCTTTGAAACCCCTAAATCATGCTAGGTGTTAACTTACTCAGCACGTTTTGCTGACCCAAACCGTTTTTTTCCCTTTTTCTTTCAGAGTATGAGGATTATGCATCATCATATGCATACATGGGAACATTTGGGAAAATCTCTATTTTAAATTCCTGCATTTAGTTACGACTTGCATGAACGGGCTTGTTTAACCCGTGTTTTGGCCATGTCGGTCCTTATACTGTATTTCCGCTGCACAACTAATATTTCCACTGCGTGTATGGATGATTATTATTTTTAAATATAAGTATTTCCGGACTTGGTTGTTTAAAATTATTTTATACCCTTAGCCTTGCATCTTTCAAGTGAGCTCGAATGAAGTCGTGTCTTGCTTGGGAGGTGTGGCGGTGACATCGCGGCCTGGGTTATCAAATCCGGGGTGTTACAATGGTCCTTCGGGCATTTGATCCTGCAAAGGATCCATTTAGGCCAAAAGAAGATAATGAAGAGCAACTTGGCCCAGAAATGTCATATTTAAGCGCAATTGGCGCGTTAATGTATCTTGCAAATAGCACACGACCTGATATCGCGTTTGCAGTCAATCCCTTTTGTGCAAAATTAAGTTCTTGCCCTATTCAACGACATTGGAAGGGCATAAAGCACATTTTTCGCTATCTCCAAGGAACAATTGATCTTGGGTTATTTTACCCAAAATACTCTCGACATGAGTTAATCGGCTATGCCGATGCAGGTTATTTATCAGACCTACACAAAGCCAAATCTCAAACAGGCTATGTCTTTACTTGTGGCGAAACTGCCATCTCTTGGAGGTTAATGAAGTTAACGTCAACGACGACTTCATCCAATCATGTCGAAATATTAGCAATCCATGAGGCAAGTCGAGAATGTGTTTGGCCGAGGTCAATGGCGCAACATATATTGAAGAGTTGTGGTTTAATCATTGAACCACAAATGCCCCCAACAATTTTATTTGAAGATAATTCGGCTTGTATAGCCCAGTTGAAAGGGGGTTATATAAAAGGAGATGGAACAAATCATATTTAACCAAAATTCTTCTACACTCATTATCTTCAAAAGAATGGTGAAATCGATGTGCAACAAATTCGATCAGAGAATAATTTAGCGGATCTATTTACCAAGGCATTGCCGACTACGACATTTGAGAAGCTCGTGAAGAAAATTGGAATGCGGCGACTCAAAGATCTTAATTGATGTCCAAATCAGGGGGAGAATATATTGCAAGAATACTGTACTCTTTTTTCTTCACTAGATTTTTTTTCTATTGGGTTTTTATCTAGTAAGGTTTTAACGAGGCATATTCTTTGCACAAAACATCAAGGGGGAGTGTGATGAAATATTGACCACATCAAATTTTGTGGTAAAATATAGACTTTTTGGATTTCATCATTATGATGTTTGTCCACAATCTTTGAAAATGTAGTAGAAATGTATTAAATGAGCTGTAGTATATCTTTGCCTATATATATCCTACATTGTAATGAAGTAACATGTAATTCCTCATTTATTCTGCACACTAGCTTTCTTTTCATTGAATAGTCACCATATAGATTCCAATTTCTACTCTTATCCATCATTGCTTCAATTAATCCCTTGTTCTAGTTATATATTCAATAGAATAATTACTCGTATACCTATTGCCCATATACATATCAAGCATGTACTATTATTTACACAACTTATTCACAACATCAATATGTTTTTTCTTTTTTAAATTCATCCCTAGTTAAACCTAACACAAATTTCAAATTAAGAGTGTGTAATGTATGTTGCAAGATCCATGTCTTCTCCAAAATTGTATTGGTCATTCCAATTTGTTTTTCTACCAGAGCGAGGTATTTCCGGTAACTATTATACTTCAAGAAGTGATCACTGCATTCAAAAATAAACACAAGCATTTGCATGATTTCCTTCTAAAGGTTGATTTAGAGAAGGTCTACAATAATGTTGATTGAAGCTTTGAGGTAAAACCCCGCTGCAATGCCCCCCGACAGCCTTTACACTATAATCTCTATAGGGCTGTTAAAAAGCTTGCCTAGTTTTTCCTACCGAAAGCGCACGGTATCAAGCTGCAATATTTATTTTAATTGTCGGGATCGTTCAAAAGAGAGTTACACGATAGAAGTGTTTTAATAGAATTATTAGCTTTAGAATCTGTCTCTATTCTTGACTTAAGAATGTTGTAATGATGATTACTAAAGAATACTACTGAAATGTAAATGCTTAAAGCTGTAAACGTAGTAAAGAAAATAATTAAAATGATGTAGAACATTATGATCTCATTCACATGTTTAAGATGTTACAGACCAAATCAAATGAAATAGGAATATGATGAGAATATCATACTTCATTGGCTAAAACATAATGGAAGTTCATTGAGATAGAGAAATCCTTTACACAACTTAATCAAATCTTCATGTCTTTAATCACTTCCCAAGACAGGTACTTATGATTCAGTGTCATGACATTCTAAGCTCTGAAATCATGGAATACTATCATCACAGAATGATCTGTCAGACTCTTTCTGTGATAAAAGCTTTTCAGAATCGTCACCTAATCTTTTCTTTCAGACTCAGATTAAGCCTTTGACAACTCGAGGTCACTTCTAAATCATACTATATTCATCTGAACTTGAAGTTGTTCTTTTTATTACCCTGATCAAACTAATCTTATGATCATGTATTGGATGTCCTCTACAACAAATGAAAAAGCTAATATTTAAATCTATCATCCAATGTTTTCATAGGACTTGTTTCTTCAGAGTAATTCCTGCAAGTATTCATAAGGAATAATAGTTTTGTAAGTATATCAAGATGAAATTGCTATTCAAATTCCTTGACTTATCCAGACCACTCAGATTTGTATAAATGATTTAGCTCGAGAAATCTCTGTAAATAGTTCCAAATATCCGTGATTTGACTCAGGATTAGTAGACTGTAGGAGAAATATTTAATCTCCTACTCATAGCATATAGTGATAACTATATTACCATGAACCCCGGAAATTAATCTTCCTGATACTCTACTAATTTTTAGGACAAAAGATGGTTCTTGAAACATCTTTCCCTTTTAAACGACAGGTACTAAATGCCCAACTGAAGAACAAGTTTGTTCTTTATCAGTCCTGAGTAAATAATGATTGAGAAAACCTATATCATCATCTCTCTCAGCGTACCAGTGTAAATAGTAATACGTATTGCACATATGAATAGTGAATTTGTAATCATGAAGTAAGATTACTCATCATATACTGGGAAATATCCCAAAATATTATATGTATATGTAGTATTATATGTATAAAGAGACGTTGAGGGTTCTGAATCCTCTTAATCAAAAGACAAGGATGCTTCCAAAATATATATTGGAAACTAGACAGAATTAGGAAATAACTTTCCCAAGAAAAAGGATTTGAGAAATAACTCTGCAAAATAAGTGTCCAAAATAGCTCGCAGTAACTATTTTGGGTTTCAAACTATGAACATTCCAATTTTCCGCACGCTATGTCTGTACAGCATGGAGGGAGCTAATATTCAAAGAATGTTCCCCAGATTTTGTTTATACAAAGAACTGAATGCCTCGCGATAGTTTCTGTAAGAATGCGGCGAGGTACTCAATTCCTACTTATAGATAGGGGTTATATACGTATAAGAAGTAAAAGGTGAATAATTGATACCCTGCAAAATGGACATCAAGTCTATTGTCATAATAGGTTGGTTCTCTCGCTTTGTCAGATTGACATCGCGTGAGTATTTGAATAGCCTTTGTCACAAGAGATCTATCTGGATATTTCCTCGCATCATCTTTTAGGATGAGCGAGGGTTAACCCTTATTCGAAGTAAATGATCAGAATTTATAACTGTCATAACTACCTTCTGGAATTTCTGTTTAGAAAATTATGAACATAGAATCTTTTGCATCCAAATTCATGAACTCAAAGCTATTGATTCCTAAAGATTATCAAGCGATGATTAACACTGCATGGGTCTCTAGGAACCTTTTAGAGTTCTGAACATTAAACACTATGATTCTCGTCTGTAAACATAACATTGACAGAAAATTGTATGAATTCATAATTCTGCCAGATCATACCTAACTCGGTTACAATATCCAAATTTCTTACGTAATTGGAACGAACAATTTACGAATTAAAAAAATGTGGAAGTGTTATGATCTTCAAAAATCGAATTAAGGATATGATGCAAAATTCGGATTGAATAACAAAATTGAGGTTTATACTCTGCTGAAACAGAATTACAAAATAGAAATAGAAACCAGAAAGATAAGAAATTCACAATCTCATAACCGATCATTCTTCTTGTATCTCAAATAACAAAGAATTAAAAACGAATACACCTGGAAATCTGATTGCTATCAGAATAATGCAAAGATGAGCGAACGAGTCGGAGTTAAGATGATGATCGTCATGATGGATGAACAAGCGATCCGAAAGCAACTCTCCTCCCAGGGTATCCTCTAGCTAATCTAACAGCTAATCTTAAAGGAATCTACTACGAAATTGAATTACAATTCTACGAAATCAAATTACAAATCTGAAGAACATCAAAGTAAATTGCGGAGAAAATTAAATCCTAACCTACCTACTAAATTCTAAAAAGTGGACTGGAGAGTAAAATCGAGCTATTCTCTTCTATCTCCTGCCTGCTAAGCTGATTCCCCCAAGGGTCTTATTTATAGATGGGCGTTGTAACTGCTTGGGCCTTGGATGATAACCGCTCGCATTAGAATAACTCTGCTCTCGCCTTGTCCAGTTCCTTCAAAGTGAGAGTCAGAAATGTAATCATCTTTCTCAACAAGGTGAGGTCTCACAGTTTCTCCAAAGAGTTTGCTCCTCGCCAGCGGGCCCAATGCCCAACCCAGCGGAATGGCGAATGAAACTACTGGTCGCACTGGGCAATGCTTACGTTAACCTGGGCGGAGCTGCCGCGGCACCACCGCCAGAAGCAAGGATCAATTACCTGGCTTCGGTGAACCCCTACCGACCTCCCTACTATGTCGGTGAGGAAGACCCAGCTAAGCTCGAGGAATGGTTAAGGACCTTTGACAAATTACTGAATGCGGTAAGATGCCCGGAAGGAGAGAAGGTTCACGTGGCTTCATACTATCTGGGCGGTGAGGCCGATGACTGTTGGCAAGCTACCCAGGGGAAACTTAGCGAAGACGACGAACCTTACTAATGGAACGAGTTTATGGAATTACTCAGGGAGCGCTTCTACCCAATGAGTACAAAGGCAGCACTGTACGAAGAGTTCTCATCCCTGAAGCAAGGGGAGAAATCTGTCCAAGAATATTATGCTCGGTTTAAGGAGTTGGTGAGATTCGCGCCTCGGATGGCACCCACGGACGGGGAGAAGGCGCAGAAATTCGAAATGGGATTGAACTTGTCAATTCGAGAGGTGATCGCCGGAGTTAACTACCCGGACCTACAAGCTGTCTACAATCATGCGGCAGCAGTCGCACGAGTGAAACAGCTAAAAAGGAAGGCTGCTGGGGAATCTAGCCGAGGGGCACAAGGACCAGACAAAAGAAACCGGGACAATAAGACGGGCAACACTACTGGTGGGGACAACTTTCGGCGAGGTCCGAACGGGAATGTTCAAAACAACAATGGTCGGAATTTCAACCAAGGAGGACGAGTGCCACCGTGTCCGAGGTGTGGCAGGCCGCACCTGGTGAGGAGATGTCCTCAGGTGGGCGAATGTTTCCGGTGCGGCCGTATTGGCCATCGGAGGGAGGAATGTCGAACCTGACTCGAGAAAATCACGAAGAGAGAAGATTTGGTCACTGGACCCAATGAGCCGTTCAACCAAGGAGGCAGGAACGGAAACAATCAGGGATATCGGCCTCCTCTGAATCCGAACCAGCGCACTCCAAACCAGCAACAACATCCCAATCCGAATCAGAACAAGCCGGCCAATCAAGGGAGGCCGATGGGAAGGTTGAACGTGATCAACCAGGCTGACATACCCACGCAGGGTGATGTGATGGCAGGTACCTTTCATGTCCTAAGTACTCCGCTTAGAGTTTTATTTGATTCCGGAGCCAGTTGTTCCATTATATCTTCAAGAGTTGTATCTGAACTAGATCTACCTAAGTGCGAAACGATTAGCTTAGGAATCCAACTGCCTTCTGGAGAGGTAATAGCATGCTCTAAGCGTTACAACGGAATACCTGTAGTAATAAAAAACGTAGAGTTTTTCGCGAACTTGGTAGAGTTTGACGTCAGAGACTTTGACGTCATACTAGGGATGGAATGGCTAATCCTATATAAGGCCGTGATCGAATGCCAAAAGCAAAAGATCACGCTGTCAAAGAGTAGGGGGAGGAGAGTCATCTTCTACTCCAAACCCCCTAAGAAGTCTAACAAAATGGTCAACGCCCTCAAGTTATGTAGCTTAATGCGGAAGAGTTACGCGCTATATGCATGCTACATTCATAATCTGGAAGCTGAAGGAGTCAGGGTAGACGACATCCCGGTGGTGAGGGAATACCCGGATGTGTTCCCTGAAGACGTTCCCCGGTATGCCACCTAAGAGAGATCTTGAATTCACCATAGACCTCATTCCGGGAATGGAACCTGTCTCGAAAGCTCCTTACCGCATGGCGCCACTGGAAATGAAGGAACTAAAGGAGCAACTCAAGGAGTTGTTGGAGAAGGGGTACATTAGGCCGAGCATGTCCCCATGGGGAGCACCGGTCTTATTTGTTAAGAAGAAAGACGGGGGTCTACGACTGTGCATTGATTATAGAGGACTCAATCAAGTCACCGTCAAGAACAAGTACCCGTTGCCCAGAATCGAAGATCTGTTCGACCAACTGAAGGGAGCTACGGTACTCTCAAAGATCGATCTGCGTTCTGGATATCACCAATTGAGAATCACCGAGAAGGACATCCCAAAGACGGCGTTCAGGACTCGCTACGGACACTACGAGTTCACGGTGCTATCATTCGGGCTAACGAACGCCCCAGCAATGTTCATGAACCTCATGAACAATGTATTTCGAGAACTATTAGATCAATGCGTGGTGGTGTTCATAGATGACATATTGATCTACTCGAAAAGCGAAGAAGAACATTCCGAACACTTACACAAGGTGTTAAGGATCTTACGAGTAAATCAATTGTATGGCAAATTGTCCAAATGCGACTTCTGGTTAAAAGAAGTGGCATTCCTTGGGCATATAGTATCCGCCAACGGAGTGGCAGTAGATCCGGCGAAGATCTCAGCAGTGACCGAGTTGGTACCACCGAAGAGTCCGACAAAGGTAAGAAGTTTCCTTGGACTGGCGGGATACTACAGGCGATTTGTCAAGAACTTCTCAAAAATCGCACGCCCGTTGACCTAGCTGCTGAAGAAAGGGGTGAAATACGACTGGACCAGTGAGTGTGAGTCCGCGTTCCAAGATTTGAAGAAACGACTTACCACAGTGCCAGTATTGGCATTACCATCTGATGATGGAGACTTCGAGGCGTATAGCAACGCCTCGAAAGAGGGATTGGGGTGCATGCTAATGCAAGATCAAAGGGTTATAGCTTACGCATCGCGTCAACTAAAACCACACGAAGAAAACTACCCGACGAACGATTTAGAACTCGCTGCATTCGTGTTCGCCTTAAAGATATGGAGACACTATCTCTATGGGCGGAAGTGTCGGATGTTCACCGACCATAAGAGCCTCAAGTACATATTCACACAAAAAGAGCTGAATTTGAGGCAGAGAAGATGGTTGGAGTTAATCAAGGATTATGATCTGGAGATTTCTTATCACGAAGGAAAAGCCAACATTATAGTCGATGCCTTGAGTCGAAAGACTCAACACGTGGCGAATTCACTCGTGATACCGGCCGAGCTGTACAAGGACTTAGCAAAATTGAGTCTAGAGTTGGTGCATTCTGGCATGGTAAATGAAGTCGTCAACGCGATGGTAGTGGGACCTACCATATTCGATGAAAATACGACTCGCCCAACCGAGTGACGAGAAGTTGGAAGAAATAAGGAGGAGCATTGCCGAAGGGAAGGCAATGGATTTCAAAATTCATGAAGACGGAAGCATCCGCTTCAAGGGAAGGTGGTGTATACCACGAAATTGCGCTGACCTGAAGCAGCAGGTGATGGAGGAGGGCCATAATACCCCCTACTCGGTTCATCCCGGAGGCGACAAGCTGTACAAGCACTTAAAGAAGAACTATTGGTGGCCGAACATGAAAAGAGAGGTAGTCGAATTTGTGGCAAGATGCCTTACCTGCCAGAAGATCAAGGCAGTACGCCAAAAACCCCTAGGACTAATGCAACCATCAGAAATCCCAAGCTGGAAATGGGATAGTATCTCAATGGATTTGGTTTCGGGGTTACCGCGTTCACCGAAGGGAATGAATAAAATCTGGGTGATCGTGGATAGGTTGACAAAAGCTGCCATATTTATCCCAATGAAGGATACTTGGTCAATGGACCAACTGGCAAGGGCATATGTCGACAATGTGGTATGCCTAGCATGGAGTACCACATGACATCATCTCGGATAGAGACAGCAGATTTGTCTCTCAATTTTGGACAAAACTGCAAGAAGCCCTCGGTACACAAATAAAGATGAGTACCGCATTCCATCCCATGACGGATGGACAGACGGAGAGAACGATCCAGACGCTGGAAGACATGCTAAGGGCATGTGTACTAGAGTTCAAGGGAAGTTGGGAGAATCATCTACCTTTGATCGAGTTTTCCTACAACAACAGCTACCATGCTAGCATCGGCATGGCACCCTTCGAGGCACTGTATGGACGTAAGTGCCGAAGTCCATTGAGCTGGGAAGAGAACGATAGAACGGTGATAGTGGGACCACAACTTGTTGAGGACATGGCTCAACAAATCAAGGTCATCCAAGGGAAGATGAGAGCCGCTCAAGACCGGCAAAAGAGTTATGCGGACGTAAGACGGCAAGACTTGGAATTTCAAGTCGGCGATAAAGTCATGCTGAAAGTGTCACCAATGAAGGGTGTTATGCGCTTCGGCAGACGAGGAAAATTCAGTCCACGATATATAGGACCGTACGAAATCCTAGAGAGAGTGGGAAATCTAGCGTATCGGCTAGCATTGCCGCCACAATTTGCTCGTGTCCACGATGTGTTCCATGTCTCACAATTGAAGAAGTATGTGCACGACCCGACCCATGTGCTCCAACCGGAAGAAATTGAATTGGATGATGACTTGAGCTAAGAGGAAGTTCCGGGACGAATACTTGACACGAAGGAGAGAGTAACAAGAAATAAGACCGTGAGGATGGTCAAGGTTCTTTAGTCTAACCACGAAACGGAGACGACAACATGGGAATTGGAAGCCGATATGAAGCAACGTTACCCGACCTTCTTCCAAGATGACCCGACCACAGTTATGGGGACATAACTGTATTCTTAAGGGGGGAGGATGTAACACCCGAGAAAAAAAAAACAAATTCAAATTGTTTTGAACTACGTTATGACTTGATCCCTTCACAGGGTACGTAGGCAGCTTGGAAATCTAAATTCTAAGTTCAGTCACAAAATAAATCACAAAATAAATCACAAAATAAGTCACAAAATAACATAACCAAAAGCATCCTAACGTTCAGCTCGAGGAAACCGAAACACAACTTCGAGGACGAAGTTGATTCTTAAGGGGGATAGACTGTAATACCCGCGAAATTTGTTAAGAAAGATCAGAACTAATTTAACTAAGATAAATTATTGCACGGGGATGTTACGAACGTAACTCGAGTTCGTAATAGATTCAAGATAGAAATTTCGAACCTGAAATGACCCGAAGAGTTGAACAAAAGAACGTAGAGGATAGAAACCCGATAGAGAAAAGAAGAAAAGACCGACGGACCGCACGAACCGCCCGAACCGGCCGTTTTCGGAGGCCGCGCGTGCGCGCGCGGCCACCTGCGCGGAGTGAGGGAGACGCGTCCCAGGACTGCTCGCGCGTGCTCCGCGCGGACAAAGCTATATGTGCGCGTCACCATCGCGCCAGAGGTGCAGGAGGTGTAAACTTTCCTTCCATGGCGATTTTCTTGCCAAAAATCCGACCTCTATCGGTGGCAACCCGATCACAGCCTTAGGGAAAGGCTTAAGGACGGATTTGGGGCGCCCATTCCCCATTCTTTTCAGAAAACAAACCCTAGACTCTCCCATCCTTCCTCTCCAAGCCGAAAACCCTTCGAGTGCACTTTCCGGCGAGTATTCCAGCGAAGACGGGACAATCGGGACGAAGCCTCTGCCATCTAGAACCTTGGTAAGTCATATTATAGTGTTTAAGTCGTCCATAAGTCTTAAAAACTCGAAATCTAACCATCTTTCCTTTGCTACGATTTCACGTCGGGGGACGAACAAAAAGCTGATCGGAGAAGTTGGCCGTTCGTCGCAACCTTAGGACGTCCAAAAAGCCCTTACAGCAACCCTATTCTCTAACTAAGTAAGTTAAGACCTTACTCTTCAATTTTTGTGGTTTATTGTCGTTTAAATTAAAAGATCTAGACACAGTAACTAAAATCGGTTTGGTTTTCAAAAACCCTATTTTAGACCAATTTCAGTAGCTCGACTAAAACTCCATCTTCAGGAATTCAAACCTAAAACTTTTCAACATGAATTTTTTTCATAAGACTCTAAACTACCTTGTGTCAAAATTTCAGCCATTGACATAAAGATTTGATACCCCAAATCGGGACGCAAAGTTTCTGTGTAAAAACCGAACGTTCAAAATCCTGACAGTTTTAATGACTCGACTTGATGCATATTTTTCACCCATTTATAGACTTAATTAAACTTCCATTTCTAAACAAAAGTTGTAGGTAATTGTGTCGAGATTTTTGAATCTGAGCGTGAACAGTGTATTGATGATGATTTTTGAACATCTAAATCTCATTATTTCCGAAAACTTAAAACATGAAAGTTGTTCATTAAGATGTTTTCTACAACCTGTAAAAAGTTCGGATCAACTGGTCTTAGTATGAATTTTTAATCGGCCTTGGACTAAACTGTGTCGAAATCGATTTTCCGGGCAGAAATCCTTCCTTGTAAAGAACTCGAATTTTGACTCGTTTCGAAACCTTATCTGGAGAAACTTAAGACATGAAAGTTGTTCGTAAAGGTGTTCGTGAACCACTGTTTTAATTTCAGAATTTTTGGTTAGAAGATGAAATTTTAAATTAAAAAGGCGTAAACTGTGACATTTGGAATTTTTCGAACTTGAGAAAACTCGAACTATGAAATGCGATATCGAATATCTTGTAAGCGTTGAAACATGAACTTTCGAAAAATCCCGTTTACTAGGCTGAGCCGATCCTCATGCTATCATTATTTTGAGACTGCCTCGTTAGTGGTCTCCCTACTATATGAGATTGCCTCGTTAGTGATCTCGCGCGCTGTATTTATTTGGATCGCCTCGTTAGTGGTCCTACTATCATTGAGACTGCCTCGTTAGTGGTCTCCCATTTATTTAGACTGCCTCGTTAGTGGTCTTATGTTTTGAGATTGCCTCGTTAGTGATCTCCCGGTATGATGTCCTCTTCTTAGTCATCGGGATAATACTAAAAGACTTGTGCGTGTGTATTTAATTAAATTGTATTTATTTATCATGCTTCTAAATTATGCTTTAAAATTATACTTTTAAGTTATGCTTTAAAATTTCATATTCTAGTCTTATATAATAATCATGTCTTTCCGCTGCAAGTAGCCTATAAATTTTAAATAAATTCTAATATGCATAAAAAGTCTAACTTTTAATTAAATACATGTAACCCCTTAAATTGTTTAGTTAGGAATTAACTTACTCGGTATATTTTTATACTGATAAACCCGTTGTTATTTTTCCTTTACAGAGTATGTCGAGTGATGCATGCTCATGCATTTGGGGGAAACTATTTCATGAACACTTTTATTTCTTGCACTTCAGTACTGTTTTAAATCGGGCCTGTTAAACCCGAGTTTTGGCCATGTTGGCCGTGATTACTTCTTCGCTGCATTTACTCTATCTCGTGCATGGATGATTACTAGTCCGTATTTTGAAACTAAGTATTATTATTTTCCGGACTCAATATTGAAATGTTTTAAAATCTTTTAAGTACCCATAAGCCGCATCTCCTTAGTAAGTTCGGAAAAGCCGTGTCCTGCTAGGGAGATGTGGCGGTGACATCCCGGCCTGGGTTATCAAATCCGGGGTGTTACAAGGAGGGTAGACTTTGATACCCATAAAATCAGTAGCGCAACTTCGAGGACGAAGATGATTCTTAAGGAGGGTAGACTGTAATACCCGCGAAATTAGACACATAAATGAATAAATAAATAATTAAAATAAAAATAAAAAGAGAAATGGAATCTAATTCCAAAGATTAGAAAGGAATTTAAATTCGAAGAACCCGTGAAGTCGAAAATAATTTAATTAAATAAATCGTTACACGGGAACCCAACACCGATGGACTCAATAATTCGAGTCCAAATGTAAATTCAGATTCGAATAAAATTAAGATAGGAAATCGGAGTCCAAAAATAGTCCGGAAATCGGAGTCCAAGAACATAGAGGGATAGAAGTCCGAAAGAGAGGAGGAAAGGCTCGACGGATCGCACGACCCGGCCTGGACTGAAGTCCAGGCCAAGGCCGCGCGGTGGCCGCGCGGGGCGAAGGGAAGAGCGCGCCAACCCCGCACCAACTGAACGAACTGTGTGAGATTCACTCGCCCGATTTTGGATTTTTCGACTTCGGTTGCTTACCTTTCGGCTCAAGACACTCAAGGGCAGATCTTGGACGTCCCTTAGGTCTCCTAAGTCTATAAATACTCATCCCCTCCGACCCCGAACACTTTTCAAACCCTTCGGCAAATCTCTATACGATCAAACCCTAATCCCGGAGTCGTCGGAGGCACGAGGGCAATAGAAGACCGAAACTTGGATGAAAATCCAGAGACCCTCGTCGTTGTGGTAAGATTTCGTCCATCCCTTTCCATTCAAGATCCGGGATTACATCTAACTTGATCCCTTTTTCTATTCTAAACCCGATCCGGATCAAGAACGGAGATATCGTTGGATCTAGGAGTCAAACGGTGAACGTGGAAGCCACGCCTATGAATCGACGAGCCGGATAATCCAATCTCTTATAAGTTAACCTTACTGTGGTTTTAGGAGATTTAAAATGCACCTAAACATAAGGATCCAAACAAGAATCCTAAAATCTATCAACATAAGAAACCCTACGGCGCAGCAATCTTGTGCGAATTTTTCGAACCCTTAAACTGTTCAAACGGTAAAACATAAAACACGAAAAATGTTCCTAAGACACTGATCTAGCTTTTGTAAAATTTTCATAATTTTTCATCGTGTTTTGATACCTAAAAATGGCCTCAAACGAACCTGCCTAAATTTGGATCTTGAAAACGGTGACAGATTCTTAGTCCGAACTTGTGGTTGATTTTGACATTAGATATAGACCGAACTAGAACTTGAGTTGAACATGAAACTTGTAGATCAATGACTTGTGTATATTCCTGTAAATTTTTGTTGAAATTGGAGTTTGTTTGCTATGGTAGAATTTGGATTTTTGAAACTGTTGCTGTGAAACTCGGACAAAATAATGTTCTGATAGAAAATCATGTTTTTGACTTGTTTCCTTAACCTGGATCGAAAAACTTAAAACACGAAACTTGTTTGTTTTTGTGTTTTCAAGTTACTGTTAGATTTTCAGAACTTTCGGACTTAAAATGAATTTTTAAATAATTATGGAGTAAACAACTATTTATGAAGATCATATTTTGAGAAACTTGTTGAAATTGTAAAATTGGCCTTTAAGGTTTAAACGAGTGGAAATCCCTTTGAAATAAAATACATGAAATAAGAGTTTTTGGAAAATCCTCCTGCAACTTGATTAAATAAAATTAGGGGGTGAGTGCTCTAAAGGGTGCCCTCCTAACAACGTCGTGCCTGAATGGACGGTGAGAACAATTATGAGAAATACTGCCAAAACGGCATGAGATATAGGGCCTACACTCTCGAGAGTATCCGTATGGGTTTCCCGAGGCTCCAGAGTGGTACTGGGTATGGCGGATATAGCTGCGGCCGCCGGACTACCGGCTAAACTTGTTGAGATTGCGGTGCAATCGTGAAATACTTGAAATAACTAATCTTGGAGTAACGGGGATAACTAAAATATTTATTTATTGCTTCCATTTAAATTATTGGTGCTTTATTTAAATTAATTACCGCTTTTATTTAAATTATGTTAAATGTATGATTTGTTGGAATCCATGATTTAATTTATGCAATTTATTTAGTTAATTAAATTAAATTGTATATTATCTAGTAGCATGCTTTTATTTAAATTTAATTAATGGCTTTGAAACCCCATAATCATGCTATGTGTTAACTTACTCAGCACTTTATGCTGACCAAAACCATTTCTTTCTTTTTCTTACCAAGCATGTGGATTATGCATCATCATGTGCATGCATGGGAACTTTTGGGAAGAAACATTATTTTTGAATTTTTGCATTAGACTATGACTTGCATGAACGGGCCTGTTTAACTCGTGTTTTGGCTATGTTGGCCCTATTTAAATTTCCGCTGCAATACATATACTTAAATATTGTTTTCCGCTGCAACTATAATGATATTATTTTTCGAACTATATTGTATGGGTTGTTTGAATGTGTTTTAAATATTTTAAATATTGCAATACCTAGCCTTGCATCTCGTTAGCAAGCTCGGAGGAGCCGTGTCTTGCTAGGGAGGTGTGGCGGTGACCTCCCGACCTGGGTTATCAAAAACCGGGGTGTTGCATTGTCGACCACATCGAAAACACGCTCCGGGCTGAGGGCACCCCCTCGCCAGATGTGGTTTGGCACACCTTGGACATGGCGGCACGTAGTCACTATTGTTGAAGACTATCCCATTGTTTCTTCTATTGTTGCCTCGAGGTGGTCTATTCGGGCCTCCACGAAGGTGGCTTCTACCCGACTTTTTATCGTTTCTGTGGTTGCCATCACTCTTGTCCCGCCCCTGGTTGACTAGGGCGTTCCCTAAGGCGACCAGAGCTTCCCCTATGGTCTTTAGGCGTCCGTCTGCGTTATCAGGCATAGGGGTTGCTTGTCCTCCTTGGTTATGTTCGCCTACATGTTGAGCTGGCTCAATGGAGTATTGTGGCACTTCATTAGTGTTTTGTTGAACGGGTTGGTTTCGTGGTCTTCCTCTCGGTGCCATTCTGTTATAAATTCACAAGGATTAGATCCTATGGACTTGATAGGGTATTTAAGTGGTGTTGTTAGATCAACATGCATCGTTAGGAGTTGTTTAATGTATGGTGGTTTGTTGTTGTTGTTTAACGCATGACGTTTTTTTTTTTCCCAGTGGAGCCTCTAGGTTATTTATGCGTTCTTGGTTAGCCGCTCCTAAATTCCAGAAGTGTTGTAGGTCAGCTAAAGCTATGCGGTGTTTAAAGTATCGTCTATTCTGTTGGGAGTCAATGTATGTGTTCATCGTTTTTATCATTAGGTTACTCGACAAGTCATAATATATCAACTAGGTGAAGATCTATGAAAGAAGGCAGAGATTAAATATGCGCACGCTAAGCATAGATGATTAAGATCTAAGACTAAGATAAGATTAGTCTCAAGTTAGTTCTTCTAAGTCGATGTGAAGTCGAGAATATTATTTAGCAAAGGTAATCCACCTAGAAGGGTTAGCAACATACAAGTCAAAGATGCATGCATGCAAATGAAATGCAACCCCCCAATAATAATTTCATGCACTATATTTATTTTCCCCATGGGATTTTTTCTTTAAAAAAAAATTATTCCCATGGTGAACTAATTAATTAAAACTAATAGTAGTGTTGTTTGGGCCTTGGGCCAAAAATAATGTTTGGGTTCTAATTTAAAATATACGTATTGGGCCTTAAAAATAATTGGGCTTAAAAGTTGGGCCCAAATTAGTAAGTATATAAATTATTGGGCTAAGGGAAATATTTAGGCTACAAAATTTTGGGTTTCTAAAAATAATAGCTTTAAAATAATAATAGCTTTAGAAATATTAATTTAAAAATAATAATGGTTTAAAAATAATAGTTTAAAAATATCCAGGCTCTGATACCAACTTTGGTATCAGATATTAGCTTAAAATAGTAGATTTAAAATAAATCGGGCTCTGATACCAACTTTGGTATCAGATATTAGCTTAAAAATAATAGCTTTAAAATAAACCGGGCTCTGATACCAACTTGTAACACCCCGGTTTTGATAACCCAGGCCGGGATGTCACCGCCATACCTCCCTAGCAAGGCACGACTTCTTCGAGCTTGCTAGAGAGATGCAAGGCTATGGTTTTTCAGAATTTAAAACATTTCTAACAGCCCATTCAATAATAGATAGTAAAAATCATTACATAGTATTATCTAAGTTGCAGCGGAATGTAATATTTAAATATAGATATAGCAGCGGAAATATAAATAGGGTCTTTTTCGTTCGTATCATGTTTTCTTTATTTTTATATTATATTATGACTGAACTCAGAATTGAGATTTCTGAATTGCCTACGTACCCTGGAAAGGGATCAAGCCATTACGTAGTTCAAAACAATTTGAATTTGTTTATTTTTTATTTGAAATACATATTGTCGAGTCGAACTCAAAAATAAATACTTACACATTATTACGGGGTATCACACAGAGGCTAAAAAACATAAAATAAGAAATTTTTGTAGAAATAGCCATTTTGATTTTCGGACTCCGTCTAGGCCAAATGCGGCGATTACAGAAAACCCTACTCTTTCAAAATTAACCCTTCAGCGATTTTCGGGCAACAGGTGGAAATAAATTCATAACTATCACAATACACTTCCAAAAATTGTAAAATTTGATAGGGATAAATTAGACACACATATAAACAACTTTCATGAATATCTCAATGAGAGAAATCAATAAAAGGATGGTCTAAAACTCCATACAAATTCGGACTCAATCAAAGACAGAACTGACAGCAACTTCTAATGCTAAACCAGATCGGATTTGACAAGTAAATGGATTCCAAAACTTATGAAAATTTACAGGCATAAACTTCAGTGTGTTAGGAACAACTTTCATTATAAAAGATTTCGAAAAGAGGATCGGATCTAAGTCAAAAACGGCGAACAACAGGAACTCTACACAGAACCGAATTGCTGACAGATTTGGCATACGATAGAAAAAGATCTAGAACTTAGATTCTACTCAACAAAAACGTCTAATCTTTGGTGTGTATGGCATTAACTTACCTTAGGTTGGATTGGTGTCGAAATCCTCTCCTTGGAATCTCCAAAAACGTCCTAGAACAGTCCCACGAATCTACACTCTACCGAATGAACCTAATATTGGAGTTGTTGGGCAAAATCCTTAGTTTGATACATGAAATCCGAATCTAAAATAGATGTAGTATACAACCTCCTTACCTAGTGGATGATCGAATTGGAAGGTTGGATTCTCGACCAAACTCCCTGGAAACCGGAGAACAACGCACAACTCTTACCAACACTCCAATGAAATCTGAAATTCGGACTAATGGGATGAGGGGTGGTTTTGGGGCTGATTTGGGGTAGATTAAGGAGTGATAAGGTTCCCAATGGAAGCCTTAAAGAACCTTGGAAGTGTTGGGGGTTAATGATGTCAAGCACCTCGAAAATTGAAGCCTACCAACTCATTCATCCTTCCAAATTCATCCATTCCATCCACTAATCCATTCTTGTACATGTATCCTTCCTTAATCAACTTGTGGGGAGTTCAAGGTTCAATAAATCCATCCCAAAGGGTCCTAATACATCCATTGAGGTCTAAGGAATGAGTATGGATCGATTCAAAGCACTTGGAGTCGAATTAAATGGTTGAAAATGCGTGAACCGCGTCTCAGCCCGCTGGTGTGCCCAAGTGGGCGCCGGCTGGCCTTGGCGGCGCCCAAAGGAGGGGCCGGGCACCACCTCCCCCTTTTTTTAATATATAAATATTTAATATCCTGATTTATTCTTAAATTAAAATATGGGAATTTTCGGGGTTCGTTGGAATAATTCGGTAATCCTATTCCGAGTCATTATCGTCCGAAAATAATTAATTCCGCTCTCCCGGAATTATTTTGACTTTAACAATTAAATCCAATTCTTTAATTTTGGATTTAAATTTCTCGACCTTGATTTCTCGGGTATTACAAGTTCCAACAATTACTCACAACTATTATGGTAATAAAATTTATTATTCATTAAATACATAATGTTTAAAAAACATTCAGCACAACTACACCCAAAAACAACACGTTCTGCATATAAAGATTCTACTCGTAAACCAATTCCGTTTTTGAGTGAATTTGCTGAGCACGGTTTTAATGGATTTCATTGCCATAAATGTGGGTTAGTTTTTGACTTATTAATTGTATTTAGTGTTAATTTGTATAGTATTAATTACTTTCGGAAATTATGACTACTTAGGAAACCTGCCAAATGTTGGTATTGCTTTGATGGAAGGTAATCAAAAATGTTTTTGGCAGTTCAGGTATGATATTAAAATAATTTTTTGGTGATAGAGTGAGTAGTGTTTTCGGTTCTAATTCTTATCCCTCATTTCCAACACATGCGCCTGTAACACTCCGATTTTTGATAACCCAGGTCGGGATGTCACCGCCACACCTCTCTAGCAAGACACGATTTCTTCGAGCTTGCTAGAGAGATGCAAGGCTATGGTATGTCAGTATTCAAAACATTTTAAATAAATAAAACAGCCCATCATATATAACTCGAAAATAATAATAAATAATTTGCAGCGGAAAAATAATATCTAAATATAAATATATGTAATACAACGAAAATTTAAATACGGGGCCAACATGGCCAAAACACGGGTTAAACATGCCCGTTCATGCAGTCATAAGTAAATGCAAGAATTTAAAATAGTGTTTTCCCCCAAATATTTCCATGTGTACATATGATCATGCATAGTCCTCATACTCTGAAAGAAAAAAGGAAAAATGGTTTGGGTCATCAAAACGTGCTGAGTAAGTTAACACCTAACATGATTAAGGGGTTTTAAAGCCATTAATTTAATTTAAATAAAAACATGCTACGAGATAATAAATAATTTAATTTAATTGAATAAATAACTTGCATAATTTAAAAACATGGATTCTAGCCAGTCATGCATATAATATAATTTAAATAAAGGCAATAAATAATAAAGCAACAAATAAAATCTTTTAATTATCCCCAATTACTCCAAGTTCAGGTATCTCAAGTTTTTCTCGATTGCATTGCAATCTCTACAGTTTTTCAAGTAGCCTTGGCCTACGCCAAATCCGCCATACCCAGTACCACTCCGGAGCCTCGGGAAACCCATACGGATACTCCCGAGAGTGTAGGCCCAAAATATCTCGCCATTTTGGCATAATTTCGCATATCTCACATATTTCAACACCATCGTCCAATCAGGCACGATGCGCAAAGCTAAGAGGACACCCTACAGAGCACTCACCCCCTACATAACATTTTAATCAAGTTTCAAAGGGGATTTTTCAAAAACTTTTTATTTTATTTATTTCAAAAAAAGAATTAATTTGTTTGTATAGTAAAGCCAATTTCACAAATTTAGCAAGTTTCTCAAAAATATACTTTCACAGGACGCTGTTCGCTCCAATATCATTTGAAAATCCATTTCACGACCAAAAATTCTGAAATTTGAGCAGTAGCTCGCCAACACACTAACGAACAAGTTTCGTGTTTTAACTATTTCAATCCGGATTAAGGAAGCAAGTCAAAAATGAGATTTTGTACAAAAATAGTGTTCTGCCCGAATTCAAACGTAGCAGTTTTGAAAGATCTAATTTTAACATACAAATGCACACCAAACTTAACGAAAATTTACAGGCTTACTTCTAACACATTTATCTACAACTTTTATTTAGAACTCGAGACCTAATTCTAACCGGATCAATTAAGAAAAATCGGATTAAATTCAGAAACCCATTCTGTCAATTTTTAGAAGTTCGAAGAAAACACAGATTGGTTCGGTTCGAATTCGGAGGTCCAAATCTTGACGAAAAATTCTAAAATTTACAGTGGTATTCAGACTTATAGATCTACAATTTTTATGTTCAACACTAATCCTAAATCGGCCTAGATCTATGGTAAAAATCACCAACAAGTTCGAAATATGATTCTGTCCCATTTCAAGATCCAAATTGAAAACAAGTTCTTCTAGTTCGAATTTCGGGTATCAAAACTTAACGAAAAATTATGAAATTTCTACAGGAAGTAGATCAATGTCTTAGGAACACATTTCATGTATTAAGTTTTCTCGTTTGAACGTTTTAAATGGTCCGAATAATTCAAATAAAAACGTTGCGCCGGTGTAGACAGATTTTAATTAGGTTTTTTTTTTTTTTTTTTTGTTATTAGATCTATGTGTTCGGTTAACTTTATACACCCAAAACCATAGTAAGTGATTAACTTATTTCCTGGCTCGTCAAATTCGTAGGCGTTGCTTCCACGTCCTCCGTTCTCCCTCCGAGATCCTTCGTTCTCCCTCTACGCGTCCGGTCCAGGGTTTTAGGAAGGAAACGGAATAAGTTAGATTAAGATTTGAGTTTTGAATGGAAAATATGGACAACCCTTACCAACCACGACTGAAAATCCTCTGAATTTTTGTCCAAGATTTTGTCCTTGTTGCCTTCGTGCCTCCGACGACTAGGAATTTAGAGTTTGAAACGTATAGGGTTTTTGAAGAGTTTGAAAATCGTCCGGGGTCGAAGAGGACGGGTATTTATAGAGTTAGGAGACCCATAGGACGTCCAAGATCTGTCTTGGAGTGTCTTGGGCCGAAAGGTAAGCAACCGAAGTCGAAAAATCCAAAATCGGGCGAGAGAATCTCGCAGGGGTCGTTCTTGTCCACTGGCGCGGTGGTGGCGCGCGAAATGCTCCGGAACGCGCAGAGGCCGCGCGGCCTTGGCCTGGACTTCGGTCCGGGCCGGGTCGTGCGATCCGTCGGGCCTTTTCTCCTCTCTTTCGGACTTCTATCCTCCTATGTTCTTGGGCTCCAATTTTCGGGCTGATCTTTGGGCTCCAAATTCCTATTTTAATTTTATTTGGATCATAATTAAATTACGGGTCCGAATTATCGGTTCCATTGGTATTGGGTTATCTTGGGACCATTTATTTAATTAATTTATCTTTAACTTTAATTCCCTCTTGGATTAAATTCCATTTCTCATTTATTCTTTTAATTATTTATTTATTTATTTATTGTATTTATTGATATAAAATTCTCGGGTATTACAGTCTACCCCCCTTAAGAATCAACTTCGTCCTCGAAGTTGTGTTTCGGCTTTTCTCGAGCTAAGAGTTAGGGTCCTTTTGTTTATTTTATTATTTTGTAAATGAACTCAGAATTAAAATTTCCAAGCTGCCTACGTACCCTGTGAAGGGATCAAGCAATTACGTAGTTCGAAACAATTTGAATTTGTTTATTTATTTCGGACTAAAATACACGGTGTTACATCCTCTCCCCCTTAAGCTTACAGTTATGTCCCCATAACTGTGGTCGTATCGGTTGGAAACAGGGTCGGGTAACGTTCCCTCATGTCAGATTCCAATTCCCATGTGGCTGTCTCACTCTCATGGTTCGACCAAAGAACCTTGACCATCTTCACGGTCTTATTTCCCGTTATTCTCTCCTTAACATCGAGAATTCTCACCGGGAACTCACCATGACTTCTTCATAAGTCAAATCATCATCGAGTTCAATCACCTCCGGCTGAAGTACGTGTGTCGGGTCCGGCACGTATTTCTTTAGTTGTGATACATGAAATACATTATGCACTCGAGCCAATTGTGGCGGTAAAGCCAGTCGGTAAGCTAGATTTCCGAATCGCTCTAGAATTTCATAAGGTCCTATGTATCGAGGACTTAACTTTCCTCGTTTGCCAAAGCGCATCACCCCTTTCATAGGTGATATCTTTAGCATGACCTTATCTCCCACTTGAAACTCTAGGTCTTGTCGTCTCACGTCAGCGTAGCTCTTTTGATGGTCTTGAGCAGATTTCATCTTCCCTTGAATCATTTTTATTTGTTGGGCCATTTCTTCGATAAGTTGTGGTCCCACTACCACAGTCTTATCGCTCTTTTCCCAACTCAACGGGCTTTGGCACCTTCGTCCATACAGTGCTTTGAACGGTGCCATGCCAATGCTAGTATTGTTGTAGGAAAACTTAATTAAAGGTAAATGGTTTTCCCAACTTCTCTTAAACTCCAATACACATGCTCTCAGCATGTCTTCCAAGGTTTGTATGGTTCTCTCGGTTTGTCCATCCGTCATCGGGTGGAATGCGGTGCTCATTTTGATTTGAGTACCGAGAGCTTTTTGTAACTCCGTCCAAAAGTGAGAGACAAATCTACTGTCTCTATCAGAAGCCATGTCGTCGTACCATATTATCAATGTAAGCTCGGGCCAATTAAGTAGTGTAGGGTAAAATAAAATAAATAAAACAAAAATAAATAAATAATATTAAAAAACGATTTCCGATCTTCGCGTGGTGGCCGCGCGGTGCGTCCCGATTCCGCGCCGGGACTGCGCGGGCGTGGCAGGTTGGAAAAAAGGCACACGGGTTGGGATGCGCGAGCCTCACCCCATTTTCCTCCCACTTCCAAGACAACACTCAAAATTCTCTCAAATTCAGTTTCTTGCTCTCAAATTTCCTTGAGTTCGGCTTCGATTTCACTAGGCAAGGTAAGTATCTACTACTATTACTTACCAATTTCAATTTTCATGCTCTAGTTTACTTAATTCTTGGACGGATTTAGAAATTAGGGTTTAGGCGTAGAAATTGGGGATTTGCTAGTTTTAGGCTCGATTTGGGTAAATTAGCAGGCATGCGCTGTAATTGGTGTTATTTCCATTGACTTGGTTGAGTTTAGGCCGTAATGTACTTATGTTCTTGACAATTTCTTGTTAGATTTTGTTATTTAGGATGAATATGAAATTTTCGGTTTTGGCTAATATGGTGGACATGAAAACGAGTTCATTGTCGTAGTTTGGTATCACATGGTGATGATGAGTTGATGCTTGGGTAATTGTTTCAATTTGTGGGAAACCTTCATTCACTTGTAAGTAAAATTGGAACTTGGTTTATTGTGCACATCACGTGTTCGACGGAATGCCACAAAGGATTTTGGAATTTGTTTGGCTATATTCTTTGTTTTGGTTATCTTTCGATTTGTGCTAGCGAGCGATTGGGGTTGATCTTTTTGTGGATTACTCATGTTGGAAGCCTACATTGATGTTTCTGCGTATTTCTGCTTGGTGACTAGTGTGTGGAATTTCAGACATATAATTGGTATTGGACATTTTGCAGGATGTTGCACTTTATGTGGGTTGTTCTGGCGTCTCTCATGTGTCCTCCGGGGGCCAAGAGACGAGCTACACGGCGTGACGCGGCTAGCTCTAGTACTGCTGCTCCGGTGATGCCGGATGTGGATGGCAGTGAGTCTGAGGAGGAGGAGCGTCCTCGCCGGCACGATAGACATCGATTTGCGTCTATGGCCGCTCAGGACTTTTACTTTGACGAGTTGCGTAGGAACCGGGCTTATGTTCCTGAGAGAGGCATCCATCCTCGCCAGATGGATGACGACAGGGTCCGGACAGTCTTAGATCACCCCCAGTGGACAGGGCTTGCGCGCCATCCTGAGAGTCCAGCTTCAGGGTACGTAGCTATGGAGGTTATCGCCAACATTGGCGGGTTGGGGGAGCATGCTGATATGTCCCGTCTCTTGGTTCGCGGTAGCTACCTAGATTCTAGTGCCTGCGCGATCAACATATATCTGGGTCTGCCCGACGAGGGCGAGTTCCGGGCACAGCCTGAGGGTCGTATACCTCCGCCTGCGTGGGGTGTCTTGTGCACCGAGGTGCCACCTCGGATCGAGCATGATCATGAGCTGCGTTTGACTACTATGGACACTCCCTGGCGTGCTCTTACTCAGCTATGGTTGGGTCGTGTCCGTCCGATTACTCGGAGTCACATCGTCTTGGACCACGTATACGAGACCATTTGCTTTATCGCCCGAGGCGGTAGGGTAAATGTGGGAGCTTGTATCGAGGATAACCTGAGGGGTATGCGTCGAGGCTGGGGTAATAGGGTGATTACACTGTTCATCTCATTTGCGGCCTTTGTGCGGCACAGGGGATACGTACTTCCCCGGAGACAGATCCTTATGAGCTGTATGCGGGTAATTATTACCTTATTCCGTCCTACACTCCTCGGCGTAATGCCTTACGTCGCGGGGCGCCTCGGGCCGTGCTTCGGCCAGTGCCCGAGGATGGTGGTCTGATTTTGGTCGTTCCTCCGGAGTAGCCAGCTCCACCTCCAGTCGTTCCACCTCCTACAGCGCCACCGCGGGGCCAGGAGATGACCCAGATGCTTCAGATGATGCTGGAGATGCGGCTTGGCATGGATGCTGGGTTCGCAGCTGGGCAGGCTCGATACGACGCCTTGGACGCTCGCTACGATGCCCTGGACGCTAGGATGGATATGTACCAGGCCCGTATGGACACGATCACTACGAGGCAGGTACAACAGCAGGCCACTATGACTGACATGTACGCTTACATGTGACAGATGGATGAGTACATGCGTCGGCAGTTCCTGCCTCCTGATCAGTGATCTTTCGTCTTTGCATTTTCATTTAGGGCTCGTAGTAGAAGTATTTTGTTCAGTTGTTTTCTTATGCGACTGATGACGATGATCCCGCTGACTGTGATTCGTAGTTTATGCTTTCGTTGTATTACTGCCTAGCTATTTGTTTTGATTGTTGTCTCTAGAAATGCGGTTGAATCGTTCTGCCTTAGTTTATGATTTCGCAGTTCTTTTTTTTTTTGGCCACCAAATATTTGGAATTTAGGGAATTTTAAATTATGAATGAGTACATAACAAATAAAGCTTGTATTTTATTTCATAAAGAAATTTGCATACAAGTAATAGGATGCACAAAAATAGGAATGTTTACCAACAAAAATAGTATTTACTAAGAATAGAATGCCTAAAAATCTAGGCTCCTTCTGGTAGGGTAGCTGGGTCTTCTATGGGATCTTCCTCCTCTGGGCTTTGGACCGGGCTTGGGTTCGCCTGCTGATGAACCATGTGAGGCCAGAGTCCAAGGGTTCCATAGGGTCCACGGACCAAGTAGCTTGGGGTATTATTGGCTTCGGGAGTCAGAGTCTGTGATCCAGTGGGCTCGGTCCCATGTTTTGATACGGGACTGAGAGTCAGCATGGTGTTGGCGAGGTGGATCAAGTCCATCTTAAAATCTTCGGCCTTCCCATTGAAGTTGTGGTTTAGTTCTGTGGTGTCATGAATTTGTTGTTCCAGTTGATTAGTGCGGTGGTGGTCCGCTTCCCATAGATTCCCCATATGGTGCAGATTTACCTCTAATTGGGCTACTCGGTGTTTCAGTTGCTGTATGTTTTGTTGAGAATCCAAATATGCGCTCATCATTTTGACCATCAGATTTGTCATGTCTTGGTTAGCAATCTAGTGTAGCAAAAGATCTAAGTTAAAACATGTCGCTTCTAGGTTATCTAAGGTATAGAAAATGCAGTACGCACATGCAAATGATGATCCCCCAAAAAAAAAAATTTAATGCACTATTTTTCCATGGGCTTTTAAAAATAAAATCTATCCTATGGTGGACTAAAAATGATAGCAGTATGATTTGGGCCACTATATTGGGCCAAAGAATAAAAGCTGGGTTTATATGGAAAATATGGGGATTTGGGCTTCAAAAATAATAATTGGGCTAAAAAAAATGATTTGGACTTCGATGTAAAAATAGTGTTGGGCTAAAATAATAATTTGGACTATAAAGGAATACCTTTAAAAATAATAGTGTATACTTAAAAATAATAATAATAATAATAGTTTAAAACAATTGTTTTAAAATAATAGTTTAAAATATCCGGGCTCTGATACCAACTTGTAACACCCCGGTTTTTTATAACCCAGGTCGGGATGTCAGCACCACACCTCCCTAGCAAGACATGATTTCTTCGAGCTTGCTAGAGAGATGCAAGGCTATAGTATTGCAGTATTCAAAATAATTTAAATAAATAAAACAGCCCATCGTATATAACTCGAAAATAATAATAAGTAATTTGCATCGGAAAAATAATATCTAAATATAAATATATGTAATGCAGCGGAAATTTAAATACGGGGCCAACATGGCGAAAACACGGGTTAAACATGCCCGTTCATGCAGTCATAAGTAAATGCAAGAATTTAAAATAGTATTTTCCCCCAAATATTTCCATGTGTACATATGATCATGCATAGTCCTCATACTCTGAAAGAAAAAAGGAAAAATGGTTTGGGTCATCAAAACGTGCTGAGTAAGTTAATACCTAGCATGATTAAGGGGTTTTAAAGCCATTAATTTAATTTAAATAAAAACATGCTACTAGTAATAAATAATTTAATTTAATTGAATAAATAACTTGCATAATTTAAAAATATGGATTCTAGCCAGTCATGCATATAATATAATTTAAATAAAGGCAATAGATAATAAAGCAACAAATAAAATCTTTTAATTATCCCCAATTACTCCAAGATCAGGTATCTCAAGTTTTTCTCGATTGCATTGCAATCTCTACAGTTTTTCAAGTAGCCTTGGCATAAGTCAAATCCGACATACCAAGTACCACTGTAATACCCGGGAATTTTGCAACATAAAATAAATAGATAAATAAAATAAACAATAAATAAATAAACATGATACTTTGATAAGGAATCATAAGGAAGTGAGAAATGGAGTTTAAATTAAAAAGGAATCAAAGATTCGAAAACTGTAATACTCGAGAATTTTAGTACATAAATAAATAAATAAATAAATAAAACAATAAAAATAAATAAATATAATAAATAAATAAACATAATAAATAGATAAGGAAATCAGAAATGGAATTTAATTTAAGAAGGAATTAAATTTCCAATACCCGTAAAGCCAAAGATAATTTAATCAAATAAATGGTACACGGGAACGCGACACCAATGAACTCGAGAATTCGAGGACAATATTAAATCTAGACCCGAATAAAATGTTAGATAGGAAATTGGAGCCTGAAAATAGCCCGAAAATTGGAATCCGAGAACATAGAGGGATAGAAGTCCCAAAGAGAGGAGGAAAGACTCGACGGATCGCACGACCCGCCCGGACCGAAGTTCAGGCGGAGACCGCGCGGTGGCCGCGCGGGGTTTCCACACACGGCGCCAACCCTGCGCCAGTTGGCAGTAACAAGCCAAGCGAGATTTTCTCGCCCGAATCCGGATTTTCCGACTTCAGTTGCTCACCTTGCGGCTCAAGACTCACTAGGGCAGACCTTGGACGTCCCCTAGGTCTTGCACATCTATAAATAACCATCCTAATTGACCCCGAACACTTTTCAAACCCCACGAGAACTCTCCACATATCGAACCCTAATCCCGGAGTCGTCGGAGGCACCAAACCAAGAGAAGGGACTGACTTGGACGAAAATCTGAAGGCTTCTATCGTTGTGGTAAGTTCTTGTCCGATCTTTTTCTATTCTTGATTCGAAAACGAATCCTAACTTAATCTTTTTCTATTCTAAACCCCGATCCGGATCTAGAACGAAGAACCCGACGAATCAAAGAGATAAACGGTGGACTGGAAGCCACATCCCCGAATCGACGAGCCGGAACATCCATTAATCGATAAGTTAACGCTTACATGGTTTTGGGAGAACTAAAATACCTTTTATCTAAAGAATTAAATCAAGAACTTAAAATCTGTCACAACAAAAACCTCTACGGCGCAGCATTTTTTCATGATTTTTCCAAACCCTTAAAATTGTTCAAACGAGAAAACTTAAAACATGAAAAACGTTCCTAAGACATAGATCTACCTTCTGTAAAAATGTCATAATTTTTCATTAAATTTTGATATCTGAAATTGACCCCAAACTGAACTGTTCTAAATTTAGATCTTGAAATCTTGACAGAACTTTAGTCCGAGCTTGTAGGCGATTTTGACAATAGATCCAAGCCGATTTAGAACTTTAGCCGAACATGAAACTTGTAGATCTATGCCTTAGACATCTTCCTGTAAAATTTCATCAAATTTGGTTTTTGTTTGCTATGGTAGATCTCGAAATTATGAAACTGCTGTTGTAAAAATTCGGACAGATTAATAACCTGATGAGAATCCACGTTTTTGACTAGTTTCCGTAACCCGGATCGAAAAACTTAAAACACAAAACTTGTTCGTCTCTGTGTTTTCGAGTCACTGGTAAAATATTAGAATTTTCGGACTTAAAACGTATTTTTAATCAATTTTGAAGTAAACAACGTTTAAGAAAGTGGTATTTTGAAAAACTTACTAAATTTGGGAAATTGGCCTTTAAGGTGTAAATGAGTGGAAATTCCTTTGAAATAAAATACATAAATAAACATTTTCGAAATCCCGTTATGACTAGATTGAGCTTTCTACGTAGAGGGAGAGTGTCCCATCGGGTGCCCCTCTAGCTTTTTGCTTCGTGCCTAAACGAACGAGAGTAATCTATGTAGGGGTTGTGATGCAATCGATGCAAACTTGAAATACAATGTAGGGATTGCAATGCAATCGATGCAAACTTGAAATATGTAGGGATTGCAATGTAATCGATGCAAACTTGAAATACCAATGAAATCTTGATACTCGACTATGGATTAACGGGAAAATTAAAAGACTTGAATACTTCCCTTCCCTTATTTAAATTATGCTTTTAAATTTTTGTTAGACAATTATTTACCTTGCAAGCTATATTGTGATTTTATGGAATCCATGTCTTTTAAATTATGTCATTATTATTATTAAATAAATAAATTAAATTATGGGGTGTTATACACATGTTTTCTTTAAGTCTAATTAATGACTTTGAAACCCCATGATCATGTATGTGTTAACTTACTCAGCACGTTGTGCTGACCAAAACCATTTCTTTCTTTTTCTTTCAGAGTTGAGGATAATGCCTCATCATATGCATACATGGGAATTTTGGGAAGATATATTATTTTAGAATTTTTGCATTAGACTAGAACTTGCATGAACGGGCCTGTTTAACCCGTGTTTTGGCCATGTCGGTCCTATTTAAATTTCCGCTGCTAACTATATAATTAGCTATTATTTTCCGCTGCAACTGTAATTGTAATACCCCAGATTTTTATCAAAGTCCAAAGGAATAAAAATTTATTCCGATCAATGTCGAAATATATCCGAGAAGAAGAAAATAATTTATCACAATAAATTATTGCTCGGATATGAAACGCCGATAGATTTAAATTCAAAATGGAATAAAAGAGGGAAAGGAAGCCCGAAGGCATTCCATGAATTGAGTAACAAAATTTGGAATTTAGTTCATGAAGGAAAAGAATTTTTAATTCCAAGAACCCGTGAAGTCGGAAGAAATTTAATGATACAATCGCAATCAATCAATCGGTCAATAAGTCGCGCAACTTCGGGGACGAAGTTGATTCTTAAGGAGGGTAGATTGTAATACCATAGAAATTGCCCGATATATATGTATGAATATATATATTTTGATCAATTCACTAAGTAGATTTTTAATCAAATCTATATATATTTATATGTTCAAATATGTGCTTAAAGATTAGTATATTATTTTCTACAAAACATACTTTGAAAAAAATTATATATATTTGTCTTTTCAAATAAATATATGGATTTCAATATCAAGTGTAATAAGTATATGGTTCATAGAATATTTTAAATCCATATACAAGTTTATATACACATATATACCTTGGTCTTGAAATAATCTTTCCAAACATGTACACATGTATATACATGTATATATTTACATGTTTAAATTATAATGAGAATTATCTATTTTCTATATATCCTTGATTAATCATTCTACCCATATTTTTTTTATGAATTATTCTAGAATGCCATAATATAATTGGGAATAATTTGACTATGGTTTGAAATTGTAGGGTGGAATATTAATCATATCTTGTCATTTTCAAATAAAGAATATATTCCTTTTTGAAGCTATGTATGACTTACAAGATCACAAAAATTCCCACATTATGATTTTTTTTAAGATAAGAATCTTAATATATATATATAAAAAAAAAAAAAAATTTTAAAAAAAAAAAAAAAAAAAAAAAAGTTACTGTAGCATGCTACTGTAGCACGCTACTGTAGCATGCTACTGTAGCAGTCGGGATTTATGTGTTTTTGGGACTTTTTGCCATTTTTTGGGTCCCAAAGGTGGGAATCTTGATCTATCACGGGGTGTGGCATCTTTTTGGATGTTATGTAATCAATCCCATCCCCATTCTCAGCCATTTTCATCAATCATTCACCCCAAACTCTCCAAAAACTCTCCCAAAAGCCAAACACTCTTCCGACGAACTTCCGGCGACTTTCCGACGAGTTTCCGGCAACCAAATCCAACCAAGGAAGTGTGTAGATCAAGGATTGCAGGCTTTGGATTGTTGGTAAGATGTTATTCAAGTTTCCTTATGATTTTAAGATCATAAACATCATACTAACTTACGAATCTTCATATTCGAACACAAATCGGAGCCAAGGGAAGAATAAATCGGGTGGAAGAGATTCGTTCGTGACATCCCGTGGATTCCGGACGACCCCGTGACTTCCTAAACATCATCCCCACTGTAAGTTAACCTTACTATGGTTTTGGGTGACTTAAAATGCAACCAAACATAGAGATTCAACTCAAGGAAATTAACAAAAATCTGTCAACAAGAGAAAACCCTCAACGCAGCGTTTTCGTATGAATTTTTCGAACCCTTAAAAGTCTTCAAACGGAAAAACCCAAAACATGAAAAACATTCCTAAGACATTAATCTAGCTACTGTAAAAATTTCATAATTTTTCATCGTGTTTTGATATCCGAAAACGACCATGAACAGACCTGCCATCGACTTAGATCTTGAAGTGGTGATAGATTCTTTATTCATACTTGTTGGTTATTTTGACCTTGGATCTAGGCCGATCTAGGATTGGTGTTGAACATAAGAATTGTAGATCTATGAGTTTGGAATATTACTGTAAGTTTTTAGAATTTTTCGTTGAGATTTGAGCCTCCGAACTCGAGCCAATCCGATCTGCGTTAGAACCGATGTCAAGAACCTTGACAGATTTCATAATCAAACTTGATGAGCATATTTCTATTACTTCGAGTGTTCAAACCTGAAAACTCAAAACTAAGATTTTGATCCTAAAAGCTTAAGCTATATTGTGTAAAAATTTCAAAGATTTTCATCAAGTTTTGATACCCCAAATCGTATCGGACATATTCTGCGTTTTTAGGAATTGTCAAAGGATGACAGATTTCATAACCGATCTTGAGGAGTTTATTCCTATCATTTCTAGCCCGAACCAATCTTTGAGTTCTAAACAAAAGTTGTTGCAAATCAAGTCTAGTATGTGCCTGTAAAATTTCAGAATTTTTGAAGTCCATTTGATATGTCAAAAAGTCAAATCTTTGAAAGGTGTCAAACCTGAATCCTGACAGCATACTATTTGAGTAGAAAACTTGATTTTTGACATGCTTCCCATCGTTTTTCCGAAAAACTTAAAACACGAAAGTTGTTCGTTGGGATGTTTTTGAGATGATGTACAAATTTCAAATCAATCGCCTAAGAAATGGATTTTTAAACCAAAAAGGCGTAAACTGTGACATCGATCGGTTTTAAACTTGAGAGATCTTGAAATCTTGTCGAAACATGAAATTAGCCTTTAAGGTTTAAATGATTGGGAATCCCTTTGAGATAAAATACAATTGAAATATCTTGCTTGCCGAAAGGCAATTGAAATATCTTGCTTGCCGAAAGGCAATTGAAATATCTTGCTTGCCGAAAGGCAATTGAAATATCTTGCTTGCCGAAAGGCAATTGAAATATCTTGCTTGCCGAAAGGCAATTGAAATATCTTGCTTGCCGAAAGGCAATTGAAATATCTTGCTTGCCGAAAGGCAATTGAAATATAATGCTTGCCGAATGGGATTGAAATATAAACTTGAAACATGAGACATGAGAAACTGTGCCAAGATGGCCAATGAAGTACTTGAAATGCGATACGGCTGCGGCCGCCGGATCACCGGCTAAATGATATATTGTTGAGATGATGGCGTAACGGGAAATATATTAAAAAGCTCAGATTTTATGAAATTGGCTGCGGCCGCCGGATTGCCGGCTAAATTAAACATTGTTGAGATGGTGGCGTATCGGGGAGAATTTTTAAAAGCTCAAATTTTTATTTACTTACTTACGGCATTATTCATGTCTTAAATCATGCCATTTATTTATAGTGGATGATTAACTCAAATTGTGAATTACCTACAAGAAATGTTTTTAATAAAATTTAATTAAAGGCTTTGAAACCCCTAACCCATGCTATGTGTTAACTTACTCAGCGCGTTTTTGCTGACCCAAACCATTTATCCTCTTTTTCTTTCAGAGTTGAAGAATATGCATCATCATATGCATACTGGGAATTTTTGGGGATTACATTATATTTTAAATTTTGCGTTAGACTAGAATTTGCATGAACGGGCCTGTTTAACCCGTGTTTTGGCCATGTCGGCCCTTATACTTTATTTCCGCTGCACAATTTATATTTCCGCTGCAACTTTGATGTATTATCTTTAAATTATATATGAATGGGCTGTTTGAATATTTTAAATTCTGAAAAACCATAGCCTTGCATCTCTTTAGTGAGCTCGGAGAAACCGTGTCTTGCTAGGGAGGTGTGGCGGTGGCATCCCGGCCTGGGTTACCAAAACCGGGGTGTTACAATGTGGTATCAGAGCCCGGAATATTTTAAAGCTATTATTTTACATAGCCCGGAATATTTTTAAACTACTATTTTAAAGAGCCCAATTATTATTTTGAAATTAAAGCCCAAATTTTTAGCCCAAAAATTTTTTTTAGAAGCCCAAGAAATTATCTTGGCCCAATAGCCTTGTTTTTATTTAAAGCCCAAATAATTTATTTCTTTCGGCCCAATATAGTGGCCCAAACCTTTTATCCTTATTTGAACCTATCCATGGAATAAATTTATTTTTAAAAACCCATGGATAAATAAATGCATGCATAAAATTTTTTTTTTGGGGGGATCACATATGCATATGCATACATAAATATTTGCACTAACTCTTTTTTTTATGTGAATTATCGGTAATAAGAAACAGTCCTACCTCAGAACTCGACATGACCTTGAGTCTTGGCTTAGAAGCGCTAACTTAAGACTAACTTTGCCTTAGTCCTAGATCTTGATCACTTAGAAACTCATCTTCGCGTGCTTCTAAAATGGCACCTAGAAGAAAACTGAGGAAGGATCATATGCGATGATACCCGAACCTGGTTGTGAATAATACATAGGCAGTTATGGGGACATAACTGTAATCTTAAGGGGGGGAGGATGTAATACCCCGTAAGAATGCATAAGCATTTATTTCGAAACTCGAATATTTTGTATCCCAAATAATTTTTTTTTTGAACTACGTAATGACTTGATCCCTTCACAGGGTACGTAGGCAACTTGGAAATTTCAGTTCTGGGTTCAGTCAAATAATAATCAACAATCGAACAATAATTCAATAACACAATATCGCAAATAGTAAACAAAAGAACCCTAACTCTTAGCGCGAGAAAAGCCGAAGCACAACTTCGAGGACGAAGTTGATTCTTAAGGGGGGGAGGATGTAATACCCCAGATTTTTATCAAAGTCCAAAGGAATAAAAATTTATTCCGATCAATGTCGAAATATATCCGAGAAGAAGAAAATAATTTATCACAATAAATTATTGCTCGGATATGAAACGCCGATAGATTTAAATTCAAAATGGAATAAAAGAGGGAAAGGAAGCCCGAAGGCATTCCATGAATTGAGTAACAAAATTTGGAATTTAGTTCATGAAGGAAAAGAATTTTTAATTCCAAGAACCCGTGAAGTCGGAAGAAATTTAATGATACAATCGCAATCAATCAATCGGTCAATAAGTCGCGCAACTTCGGGGACGAAGTTGATTCTTAAGGAGGGTAGATTGTAATACCATAGAAATTGCCCGATATATATGTATGAATATATATATTTTGATCAATTCACTAAGTAGATTTTTAATCAAATCTATATATATTTATATGTTCAAATATGTGCTTAAAGATTAGTATATTATTTTCTACAAAACATACTTTGAAAAAAATTATATATATTTGTCTTTTCAAATAAATATATGGATTTCAATATCAAGTGTAATAAGTATATGGTTCATAGAATATTTTAAATCCATATACAAGTTTATATACACATATATACCTTGGTCTTGAAATAATCTTTCCAAACATGTACACATGTATATACATGTATATATTTACATGTTTAAATTATAATGAGAATTATCTATTTTCTATATATCCTTGATTAATCATTCTACCCATATTTTTTTTATGAATTATTCTAGAATGCCATAATATAATTGGGAATAATTTGACTATGGTTTGAAATTGTAGGGTGGAATATTAATCATATCTTGTCATTTTCAAATAAAGAATATATTCCTTTTTGAAGCTATGTATGACTTACAAGATCACAAAAATTCCCACATTATGATTTTTTTTAAGATAAGAATCTTAATATATATATATAAAAAAAAAAAAAAATTTTAAAAAAAAAAAAAAAAAAAAAAAGTTACTGTAGCATGCTACTGTAGCACGCTACTGTAGCATGCCGGGATTTATGTGTTTTTGGGACTTTTTGCCATTTTTTGGGTCCCAAAGGTGGGAATCTTGATCTATCACGGGTGTGGCATCTTTTTGGATGTTATGTAATCAATCCCATCCCCATTCTCAGCCATTTTCATCAATCATTCACCCCAAACTCTCCAAAAACTCTCCCAAAAGCCAAACACTCTTCCGACGAACTTCCGGCGACTTTCCGACGAGTTTCCGGCAACCAAATCCAACCAAGGAAGTGTGTAGATCAAGGATTGCAGGCTTTGGATTGTTGGTAAGATGTTATTCAAGTTTCCTTATGATTTTAAGATCATAAACATCATACTAACTTACGAATCTTCATATTCGAACACAAATCGGAGCCAAGGGAAGAATAAATCGGGTGGAAGAGATTCGTTCGTGACATCCCGTGGATTCCGGACGACCCCGTGACTTCCTAAACATCATCCCCACTGTAAGTTAACCTTACTATGGTTTTGGGTGACTTAAAATGCAACCAAACATAGAGATTCAACTCAAGGAAATTAACAAAAATCTGTCAACAAGAGAAAACCCTCAACGCAGCGTTTTCGTATGAATTTTTCGAACCCTTAAAAGTCTTCAAACGGAAAAACCCAAAACATGAAAAACATTCCTAAGACATTAATCTAGCTACTGTAAAAATTTCATAATTTTTCATCGTGTTTTGATATCCGAAAACGACCATGAACAGACCTGCCATCGACTTAGATCTTGAAGTGGTGATAGATTCTTTATTCATACTTGTTGGTTATTTTGACCTTGGATCTAGGCCGATCTAGGATTGGTGTTGAACATAAGAATTGTAGATCTATGAGTTTGGAATATTACTGTAAGTTTTTAGAATTTTTCGTTGAGATTTGAGCCTCCGAACTCGAGCCAATCCGATCTGCGTTAGAACCGATGTCAAGAACCTTGACAGATTTCATAATCAAACTTGATGAGCATATTTCTATTACTTCGAGTGTTCAAACCTGAAAACTCAAAACTAAGATTTTGATCCTAAAAGCTTAAGCTATATTGTGTAAAAATTTCAAAGATTTTCATCAAGTTTTGATACCCCAAATCGTATCGGACATATTCTGCGTTTTTAGGAATTGTCAAAGGATGACAGATTTCATAACCGATCTTGAGGAGCTTATTCCTATCATTTCTAGCCCGAACCAATCTTTGAGTTCTAAACAAAAGTTGTTGCAAATCAAGTCTAGTATGTGCCTGTAAAATTTCAGAATTTTTGAAGTCCATTTGATATGTCAAAAAGTCAAATCTTTGAAAGGTGTCAAACCTGAATCCTGACAGCATACTATTTGAGTAGAAAACTTGATTTTTGACATGCTTCCCATCGTTTTTCCGAAAAACTTAAAACACGAAAGTTGTTCGTTGGGATGTTTTTGAGATGATGTACAAATTTCAAATCAATCGCCTAAGAAATGGATTTTTAAACCAAAAAGGCGTAAACTGTGACATCGATCGGTTTTAAACTTGAGAGATCTTGAAATCTTGTCGAAACATGAAATTAGCCTTTAAGGTTTAAATGATTGGGAATCCCTTTGAGATAAAATACAATTGAAATATCTTGCTTGCCGAAAGGCAATTGAAATATCTTGCTTGCCGAAAGGCAATTGAAATATCTTGCTTGCCGAAAGGCAATTGAAATATCTTGCTTGCCGAAAGGCAATTGAAATATCTTGCTTGCCGAAAGGCAATTGAAATATCTTGCTTGCCGAAAGGCAATTGAAATATCTTGCTTGCCGAAAGGCAATTGAAATATAATGCTTGCCGAATGGGATTGAAATATAAACTTGAAACATGAGACATGAGAAACTGTGCCAAGATGGCCAATGAAGTACTTGAAATGCGATACGGCTGCGGCCGCCGGATCACCGGCTAAATGATATATTGTTGAGATGATGGCGTAACGGGAAATATATTAAAAAGCTCAGATTTTATGAAATTGGCTGCGGCCGCCGGATTGCCGGCTAAATTAAACATTGTTGAGATGGTGGCGTATCGGGGAGAATTTTTAAAAGCTCAAATTTTTATTTACTTACTTACGGCATTATTCATGTCTTAAATCATGCCATTTATTTATAGTGGATGATTAACTCAAATTGTGAATTACCTACAAGAAATGTTTTTAATAAAATTTAATTAAAGGCTTTGAAACCCCTAACCCATGCTATGTGTTAACTTACTCAGCGCGTTTTTGCTGACCCAAACCATTTATCCTCTTTTTCTTTCAGAGTTGAAGAATATGCATCATCATATGCATACTGGGAATTTTTGGGGATTACATTATATTTTAAATTTTGCGTTAGACTAGAATTTGCATGAACGGGCCTGTTTAACCCGTGTTTTGGCCATGTCGGCCCTTATACTTTATTTCCGCTGCACAATTTATATTTCCGCTGCAACTTTGATGTATTATCTTTAAATTATATATGAATGGGCTGTTTGAATATTTTAAATTCTGAAAAACCATAGCCTTGCATCTCTTTAGTGAGCTCGGAGAAACCGTGTCTTGCTAGGGAGGTGTGGCGGTGGCATCCCGGCCTGGGTTACCAAAACCGGGGTGTTACAATGTGGTATCAGAGCCCGGAATATTTTAAAGCTATTATTTTACATAGCCCGGAATATTTTTAAACTACTATTTTAAAGAGCCCAATTATTATTTTGAAATTAAAGCCCAAATTTTTAGCCCAAAAATTTTTTTTAGAAGCCCAAGAAATTATCTTGGCCCAATAGCCTTGTTTTTATTTAAAGCCCAAATAATTTATTTCTTTCGGCCCAATATAGTGGCCCAAACCTTTTATCCTTATTTGAACCTATCCATGGAATAAATTTATTTTTAAAAACCCATGGATAAATAAATGCATGCATAAAATTTTTTTTTTGGGGGGATCACATATGCATATGCATACATAAATATTTGCACTAACTCTTTTTTTTATGTGAATTATCGGTAATAAGAAACAGTCCTACCTCAGAACTCGACATGACCTTGAGTCTTGGCTTAGAAGCGCTAACTTAAGACTAACTTTGCCTTAGTCCTAGATCTTGATCACTTAGAAACTCATCTTCGCGTGCTTCTAAAATGGCACCTAGAAGAAAACTGAGGAAGGATCATATGCGATGATACCCGAACCTGGTTGTGAATAATACATAGGCAGTTATGGGGACATAACTGTAATCTTAAGGGGGGGAGGATGTAATACCCCGTAAGAATGCATAAGCATTTATTTCGAAACTCGAATATTTTGTATCCCAAATAATTTTTTTTTGAACTACGTAATGACTTGATCCCTTCACAGGGTACGTAGGCAACTTGGAAATTTCAGTTCTGGGTTCAGTCAAATAATAATCAACAATCGAACAATAATTCAATAACACAATATCGCAAATAGTAAACAAAAGAACCCTAACTCTTAGCGCGAGAAAAGCCGAAGCACAACTTCGAGGACGAAGTTGATTCTTAAGGGGGGGAGGATGTAATACCCCAGATTTTTATCAAAGTCCAAAGGAATAAAAATTTATTCCGATCAATGTCGAAATATATCCGAGAAGAAGAAAATAATTTATCACAATAAATTATTGCTCGGATATGAAACGCCGATAGATTTAAATTCAAAATGGAATAAAAGAGGGAAAGGAAGCCCGAAGGCATTCCATGAATTGAGTAACAAAATTTGGAATTTAGTTCATGAAGGAAAAGAATTTTTAATTCCAAGAACCCGTGAAGTCGGAAGAAATTTAATGATACAATCGCAATCAATCAATCGGTCAATAAGTCGCGCAACTTCGGGGACGAAGTTGATTCTTAAGGAGGGTAGATTGTAATACCATAGAAATTGCCCGATATATATGTATGAATATATATATTTTGATCAATTCACTAAGTAGATTTTTAATCAAATCTATATATATTTATATGTTCAAATATGTGCTTAAAGATTAGTATATTATTTTCTACAAAACATACTTTGAAAAAAATTATATATATTTGTCTTTTCAAATAAATATATGGATTTCAATATCAAGTGTAATAAGTATATGGTTCATAGAATATTTTAAATCCATATACAAGTTTATATACACATATATACCTTGGTCTTGAAATAATCTTTCCAAACATGTACACATGTATATACATGTATATATTTACATGTTTAAATTATAATGAGAATTATCTATTTTCTATATATCCTTGATTAATCATTCTACCCATATTTTTTTTATGAATTATTCTAGAATGCCATAATATAATTGGGAATAATTTGACTATGGTTTGAAATTGTAGGGTGGAATATTAATCATATCTTGTCATTTTCAAATAAAGAATATATTCCTTTTTGAAGCTATGTATGACTTACAAGATCACAAAAATTCCCACATTATGATTTTTTTTAAGATAAGAATCTTAATATATATATATAAAAAAAAAAAAATTTTTAAAAAAAAAAAAAAAAAAAAAAAAGTTACTGTAGCATGCTACTGTAGCACGCTACTGTAGCATGCTACTGTAGCAGTCGGGATTTATGTGTTTTTGGGACTTTTTGCCATTTTTTGGGTCCCAAAGGTGGGAATCTTGATCTATCACGGGTGTGGCATCTTTTTGGATGTTATGTAATCAATCCCATCCCCATTCTCAGCCATTTTCATCAATCATTCACCCCAAACTCTCCAAAAACTCTCCCAAAAGCCAAACACTCTTCCGACGAACTTCCGGCGACTTTCCGACGAGTTTCCGGCAACCAAATCCAACCAAGGAAGTGTGTAGATCAAGGATTGCAGGCTTTGGATTGTTGGTAAGATGTTATTCAAGTTTCCTTATGATTTTAAGATCATAAACATCATACTAACTTACGAATCTTCATATTCGAACACAAATCGGAGCCAAGGGAAGAATAAATCGGGTGGAAGAGATTCGTTCGTGACATCCCGTGGATTCCGGACGACCCCGTGACTTCCTAAACATCATCCCCACTGTAAGTTAACCTTACTATGGTTTTGGGTGACTTAAAATGCAACCAAACATAGAGATTCAACTCAAGGAAATTAACAAAAATCTGTCAACAAGAGAAAACCCTCAACGCAGCGTTTTCGTATGAATTTTTCGAACCCTTAAAAGTCTTCAAACGGAAAAACCCAAAACATGAAAAACATTCCTAAGACATTAATCTAGCTACTGTAAAAATTTCATAATTTTTCATCGTGTTTTGATATCCGAAAACGACCATGAACAGACCTGCCATCGACTTAGATCTTGAAGTGGTGATAGATTCTTTATTCATACTTGTTGGTTATTTTGACCTTGGATCTAGGCCGATCTAGGATTGGTGTTGAACATAAGAATTGTAGATCTATGAGTTTGGAATATTACTGTAAGTTTTTAGAATTTTTCGTTGAGATTTGAGCCTCCGAACTCGAGCCAATCCGATCTGCGTTAGAACCGATGTCAAGAACCTTGACAGATTTCATAATCAAACTTGATGAGCATATTTCTATTACTTCGAGTGTTCAAACCTGAAAACTCAAAACTAAGATTTTGATCCTAAAAGCTTAAGCTATATTGTGTAAAAATTTCAAAGATTTTCATCAAGTTTTGATACCCCAAATCGTATCGGACATATTCTGCGTTTTTAGGAATTGTCAAAGGATGACAGATTTCATAACCGATCTTGAGGAGCTTATTCCTATCATTTCTAGCCCGAACCAATCTTTGAGTTCTAAACAAAAGTTGTTGCAAATCAAGTCTAGTATGTGCCTGTAAAATTTCAGAATTTTTGAAGTCCATTTGATATGTCAAAAAGTCAAATCTTTGAAAGGTGTCAAACCTGAATCCTGACAGCATACTATTTGAGTAGAAAACTTGATTTTTGACATGCTTCCCATCGTTTTTCCGAAAAACTTAAAACACGAAAGTTGTTCGTTGGGATGTTTTTGAGATGATGTACAAATTTCAAATCAATCGCCTAAGAAATGGATTTTTAAACCAAAAAGGCGTAAACTGTGACATCGATCGGTTTTAAACTTGAGAGATCTTGAAATCTTGTCGAAACATGAAATTAGCCTTTAAGGTTTAAATGATTGGGAATCCCTTTGAGATAAAATACAATTGAAATATCTTGCTTGCCGAAAGGCAATTGAAATATCTTGCTTGCCGAAAGGCAATTGAAATATCTTGCTTGCCGAAAGGCAATTGAAATATCTTGCTTGCCGAAAGGCAATTGAAATATCTTGCTTGCCGAAAGGCAATTGAAATATCTTGCTTGCCGAAAGGCAATTGAAATATCTTGCTTGCCGAAAGGCAATTGAAATATAATGCTTGCCGAATGGGATTGAAATATAAACTTGAAACATGAGACATGAGAAACTGTGCCAAGATGGCCAATGAAGTACTTGAAATGCGATACGGCTGCGGCCGCCGGATCACCGGCTAAATGATATATTGTTGAGATGATGGCGTAACGGGAAATATATTAAAAAGCTCAGATTTTATGAAATTGGCTGCGGCCGCCGGATTGCCGGCTAAATTAAACATTGTTGAGATGGTGGCGTATCGGGGAGAATTTTTAAAAGCTCAAATTTTTATTTACTTACTTACGGCATTATTCATGTCTTAAATCATGCCATTTATTTATAGTGGATGATTAACTCAAATTGTGAATTACCTACAAGAAATGTTTTTAATAAAATTTAATTAAAGGCTTTGAAACCCCTAACCCATGCTATGTGTTAACTTACTCAGCGCGTTTTTGCTGACCCAAACCATTTATCCTCTTTTTCTTTCAGAGTTGAAGAATATGCATCATCATATGCATACTGGGAATTTTTGGGGATTACATTATATTTTAAATTTTGCGTTAGACTAGAATTTGCATGAACGGGCCTGTTTAACCCGTGTTTTGGCCATGTCGGCCCTTATACTTTATTTCCGCTGCACAATTTATATTTCCGCTGCAACTTTGATGTATTATCTTTAAATTATATATGAATGGGCTGTTTGAATATTTTAAATTCTGAAAAACCATAGCCTTGCATCTCTTTAGTGAGCTCGGAGAAACCGTGTCTTGCTAGGGAGGTGTGGCGGTGGCATCCCGGCCTGGGTTACCAAAACCGGGGTGTTACAGTAATGACATTATTTTCGAATTTTATTACAATAGGCTGTTTGAATGTTTTAAATTCTGAACAACCATAGCGTTGCATCTCTTTAGCAAGCTTGGAGAAACTGTGTCTTTCTAGGGAGGTGTGGCGGTGACATCCCGACCTGGGTTACCAAAAACCGGGGTGTTACAAAGTGGTATCAGAGCCCGGAATACTTTTAAACCTATGATTATTATTTTTAACTATTATTTTCTAAACTATTATTTTTAAACCATTAGCATTTTTAAACTACTATTACTATCAATATGAATATTTTAAGAACCCATGGGATAGATTTTATTTTAAAAACCCATGGGAAAAACAGTACATTTATTTTCGAGGGGGAAACATCATCTACATGTGCATACCACATATTTTTTTCTATACCTTAGATAACCTAGAAGCGACGATGTTCTAACTTAGATCTTTTGCTTGCACTAGATAACTTAGAGGCTTGACATCGAATTAGAAACGCTAACTAGAGACTGATCTTGCCCTAGTTCTAGATCTCATTCATCTATGCGCACGCCTAAGTGTAACAATCATCGGCCTTTGCCATTCCCATCCTCGTACGAAACAAGTTCTTTATGTTGAGTAATAAAAATTAAATTTTTATTAAAACACTCTTTGTTCCAAAAATCTTGGTTGGTTTCCCACACAACAAATCCGAAAATTCGAAATTCGAAATTCACGATTTTCAAAAAAAAAAAAGCGTGGCCTTATGGGCGTGCGTTTAACACTTGATCTCATATATGATTTAGCAATTTCTTGTTAAAGCGATCTATCTAAACTCTGATAAACCAATCTATATACGTTGGTGACAGAAAATCACCAAGAGGTAGACCAAGAAACCAGCCTGCTTCCCAACCCACTGCTGAAGTGCCACTGAGTGTCACAGAACCTGCTCAACCTGTAGGAGCACAACCCCAAGGTGCGCAGGACGCCCCCTCACCGAACAATGTCGGCGATCGTCTCTGGACGATAAAAGAGGTCTTGGTTGCGCTAGGGAACACGCAAGTCAACCAAGGGCAAGCTGCAGCGGTACCTCCGCCCCAAGCTCGCCCCAATTATCTGGCAATGGTGAATCCTTACCAGCCGCCCCATTACGCTGGTGAGGAGGATCCAGCAAAACTGGAGGAATGGATCCGGACCTTTGACAAGCTGCTGGGTGCGGCCAAGTGTCCGGAAGGGGAGAGAGTGCACGTCGCCTCGTACTACTTGGGAGGCGAAGCGGACGACTGGTGGCAGGCGACACAAGCGAAGCTGACTGAAGATGACGTGCCCTACTCGTGGGCGGAAATGATGGGGTTGCTCAGGGATAGATTATATCCCTTGAGTACCAAAGCAGCGATGTACGAAGAATTTCTGTCGCTGAAGCAAGGAGGCCAGACCGTACAAGAATACTATACTCGGTTCAAGAAGCTGGTGAGGTTCGCGCCAAGGTTGGTGCTGACGGACATGGAGAAAGCCCAGAAGTTCGACATGGGCTTAAATCTGGCAATCCGCGAGGTGATCACAGGGGTACACTACCCCAACCTACAAGCTGTTTATGATCGGGCGGTAGCGGTTGCACGAGTTCAAGGACTGAAGCGGAAGGCGATAGATGAGACTAGCCGAGGTCCCCATGGAAAAGGCAAGAGAGATAAGGACCGCATAACTGATATTGACTTGGGTAGGAATAATTTTCGTGATGACCCAATTGGACTAGCCCAAGGCGACGATGGAGGCAACAATAGAAGGATTTTCAACCGTGAGGCCTACATACCCCGATGCCCAAAGTGTAACCAACCCCATCTGGTGAGAGGATGCCCTCAACCCGACACATGCTTCCGATGTGGTCGCCGTGGACATCGGATGAAAGAGTGTCGAACCCATATTAAGAATATCACCAAAAGAGAAGATCTGGCCGCCGGACCTAACCAGCCACGTCCAGATGGTCAAAATGACAACAACCAAGGGCATCGACTCCAAAATCAACACCCTCAACAGAACCCGAACCAAAACCAAAATCGGGACCAGATGAATAATCAAGGGAGACCCTTGGGACGTTGAAAGTGATAAATCAAGCGGACACACCTGTGCAAGGCAACGATACTCGAACCTTTTGAAGAATAATGAGTAGGCAGTTATGGGGACATAACTGAAGTCCTAAGGGGGAGAGGATGTGATACCCCGTAATAAAGTATATGCATTTATTTTCGAGCTCGACTCAACAATATGTATTCCAAATAAATAAATAAACAAATTCTAAGTTTTAATTCTAAGTTCAGTCATGAAATAATAAAATAAAACAAAAGGACTAACTCTTAGTGCGAGAAAAGCCGAAATACAACTTCGAGGACGAAGTTGATTCTTAAGGAGAGTAGACTGTAATACCCGAGATTTTTAGTACATAATAAATAAATAAATAAATAAATAAAACAATAACAATAAATAAATATAAGAAATAAATAAACATAATACATAGATAAGGAAATGAGAAATGGAATTTAATTTAAGAAGGAATTAAATTTCCAATACCCGTAAAGCCAAAGATAATTTAATCAAATAAATGGTACACGGGAACCCGACACCAATGAACTCGAGAATTCGAGGCCAATATTAAATCTAGACCCGAGTAAAATGTTAGATAGGAAATTGGAGCCCGAAAATAGCCCGAAAATCGGAATCCGAGAACATAGAGGGATAAAAGTCTGAAAGAGAGGAGGAAAGACTCGACGGATCGCACGACCCGCCCAGACCGAAGTCCAGGCGGAGACCGCGCGGTGGCCACGCGAGGTTTCCACACACGGCGCGCCAACCTCGCGCCAGTTGGCAGTAACAAGCCAAGCGAGATTTTCTCGCCCGAATCCGGATTTTCCAACTTCGGTTGCTCACCTTGCGGCTCAAGACTCACTAGGGTAGACCTTGGACGTCCCCTAGGTCTTGCACATCTATAAATAACCATCCTAGTCGATCCCGAACACTTTTCAAACCCTACGAGAAATCTCCACATATCGAACCCTAATCCCGGAGTCGTCGGAGGCACGAAACCAAGAGAAGGGACTGACTTGGACGAAAATCTGAAGGCTTCTATCGTTGTGGTAAGTTTTGGTCCGATCTTTTTCTATTCTTGATTCGAAAACGAATCCAAACTTAATCTTTTTCTATTCTAAACCCCGATCCGGATCTAGAACGAAGAACCCGACGAATCAAGGAGATAAACGGTGGACTGGAAGCCACGCCCCCGAATCGACGAGCCGGAACGTCCATAAATCGGTAAGTTAACGCTTACATGGTTTTGGGAGAACTAAAATACCTTTAATCTAAAGAATTAAATCAAGAACTTAAAATCTGTCACAACGAAAACCTCTACGGCGCAGCATTTTTGCACGATTTTTCCGAACCCTTAAAACTGTTCAAACGAGAAAATTTAAAACACAAAAAATGTTCCTAAGTCATAGATCTACCTTCTGTAAAAATTTCATAATTTTTGATTAAGTTTTGATATCTGAAATCGACCCCAAACTGAACTGTTCTAAATTTAGATCTTGAAATCTTGACAGAACTTTAGTCCGAGCTTGTAGGCGATTTTGACAATAGATCCAAGCTGATTTAGAACTTTAGCCGAGATGAAACTTGTAGATCTATGCCATAGATATCATCCTGTAAAATTTCATCAAATTTGGTTTTCGTTTGCTATGGTAGATCTCGAAATTATGAAACTGCTGTTGTAAAAATTCGGACAGATTAATAACCTGATGAGAATCCACGTTTTTGACTTGTTTCCGTAACCCAGATCGAAAAACGTAAAACACGAAACTTGTTCGTCTCTGTGTTTTCGAGTCACTGGTAAAATTTTAGAATTTTCGGACTTAAAAATTATTTTTAATCAATTTTGAAGTAAACAGCGTTTAAGGAAGTGGTATTTTGAGAAACTTACGAAATTTGGGAAATTGGTCTTTAAGGTGTAAACGATTGGAAATTCCTTTGAAATAAAATACATAAACAAACGTTTTCGAAATCCCGATATGACTAGATTGAGCTTTCTACGTATAGGGAGAGTGTCCCATCGGGTGCCCCTCTAGCTTTTTGCTTCGTGCCTAAATGGACGAGAGTAATCTATGTAGGGGTTGCGATGCAATCGATGCAAACTTGAAATACTATGTAGGGATTGCAATGAAATCGATGCAAACTTGAAATACCAATGAAATCTTGATACTCGACTGTGGATTAACGGGAAAATTAAAAGACTTGAATACTTCCCTTCCCTTATTTAAATTATGCTTTTAAATTTTTGTTAGACAATTATTTACCTTGCAAGCTATATTGTGATTTTATGGAATCCATGTCTTTTAAATTATGCCATTATTATTATTAAATTAATTAATTAAATTATGGGGTGTTATGCACATGTTTTCTTTAAGTCTAATTAATGGCTTTGAAACCCCATGATCATGTAGGTGTTAACTTACTCAGCACGTTGTGCTGACCAAAACCATTTCTTTCTTTTCCTTTCAGAGTTGAGGATAATGCCTCATCATATGCATACATGGGAATTTTGGGAAGATATATTATTTTAGAATTTTTGCATTAGACTAGAACTTGCATGAACGGGCCTGTTTAACCCGTGTTTTGGCCATGTCGGCCCTACTTAAATTTCCGATGCTATCTATATAATTAGCTATTATTTTCCGCTGCAACTGTAATGACATTATTTTTGAATTTTATTACAATGGGTTGTTTGAATGTTTTAAATTCTGAAAACCCATAGCCTTGCATCTCTTTAGCAAGCTTGGAGAAACCGTGTCTTGCTAGGGAGGTGTGCGGTGACATCCCGACCTGGGTTACCAAAAACCGAGGTGTTACAAGAACCCGGGAAGCCGAAGACAATTTAAACGAAAAAATTGTTACACGGGAGCCCGATACTAACGGTATCCAAATGTAAATTCAGACCCAATTAAGATTTAGATAGGGAATTGGAACCCAAAACTAACCCGGAAATCGGAGCCCGAGAACATAGAGGGATAGACGTCCGAAAGAGATGAGAAAAGGCCCGACGGATCGCACGACCCGGCCCAGACCACAGCCTGGACCAAGGTCGCGCGGTCTCCGCGCGCTCCTAAGGGAAAGACCGCGCCAACCCCGCGCCGTTAGCGGCTGTCGCGACGTTCCACGATTCACTCGCCCGATTCCGGATTTTTCGACTTCGGTTGCTTACCTTTCGGCTCAAGACACCTCAGGGCAGACCTTGGACGTCCCCTAGGTCTTCCACATCTATAAATAATCATCTTGTTCGACCCTGAACACTTTTCAAACCCTACGAAAAACTCTCTACATATCAAACCCTAATCCCGAAGTCGTCGGAGGTACGAAGGCAAGAAAGGAGACTGACTTGGACGAAATTCCGGAGGCCTTGTCGTTGTGATTGAAGAACCCAACGAATCTAGGAGATAAACGGTGGACTGGAAGCCACACCTCCGAATCGACGAGCCGGAACATCCGTAAACCTATAAGTTAACCTTACTATGGTTTTGGGCAAATTAAAATACATCTAATTTAAAGATTTAATCAAGTACTTGAAATCTGTCAACACGAAAAACTCTACGGCGCAGTGTTTTTGCACGAATTTTTCGAACTCTTTAAACTATTCAAACGAAGAAACTTAAAACAGAATAATGTTTGTAAGACATTAATCTAGGTTGTGTAAAAGTTTCATAATTTTTCTTTAGGTTTTGATATCTGGAATCGTCCTAAACTAATCTGTTCAAATTTTGGATCTTGAAATCTTGACAGAACTTTAGTCCGAACTTGTAGGCATTTTTGACAATAGATCTAGGCCGAATTAGAACTTCTGTTGAACATGAAACTTGTAGATCTATGCCTTAAGTATCTTCCTGTAAAATTTCATCAAATTTGGAGTTCGTTTGCTATGGTAAATTTCGAAATTATGAAACTGCTGTTGAAAAAAAATCCGGACAGATTAATAACCTGATGGAAATCCACGTTTTTTACTTATTTCCTTAACTCAGATCGAAAATGTTAAAACATGAAACTTGTTCGTCTCTGTGTTTTCAAGTCACTTGTAATATTTCAGAATTTTCGGACTTAAAATGAATTTTTAAATAATCTTGGAGCAAACAGCGAGTACTGAGAAGTATATCTTGAGAAACTTGTGAAATTTGCGAAACTTGTTCTTACCTTGCGGGTTCGATTCCCCAAGGCGTCTGTTTTCTGCGGGTTCGATTCCCCAGGATGTCCATGTCAAACCTTGTGGGTTCGATTCCCCAGGGTGTATGTTTTTCTGCGGGTTCGATTCCCCAGGATGTGTGTCGATTCCTGCGGGTTCAATTCCCCAAGATGAGTGTCAATTCCTGCGGGTTCGATTTCCCAGGACGTGTGTTGATTCCTACGGGTTCGATTCCCTAGGATGCGTTTAAATTCTTGCGGGTTCGTTTCCCCAAGAACAAATTATACTAGATCATATTGAATAAAAAAAAAGAATGAAATCCTGAAATACTTGGATATTTTCCTTATTTAAATTACGCCTTTAAATTATGTCTTGCGATTATTTTATCATGTGTTGTTGAATTATGATCTTATGGAACCCCTGTCTTTTAAATTATGCGATTAAATTATTATTAGATGAATAAAATTAAATCATATCTTGTATGCACATGTTTTCATTAAATTTAATTAAAGGCTTTGAAACCCCACAATCATGTATGTGTTAACTTACTCAGCAAGTTGTGCTGACCCAAAACCATTTCTTTCTTTTTTCTACAGAGCATGTGGATTATACTTGAGCACGTACATGCATGGGAATTTTTGGGAACTTTGTTTTTAAATTTTTGCATTAGACTATGACATAAACGGGCCTGTTTAACCCGTGTTTTGTTGGCCCTATTTAAATTTCCGCTGCAATACTTATATTTAAATATTATTTTCCGCTACACTATAATGATACTTCCTCCGTTCCTTATTTATTGCCACATATGGTGTTTTGACACTGTTTATTGAGTAGGTTTGATTCGACTTTTTAATACAATTATGTAAGATAAAATATAGTTAAGTGGGATCTTGTTGGATTCGTCTAATCGTATAGATTTAGAATATCAAATTTTTATAATTTTTACTTGTATGGAATTTGAGTTATTAACGATTAAAAATGTGTAATGGATTGCGCGAAATTTGGGTCCGTGGCAATTAAAAAGGAACGGAGGTAGTATTATTTTCCGAACTATATTGTATGGGCTGTTTGAATGTGTTTTAAATATTTAAATACGGCAATACCTAGCCTTGCATCTCTTTAGCAAGCTCGGAGAAGCCGTGTCTTGCTAGAGAGGTGTGGCGGTGACATCCCGACCTGGGTTACCAAAAACCGAGGTGTTTGTAACACCCCGGATTTGATAACCCAGGCCGGGATGCCACCGCCACATCTCCCTAGCAAGACACGGCTTCCCGAGCTCACTAAGGAAATGCAAGGCTTGTGGGTATGTAAAAGTTTAAAGCATTTCAAGATTTAGTCCGGAAATTTATAATACTTAATTTAAAATACGATAGTAGTAATCATCATGCGCGAAAAATAAATAGAGTAAATGCAGCGGAAAGTAAATCACGGCCAACATGGCCAAATCCTCGGGTTTAACAGACCCGGTAAAAACAGTACGATGCAGAATTTAAAATGTCCGTTATGATTTCCCCCAAGTGCATATGCAATGCGTCACTCGACATACGCTGTAAAAGAAAAATAACAACAGTTTATCAGTATAAAAATATACCGAGTAAGTTAATCCCTAACTAACAATTTAAGGGGTTCCATGTGTTCAAATCCAAAGATTTTTACCTTTTCATGCATTCATTTAAAATCCATATTTTATTCGCAGCGGAAAAACATGATTAATTTATCAAAGACGAAAATGCATAATTTTAAAAGACTAAATTTTTAAAGGCGGAATTTAAAGGCATAATTTAATGACGATATTTAAATGCGTAATTTAAAAACATGGTAAATCGGATTTAAGCATAATTAACACTCACACCAGTCTTTTATAATTTATCCCGAAAACTAAGAAGAGGACACCATACCGGGAGACCACTAACGAGGCAATCTCAACATAGGACCACTAACGAGGCAGTCCACAACAATGGGAGACCACTAACGAGGCAGTCTCAAAAGATAGTAGGACCACTAACGAGGCGATCCAAAACACAGCGCGCGAGATCACTAACGAGGCAATCTCAGATAGTAAGGAGACCACTAACGAGGCAGTCTCAAAGATAATGATTAGCATGAAGATCGGCTCAGCCTAGTGCACGGGATTTTTCAAAAGTTCGTATTTCAAGTGATCAAAAGGTTCGATATCGCGTTTCATAGTTCGAGTTTTCTCTAGTTCGAAAAATCCGATTTGACGCAGTTTGCGCCTTCCTTGATTAAAAATTCGTTTTCACACCAAAACTTCTGAAATTCACACAGTAGCTCAAAAACACACACACGAACAACTTTCATGTTTTAAGTTTTTGGAAATAAGGGTTCGAAGTGAGTCAAAATTTGAGTTCTTTACAAAAGATAATTTCTGTCTCAAAAACTGATTTCGTCACAGGTTCGTGCGACGCCGATTAAAAATTCAATTCAAAGCCAATTGATCCGAAATTTTTACAGAAGATACAAAACACATTAAGGAACAACTTTCATGTTTTAAGAAATTAGAAATAATGAATTTTAGGTGTTCAAAAATCGACCACAACACGCTGTACACGCGGGACTAAAAAGGTAGTTTTAAACAGTTCTGAATTCGGCCGTTTTGACATATCAAATGAAGTCCAAATTTCCAAGAAATTTTATATGCATAATCTAGACACATTAATCTACAACTTTTGTTTAGAAATGCAAAGTTAAATCATTCTAAAAACGGGTGAAAAACGTGCATCAAGTCGAGCAATGAAATCTGTCAACGGTTTCAAACGTTTGGTTTGTCACAGAAAGTTTATGGCGAGATTTGGGATAGCAAATCTTAATGTCAATGGCTGAAATTTGGACACAAGATAGATTAAAGTCTTAGGAACAAAGTCTATGTTGAAAAGTTTTCGGTTTGAATTCCCGAAGGTCCAGTTTTAGGCAAGTTTTTGGAATTGGACGAAAATAGGGTTTTCGAAAAGCGGTTTTCGTTACGGGTATAGATCTCGAGTTTTAAACAACAATAAACCACAAAAATTTGTGAGTAAGGTCTTAACTTACTTAGTTAGAGAATAGGGTCGCTGGATTGGGTTTTCGGACGTCCTAGGGTCACGACGAACGGCCAACTTCTCCGATCGCTTTTTGTTCGTTTTCCGACATGAAATCGTAGTAAGGAAAAAGTGTTGGAATCCGAGTTTTGGAGACTTATGGACGGATGGAACACTATATTAAGACTTACCAAGGTTCTATGAGGCAGTGGCTCAGTCCCGTTCGCCTCGTCGTCGCCGGAATGTTCGTCGGGAGAGTTTGGCTTGGAGAGGAAGTTTGTGAGTATTGTGGGGATTGGTTTCTGTGGGATTAGGGCTTTTGAGGCTCCCCAGCCGCCCTTAAGCCTTCGTTAAGGCTGAAATTCGGTTTCCCTTGAAGGGAATTATAATTCAGGCAAGAAAATCACCCCCGAATGGAAAGATTACACCTTCAGCTCCTCTGGCGCGGAGGTGGCGTGCACCCACGCCTATGGCCGCGCGGAGCACGCGTGCCAGGCCTGGCGACGCGACGCCTTCGTCCGCGCGGTGGCCGCACGGCGGCGCGCGGCGGGCGCGGGCCGGCCGGACCGGCCGATTCGGCGATTCGCGTGTTCCGTCGGGTCTTTCCTTGCTTTCCTTTATCGGTTTTCTACCCCCTATGTGTTAGCTCGACTCCTCGGGTCGTCTCCGGTTCGGCATCTTCACCTTAAACTTGTTACGAGTTCGGCTTATCGCTCGTAACATTTCCGTGTCCTAATTAGTCTAGTCTAAATTGGTTCCAACTCCTCCTATCGTCCTTGCGATCGATCTTGTGATTTATCTCGTGATTTATTTTGTGACTTAATTTTTGATTTATTTTGTGATTTATTTCGTGACTGAACTTAGAAATTAGTTCCAAGCTGCCTACGTACCCTGTGAAGGGATCAAGTCATGACGTAGTTCAAAACAATTTGAATTTGTTTTTTTTTCTCGGGTGTTACAGTGTTACAAAGTGGTATCATAGCCCGGATATTTTTAAATTATTATTTTTAAACCCTTATTATTTTTTAACTCTTATTTTTAAACCAATATTATTTTTAAACTATTACCAATATTATTATTTTAAGGTATTCCTTTATAAGGAGCCCAAATTATTATCTTCTAGCCCAAATTATTCTTAGCCCAAAAAGTCATTTTTAAACCCCAAAATTTTTAAGGCCCAATCCCCATATTTTTATTAAAAATTAATCATTATTCTTTGGCCAATATAGAGGCCCAAATCTTATTGCTGTTATTTTAGTCCACCATGGGATATATTTTATTTTAAAACCCATGGGAAAAATAGTGCATTTATTTTTGAGGGTATCATCATTTGCATGCGCATATTGCATTATCTATACCTTAGATAACATAGAAGCGACGTTGTTCTAACTTAGATCTTTTGCTACACCTAGATAACTTAGAGACTTGACATCGAATTAGAAACGCTAACTAGAGACTGATCCTGCCTTAGTTCTGGATCGCGTTTATCTAAGCGCACGATTAAGTATAACAATCCTCGGCCATTGCCACTCCTACCCTCATACGAAACAATTTCGTTATGTTGAACAATAAAAATCAAGTTGCTAATTAAAACACTCTTTATTCCAAAAATCTTGTTTGGTTTCCCAAACAACAAATCCAAAATTCCAAAATTCGAGACTTGAAAAAAAAATCTGGACAGAACCCTGTCCGACCAAAAAAAAAAAATATTTGGTTTCTGGACTTCATAATTTCCTTCCTAAACGATCTCTCAAATCCCCAGAATCTAATCTATACACGTTCATAACAGAAAATGGCACCTAGGAGAAAACCGAGGAAGGTGAGTCCAAACGGCACAGACGTTGACCTCCCCAATGTGCCCAACAACAGTGGAAGTCCTCAGAACCTAGAAGAACTGGTGCCTCCTATGCCCAACAATATGGAAGAACGTCTAAAAACTGTAGAGGAAGTCCTTGTAGCATTAGGAAATGCTGAGGTGCATAGTGCACAAGCAGCAGTACCTCCGCTAGTGGCTCAAATCAACTATCTAGCGTTGGTGAATCCCTATCAACCACCACGCTATGATGGGCAAGAGGATCCCGCCAAACTAGAGGGGTGGATCCGTACATTTGATAAGCTCTTGAATGCTATCAAATGCCCTGATGAGGCAAAGCTACGAGTAGCAACCTACTACTTAGGAGGCGAAGCCGATGAGTGGTGGCAAAACCTCCAGAGGAATTTAGAGGAAGCTGAAGAAGATTATTCGTGGAATAAGCTTAAGGAGGATCTAAGGGACCGATTCTACCCCATGAGCACCAAGGCAGCAATGTATGAAGAGTTTTTATCACTAAGACAAGGGGGATAGACGGTGCAGGAGTATTACACCCGGTTCGAGGAATTGGTACGATTTCCTACAAGGATAGTACCAACCGACTCTGACAAGGCTCAGAAATTCGAGATGGGTCTGAATCTTAGTATCCGGGAGATACTTGCAGTAGGACAATTCACAAACCTGCAGATGGTATATGACCGCGCTGTAGCAATTGATCGAGTCCAGCAACTGAAGCGTAAAGAAAATGGGGAGTCGAGCAAGGACTCGCAAGGATTTGAGAAAAAGAATCGGAGCAATAACGATGGACAAGATAGGTCCAATGAGCCAAAGAAGAACGAGAATAAAGATTCCAATAATGGGAGAAATGGCATACGTCGTACAGACATACCACGTTGCCCTCAGTGCCACCAAGCCCATCTGGTGCGCGAATGCCCAAGGCGCGGGACTTGTTATAGATGTGGTGGGGAAGACCACGTGATTAGAGAATGTAATGTTCGTGAGGAGATGATTGAGAAGAGGCTAGATTTGGTAAACCCTCAACAAGGAGATCAAGGAAGAGCTGTAGGACGATGGAATGATGTTGACCAAGCAGACTTGCCAGCTCAGTGAGAACTGATGATATACAACGCTACCCGACCCTATTCCAAATCGACACCACCACAGTTATGGGGACATAACTGTAAGCTTAAGGGGGAGAGGATGTCACACCGTATAATTTGGTCCGAAATAAACAAACAAATTCAAATTGTTTTGAACTACGTTATGGCTTGATCCCTTCACAGGGTATGTAGGCAGCTTAGAAATTTTCAATTCTAAGTTCAGTCACAAAATAATAAAATAAACAAAAGAATTAACTCTTAGCACGAGAAAAGCCGAAACACAACTTCGGGTACGAAGTTGATTCTTAAGGAGGGTAGACTGTAATACCCGGGAATTTTGCAACATAAAATAAATAGATAAATAAAATAAACAATAAATAAATAAACATGATACTTTGATAAGGAATCATAAGGAAATGAGAAATGGAGTTTAAATTAAAAAGGAATCAAAGTTTCGAGAACCCGGGAAGCCGAAGACAATTTAAACGAATAAATTGTTACACGGGAGCCCGATACTAATGAACTCGATAATTCGAGTCCAAATGTAAATTCAGACCCGAGTAAGATTTAGATAGGGAATTGGAACCCAAAACTAACCCGGAAATCGAAGCCCGAGAACATAGAGGGATAGAAGTGCGAAAGAGAGGAGAAAAGGCCCGACGGATGATGAGTGATTTTCACTCTCATATTTTACCACAAGCGGATGGTTGTCATCAAGTAATAAAAACCGGTGAATACCGGGTCAAACCCAAGGGAATTCAGAATATTATTTCATTCTGGAGAAAACTTAATCATTTTAAGTTCATTAATAATATATATTATATTTTGAAAAGAGTTTGTTTAATTCTAATGGTGATTAAATTAAAATGATAGCATTAAATTTAAGAATAAAGCAAGTTAAAAATTTAAAATAATAAAAATAAAGATAAGATATATGCTTGTAATGATTTAGAACATACCATCTTTATATAAAAGTGAAATTGCATAATGATTTAGCATTTCCCAATGTTTAAAAAGATCAATCTCAGCAGATTTAATTATTTTATAAAGATTAAATATATGCCAATTTCCTAATTTTCATAATTTTTAAAAACAGACTTCATGGAAGCAAATCAAATTATCTAACATTCTGCAATCATCAGTCTAGGCATAAATTAGTCTTTCTCAAGCATACAAATTTTCCTATAGTGATCATACGACACATTTCATTTCCCAAATCAGCGTGTACATGCCAGAATCTATTTTAATGTGATTTTTCCCCAATACAGGTACTAAAATCTAATTTCCACTTTTTATCTCCCGATTTAGCAAAGCAGAAATCAAACAGATTAGATTCTAACATTTAATTATGCAGAATAGTGTAAATAATCTAATAAATATGGTAAGATATTGATAAAACATGGTAATATGGATTTTAATACTAAATTTAGAATGTCAACATATTAGAATTTTTATCAGATTATTGTAGACAAAATATGCAGAATGATCGATCAGTCCAGATTTAGCAGATTAAAAATGCAGATTTCAGATTTTTGCCAAAACATAATTGTCGATCAATTTCAGGCATCCAATACATAATCTTAATGCAAATTCTAACAGTTCTTGCAGATTAATCCAGATTACACAGATAAACACCGACATTTATTATACTTCCATAAAACATAAATTCGTACTTCAAAAGTGATTCTGAACTCCCGTTCTAGAATACTTTTAACACGAACAACATAGAAATCCGTTTACAAACATGGAAACAGTAGGAAATTATGTTTAAAAGCAAAACCTAAACATTACAAAGCGAGAAAAAGAAAGACAACACCTAGAATGCGAAGAACACAGTCAGAAAGACGTTCTGATCACTTCCTCCGGCATGATTCGGTGTTATCGGCCTTCTTCTCCAAAGTTTTAGAGCGTTTCCAGAGAGTTTCTGATGATAAAATGAGTCTGCCTTGAGTCTGGAATGAGTCTAGATCAAGAGAATGACGAAAAACGGCATTTAAAACCGAGTTCGGGAGGTTAGAAAACTGCCGAACCGCGACTGTGGCGCATAAAATGGCGCTCGGAAGAGGTTTTCGGCACCACCAAAGAGAGCTGGCGCATCCTGACATTTTCCAAATTTTCTGCTGCGGCGCAAAAAGTGGCGCTTGGAAAGGGTTTTAGGCGCCGCCAAGAAGGTGCGGTGCATTCTGACAATTTCCTAAAATTTTGTCTGCGGCGCATTTTGTGGCGCCTGGAGGGTGTTTTAGGCGCCGCCAAGAAGGTGCGGAGCATTCTGAAGCTTTTTTCCCAATTTTCTGATTGCGGTGCCAAAAGTGGCGCCTGGAGGCTGTTTTAGGCGCCGCCAAGAAGGTGCGGAACATTCTGAAGCTTTTTCACCTCTGAAATTTTTCTAAGTGTTGAAACGGTGCCTGATGCGGTGCTCGGAAGGCAATTTAGGCTCCGCCATGCCTGTGCGGAGCATTCTGGGAAGATTTCAACTGATTTTTTTCTAAGTCTGAATCTTGGCACCTATCACATTAAATATTCCTTATTTTCCAAAATAAAGCTTCCGAACATCGCTCTTCATTATTTAATGGCCTGAAACAACATTGCAATGCATTAGGTTTGCCAAAGTCTTATTAAAAACACATAAAAACGTGATAAATTTAACCTAAATAAGCCAAATCTAACCATGATCACTTGAAAAATAAAAACACATGAAATACACCTAAAAGTGCAATGAATTAAGGTAAAATGCACTCATTTTGGACATATTTTAGTACAATTTAAGCTCATTTAAATGTAGTTTCACAGGGTGCATCAACGGATCGCACGACCCGGCCCAGACCGCAGCCTGGACCAAGGCCGCGCGGTCTCCGCGCGCTCCTAAGGGAAACACCACTCCCACCCCGCGCCGTTAGCGGCAGTCGCAACGTTCCGCGATTCACTCGCCCGATTCTGGATTTTTCGACTTCGGTTGCTTACCTTTCGGCTCAAGACACCTTAGGGCAGACCTTGGACGTCCCCTAGGTCTTCCACATCTATAAATAATCGTCTTGTTCGACCCCGAACACTTTTAAAACCCTACGAAAAACTCTCTAAATATCAAACCTTAATCCCGGAGTCGTCGGAGGCACGAAGGCAAGAGAGGAGACTGACTTGGACGAAATTCCGGAGGCCTTGTCGTTGTGAACGAAGAACCCGGCGAATCTAGGAGATAAACGGTGGACTGGAAGCCACGCCTCCGAATCGACGAGCCGGAACATCCGTAAACCTGTAAGTTAACCTTACTATGGTTTTGGGCGAATTAAAATACGTCTAATTTAAAGATTCAATCAAGAACTTGAAATCTGTCAACACGAAAAACTCTACGGCGCAGTGTTTTTGCACGAATTTTTCGAACCCTTTAAACTGTTCAAACGAAGAAACTTAAAACATAAAAAACGTTTCTAAGACATTAATCTAGGTTGCGTAAAAGTTTAATAATTATTTCCTTAACTCGGATCAAAAAAGTTAAAACACGAAACTTGTTCGTCTCTGTGTTTTCGAGTCACTGGTAAAATTTCAGAATTTTTGGACTTAAAATGAATTTTTAAATAATTTTGGAGCAAACAGCGATTAGTGAGAAGTATATCTTGAGAAACTTGTGAAATTTGCGAAACTTGTTCTTACCTTGTGGGTTCGATTCCCCAAGGCGCCTGTCATCATGCGGGTTCGATTCCCCAGGATGCCCGTATCAAACCTTGCGGGTTCAATTCCCCAGGATGTGTGTCGATTCCTGTGGGTTCAATTCCCCAGGATGAGTGTCAATTCCCGCGAGTTCGATTCCCCAGGACGTGTGTTGATTCCTACGGGTTCGATTCCCTAGGATGCGTTTAAATTCTTGCGGGTTCGTTTCCCCAAGAACAAATTATACTAGATCATATTGAATAAAAAAAAAAGAAAGAATGAAATCTTGAAATACTTGGATATTTTCCTTATTTAAATTACGCCTTTAAATTATGTCTTGCAATTATTTTATCATGTTTGTTGAATTATGATCTTATGGAACCCCTGTCTTTTAAATTATGCAATTAAATTATTATTAGATGTATAAAATTAAATCATATCTTGTATGCACATGTTTTCCTTAAATTTAATTAAAGGCTTTGAAACCCCACAATCATGTATGTGTTAACTTACTCAGCAAGTTGTGCTGACCCAAAACATTTCTTTCTTTTTCCTACAGAGCATGTGGATTATACTTGAGCACGTACATGCATGGGAATTTAATGGAACTTTGTTTTTAAATTTTTGCATTAGACTATGACATGAACTGGCCTGTTTAACTCGTGTTTTGGCCATGTTGGCCCTATTTAAATTTCTACTGCAATACTTATATTTAAATATTATTTTCCGCTGCACTATAATGATATTATTTTCCGAACTATATTGTATGGGCTGTTTGAATGTGTTTTAAATATTTAAATACTACAACACCTAGCCTTGCATCTCTTTAGCAAGCTCGGAGAAGCCGTGTCTTGCTAGAGAGGTGTGGCGGTGACATCCCGACCTGGGTTACCAAAAACCGGGGTGTTACAACCACTCCGGAGCCTCGGGAAACCCATACGGATACTCCCGAGAGTGTTGGCCCAAAATATCTCGCCGTTTTGGCATAATTTCGCATATCTCACATATTCCAACACCATCGTCCAATCAGGCATGATGTGCAAAGCTAGGAGGGCACCCTGCAGAGCACTCACCCCCTACATAATATTTAATCAAGTTGCAAAGGGGATTTTTCGAAAATGTTTTATTTTATTTATTTCAAAACAAGAATTAATTTGTTTGTATAGTAAAGCCAATTTCACAAATTTAGCAAGTTTCTCAAAAATATACTTTCACGGGACGCTGTTCGCTCCAATATTATTTAAAAATCTATTTCACGATCAAAAATTCTGAAATTTGAGCAATTGCTTGCCAACATACTAACAAACAAGTTTTGTGTTTTAACTTTTTCAATCCGGATTAAGGAAGTAAGTCAAAAATGAGATTTTATTCAAAAATAGTGTTCTGCCCGGATTCAGACGTAGCAGTTTTCAAAGATCTAATTTTTAACATATCAAATGAAAACCAAACTTAACAAAAATTTGCATGCTTACCCCTAACACATTTATCTACAACTTTCGTTTAGAATCGAGGCCTAATTCCAACCGGATCAATTAAGAAAAATCGGATTAAGTTCAGAAACCCATTCTGTCAATTTTTAGAAGTTTGAAGAAAACACAGATTGGTTCGGTTCGTATTCGGAGGTTCAAATCTTGACGAAAAATTCTAAACTTTTACAGTGGTATTTCAGACTTATAGATCTACAATTTTTATGTTCAACACTAATCCTAAATCGGCCTAGATCTAGGGTAAAAATCACCAAAAAATTCGAAATATGATTCTGTCCCATTTCAAGATCCAAATTGAAAACAGGTTCTTCTAGTTCGAATTTCGGGTAGCAAAACTTAACCAAAAATTATGCAATTTTTACAAGAAGTAGATCAATGTCTTAGGAACACATTTTGTGTTTTAACTTTTCTCGTTTGAACGTTTTAATTGGTCCGAATAATTCAAATAAAAACGTTGCGCCGGTGTAGACAGATTTTAATTAGTTTTTTTTTATTAGATCTTTGTGTTCGGTTAATTTTATACACCCAAAATCATAGTAAGTGATTAACTTACTTGAGATTGGATTTCCCGGCTCGTCAAATTCGTAGGCATTGCTTCCACGTCCTTCGTTCTCCCTCTACGCGTCCGGTTCAGGGTTTTAGGAAGGAAACGGAATAAGTTAGATTAAGATATGAGTTTTTGTAATACCCCGGAGAATGGCTTAAATGGAGTGAAATAAGCTACTCATACCAACAAGGTACCTTTCTTTCTTGGTAACCATCCTATAAGAACTCCAAAATTAAGCGTGCTTGGCTTGAGGTAATTCTGGGATGGGTGACCTCCTGGGAAGTCTCCCAGGGTGTGCGTGAGTGAGGCCAAAGCGCACTGGAAAGAGATCACGTTGGTTTGTGGGGACAGCCTTCACTCTGGAGCCGGCAACATCTAGAGTAGCACCCCGTCTTTCTGTTGCGCCGAAGATGGGGGTGTTACAGATGGTATCAGAGCCAGACCGCGACCGCGTGCTGTGGTATTCAGGCGCCTAGCGGGGTGAAAGATCTATGGGATGTGGATGATTGTGGCATTCACGAGATGTGGATGGCCGAGCGCAACAAGGACGTTGCGATCTTAAGGGGGGAGGAATGTAATAACCCGGGGAATGGTTTAAATGGAGTGAAATAAGCTACTCATACCAACAAGGTACCTTTCTTTCTTGGTAACCATCCTATAAGAACTCCAAAGTTAAGCATACTTGGCTTGGGGTAATTCTAGGATGGGTGGCCTCCTGGGAAGTCTCCCAGGGTGTGCGTGAGTAAGGCCAAAGCGCACTGGAAAGAGCTCATGTTGGTTTGTGGGGACAATCTTTACTCTGGAGCCGACAACATCTAGAGTAGCACCCCGTCTTTCCGCTGCGCCGAAGATGGGGGTGTTACAGTTTTGAATGGAAAATATGGACAACCCTTATCAAACTCTCCCAAAACCGAAAACACAAAGTTCTTGCTCACCGACGGCTTTCCGACGACTTTCCGGCTACCAAAACCGACCAAGGGAGTGTGTAGATCAAGGATTTCAGGCTTCGGATTGTTGGTAAGGTTTAGATTAGCTTCCTTCGTCATTTGAAATCATAACCATCATTCTAACTTGCGGACTTTTACTTGCAAACACGTTCGTGGCCAAAGGAAAAAGAGAACGTGTGGCGTAGATCCGTTCGTGGCAATTTGAACGATTCGATCGACCCTAGGACATTCGAGAACTCACCTACAGTAAGTCAATACCTTTAAAACCATTATGGGTGGTTTAAGGGCATCCGAAACTTTGGATTTGAAACAAAACATTAAAATCAAACCTAAAAACCCCAATCTGCGTGTTTTCTAAAATCCGACCAAAACTCCTACTTTGAGTTTTCAAACCGGAAAACTCAAAACTAGGATTTTGATCCTAAGATCTTAAGCTACGTTGTGTAAAAATTTCGGAGATTTTCATCGAGTTTTGATACCCCAATTTGTGTCGGACATTTTCTGTGATTTTAAGAACATGCGAAAAACTGACAGTGCACTTAATCGAACTTGATGAGCATGTTTCTATTACTTCCAGTCCAAACTAATCTTTTTGATGTAAACAAAAGTTGTAGATAATCATGTCTCGTATGTGTCCACAAAATTTCAGAATTTTTGGAGTCCATTTGATGAGTCAAAAAATCGGATTTTGAACGCTGTGTCGAACCTGAATCCTGACAGCATATTGTTTGTGTAGAAAACTTGATTTTTGACATGTTTCCCCTCTTTATTCCGAAAAACTCGAAACATAAAATTTGTTTGTTAGGATGTTTTTGATATACTATAAAATTTCAGATCAATCGCCTTTGAATTGAATTTTTAGACTAAAAAGGCATAAACTGTGACAACGACTGGTTTTAACTTGTGAGATTTTGAAATTTCTAAACAAACGATCAAAACCTCATTATTTGATAAAGCTATATTTTCGAAATTCCCGTTACACAAAAGTTTAAACGATATCGGTTACATAGGTAGGGGGTGAGTGCTCTGCAGGGTGCCCCTCTAGCCTTTTCTCTGCGTGCCTGTAATGGACGAGAGAAGCTTGAATGAAAAATTATGCCAAAACGGCAATGTATTTGGGCCTACACTCTCGGGAATATCCGTATGGGTTTTCCGAGGCTCCGGAGTGGTACTGGGTATGGCGGATAGGCTGCGGCCGCCGGGCTACCGGCTAAATGAAAAATTACGAAATTGGCTGCGGCCGCCGGAGCGCCGGCTAAATGAAATATTGTTGAGATGGTGGTGTAATGGGGAAAATTAAAAAGACTTAGATTTTATTTATTTATGTCATTATTATTATGTTTTAAATACATGCCCATGCTTAATTCATTATTTATGTAATTTGATGTGCCTTTAAATTTTGCAATTTAAATTCTTACTTTTAAATTAGCAAATAAAATATTTTTATATGCAAGACTAAAGCATGATTTTATTTATTAAAATTAAACCCCTTTATTGTTATGTTAGGATTGATTTACTCAGTATTTTATAATACTGATAAGACTGTTGCTTTCCTTTTCTTTTCAGAGTATGACGAGAATGCATAAGCATGTGCATTTGGGAGAAACTCTTTGGAACATTATTTTATCATTTTTTTAGACATGCATATCGGGCCTGTTTAACCCGAGTTTTGGCCATGTCGGCCTTATTTTAATTTCCGCTGCAACTTATTATTACTATCATGTGTGGATGACATTATATTATTATTTTTAAATAATTCTGGACTTGTTTTTAAACTCTTTTTAATACTCATAGCCTTGCATCTCTTTAGCAAGTTTGGAGAATTCGTGTCTTGCTAGGGAGGTGTGGTGGTAGCATCCCGGCCTGGTTATCAAATTCGGGTGTTACAAGTTGGTATCAGTGACCGGAATTTTTTTAAAGCTACTATTATTATTTTTAAACCATTACTTTAAAAACTAGTATTATTTTACTTAGTTTTTTTTAAAACTATTACTATGAGCCCAAGTTTTGGCCCAATAATTCTACTTACTAGTTATTTAAAAGGTAAATTAGGGCCCAGGCCCTTTTTAAAAATCTTTCAATTTTTTTAGGTCCCATTTCAATTTTATTACACTTTGCACCCCATCACATGTTTGACTTGATTTACCACGTCTTGTATTTGCCTTACCTAGATATTAAATGATATTTACCAGGTTAATGATATGTGGTTTACCACTGTAGTAGTATGTACTTTACCATAGCTATCATATATTAGTACTTACCAAGTTACCGGTACGTGGTTTACCACAGATACCATATGGTATTTACCAAGTTTTTGGTTGTACTTTACCACAAATACCTTATGGTGTTTACCAAGTTATTCCACATATACCATATGGTATTTACCAAGTCTTGGTATGTGCTTTACCACAAATATCTTATGGTATTTACCAGGTTATTGGTATGTTCTATACCACAAATACCTTATGATGTTTACCAAGTTATTCCACATATACTATTATGCTTTACCAAGTTTTTAGTATGTGCTTTACCACGATTACCTTATGGTGTTTACCAAGTTATTGGTATATGCTTTACCAAGATCTTGGTATGTGATTTACCAAGTTATTACATAGGGCCTAAAACACAATGTTTGAAATGGAGAGGCTTTGACTCTTACAATATTTTTTCAATGGGTACCGGGCCCTAGTTTTCCCATATTTAAAATCCTAATTATTTGAGCCCAAAAATTTTTAGCCCAAAATTTTTCTTACTTAGCCCAATATTTTTAAGCAAAAGATTTATTAAAATTTTGGCCCAATATAGAGGCCCAACTTTTTATTATTATCCATGAAGTAAATTTATTTTAAAAATATATGGATAAATTAATTTTTTTTTTTTTTGGGATTTGCATATGCATACTCGCATGTAGATTTGAATTTTTGCATCTCCTAACTTTACGTTCGATATGTTCTAACTCTAACCTACCTTGTTGACACTAGATGGCCAAACCAAATGCGAACATGATCAACATTATGATGAAACTGATTAACGCATACCTCGAATCCCAACAACATATCAATCACTTCAAGGCTCGAGTAGGACAGTTAGAGGGTAACATGGCTCATTTGGGACATCTTAGGGAGGCAGACCATCACAACATAACCCAGCTGCAAAATCAAATCACGCAGCTCCAAGCCCAAGTAGCTGAGCTCCAAGACAAGAGTGATGACTTGGTGGAACAAGTAGGGGACCTGGGTTGGGAGATGACTAACCTAGCCAACCAAGCTGATGGAGCGGTCCTTCAGAACCCGGGGCCTGCACCCAATGTTGCTGAACCCATTGACGTATCAAGCGACGAAGAGGATCCTATTGAGGACGCCCCTACATATTCGTTCTAGACTTAGTGATCTACTGATGCACTATTATTAGTTATATTTCCCTTTTCAAACTTTTGTCAGCACTACCATTCTCGTTCCTAATGCTTGTAACCAAATAAAGTTTTCTATTGAGCAATAAATTTACAAGCATTTATCTTATACATAAATATATTTAAATTATTCTTTACATTTGATTAAATTATTTATTTTTTCAAATACCTTGTTGAGACTCAACCAAACAAAGGTACAAGGTATTAATAAATAAACAACATAAATATTTATATAATAAAGAGATAACAATCAAACAAGGGAACCCTAAACCCTGAAACCCTGAAAACCCTTAACCCTAGACCTAGGGTCTCCACAAAAAAATAACAACAACAACAACAAGTAGTAAACAACTCCCAATGACAACGAATAGTACATTAAACTCCAAACAACTTCTAATAACAGGTTCCAGTGGATTGAAACCTGTTAATACCACTCTTTTATTCATTAAATTACTTTACAAGTATTACATCATACTTTTACAAGAAAAGAATCTAACCTCTTGTGCTTGTAACAGAATGGCACCGAGAGGCAGCCCACGTAACGAGCCCATCTCACCAAATACCAACGAAGTACCTAGGCAACCCGACATGCCGATACCAAACGTGGGTGTACACGCGCAGGAAGAGCCAGCAGACCCTATACCAAACAACATGGGCGATCGCCTACGCACTTTAGAGGAGGTTCTCATTGCGCTAGGGAACGCGCAGGTGAACTAGGGCCAAACGGCTGCGGCACCTCCACCCCAGGCTCGCATTAATTACCTAGCCATGGTGAACCCATACCACCCGCCACTCTATGCCGGCGAGGAGGGATCCGGCTAAGCTCGAAGAATGGATCCGGACGTTCGACAAGTTACTAAACGCCGTGAAATGCCCGAATGGCGAGAAAGTGCACGTGGCATCATACTACCTTGGAGGGAAGGCGGACGACTGGTGGCGTGGCACCCAAGGAAAGTAAACTGAGGGAGAAGAACCCTACTCGTGGGAGGAGTTCATGGAACTACTCAGTGATCGATTTTATCCCATGAGCACAAAGACGGCAATGTACGAGGAGTTCCTATCATTGAAACAAGGAGGACAAACAGTCCAAGGAATACTACGCCCGTTTTAAGGAGTTGGTGCGTTTTGCACCAAGACTAGTGCCGACAGACATGGAAAAGGCACATAAATTCGAGATGGGGTTGAACTTGACCATACGGGAAGTGATCACTGACGTCCATTACCCGGACCTGCAAGCGGTATATGATCGAGCGGTGGCTGTCGCAAGGGTGCAACAACTGAAGAGGAAGGTGAGTGGAGAGTCCAGCCGGGGACCTCAGGGACAAGATAAGAGGAACAGGGATAACCGATCCGGTAACAATTCTGGAGGAAACAACTTCCGGGGAGGCCTGAACAGACCCCCTCAGAACAACAATAGGGGAAATGATGGGAGAACCTTTTTCCAAGGTAACCTCGTGCCACCATGCCCAAGATGTGGCAGACCTCACTTGACTAGAGGATGCCCCCAACAGGGCGCATGCTACCGGTGTGGTCGAATTGGCCATCGGGTGAATGAGTGCCGCACTCAAATTGAAAACATTACCAAGAGGGAGGACTTGGTTACGGGGCCAGCGCAGCCTCGTAATCAAAATGGGCGGAATGGCAACCATCAGGGGTACAGACCCCCTCAGAATCAGAATCCCAACCAAAATCAACGCCCTACACAGAATCCCAACCAGCAACAGAATCAGAACCCGAACCGGGATCAGCAGGGCAATCAAGGACGGCCAATGGGGCGGTTGAATGTTATCAACCAAGCGAATGTACCTATGCAGGGTGACGTGATGGCAGGTACGTTCCATGTCTTAAGTACACCCCTCAAAGTTCTGTTTGACTCAGGAGCTAGTTGTTCGATTATATCATCAAGATTCTTACATGAACTAGATCTACCTAAGTGCGAGCTGATTAACTTAGGAATTCAACTACCTTCAGGAGAAGTAGCATCATGCTCTAGACGTTATAATGGAATTCCGATAGTTATCAAGAACGTAGAATTCTTCGCGAACTTGGTAGAATTTAACTTAAGGGACTTCGACGTTATACTGGGATGGATTCGTTGACCCAGTATAAAGCAGTGATTGAATGTCAGAAGCAGAAAATCACTCTATCGAAAGGTAGGGGAAAGAGAGTCATCTTTTACTCTCAACCCCCTAAGAGGAGCAACAAGGTTGTTAACGCTCTCAAGTTATGTAGCTTAATGCGTAAGGGATACGCAATGTATGCATGCTACGTACACAACCTAGAGGCGGAGGAGAACAAGGTCGACAACATCCCAGTGGTAAAAGAATACCCGGACGTATTTCCTGAAGACATCCCTGGTATGCCACCTGAGAGAGATCTTGAATTCACCATAGATCTCATTCTGGGAACGAAACTTGTTTCAAAGGCTCCTTACCGCATGGCGCCACTGGAAATGAAAGAGTTAAAGGAGCAACTCGAAGAGTTGTTAGAGAAAGGATACATAAGACCAAGTACGTCCCCGTGGGGAGCACCGGTCTTATTTGTTAAAAAGAAGGACGGAGGACTACGCCTTTGCATCGACTATAGAGGACTGAATCAAGTGACCATCAAGAACAAGTATCCATTACCGAGGATTGAAGACTTATTTGATCAGTTGAAGGGAGCTTCGGTGTTCTCAAAGATCGACTTGCGATCCGGTTATCACCATCTGAGGATTGCCGAGAAGGATATCCCGAAGACGGCGTTCCGAACTCGTTATGGACACTACGAGTTCACAGTGTTATCCTTTGGGTTAACAAATGCACCTGCAATGTTCATGAACCTCATGAACAATGTATTTAGAGAATTGTTAGATCAATGCATCGTGGTGTTCATCGACGACATCCTGATCTACTCGAGAAGCGAGGAGGAGCATTCCCAACATTTGCACCAAGTGTTAGGGATTTTGTGCAAGAACCAACTCTATGGAAAACTGTCCAAATGCGACTTTTGGTTGAAGGAAGTAGCATTCCTTGGGCACATAGTTTCCACCACTGGAGTTTCAGTGGATCCGGCGAAAGTTTCGGCGGTGACGGAGTGGGTATCGCCGATGAGTCCAACTGAAATAAGGAGTTTCCTTGGACTAGCTGGGTATTATAGGCGATTTGTGAAGGACTTGTCGAAAATCGCACGCCCGTTGACCCAGCTGTTGAAGAAAGGGGTGAAATACGACTGGACTAGGGAGTGTGAGTCCGCGTTTCAAGAGCTGAAAAAGCGACTCACCACTACGCCCGTATTAGCACTACCATCAGGGAATGGTGACTTCGAGGTTTACAGTAACGCTTCGAAGGAAGGTCTAGGATGTGTTTTGATGCAAGACTCAAGAGTCATTGCATATGCATCGCGTCAATTGAAACCTCATGAAGTGAACTGCCCGACCTACGACTTGGAGTTGGCGGCAGTCGTGTTCGCTCTGAAGATATGGAAACATTACCTCTATGGGATAAAGTGTCGGATGTTCACTGACCACAAAAGCCTCAAATACATATTCACTCAAAAGGAGTTAAATCTGAGGCAACGGAGGTGGTTGGAACTAATCAAGGACTATGATCTCGAAATTTATTACCACGAAAGGAAGGCCAACGTGGTAGCTGATGCCTTAAGCCGGAAGACCCAACATGTGGCGAATTCGTTGACGATTCTGCCGGCATTGTATATGGACTTGGCGACATTGAGTTTAGAGCTAGTGCATGCGGGCACTGTAAATGAAGTGGTCAACGCAATGGTAGTCGAATCGACCATATTTGACGAGATCAAACTCGCCTAACGGGGCGACATGAAGTTTGAAAGGATTAAGGAGAACATTGCCGACGGGAAGGCGATAGGATTTGTTATCCATGAGGATGGAAGCATTCGTTTCAAGGGAAGGTAGTGCGTACCACAAAAATGCGTGAAGCGAAAACAAAGATTGATGGAAGAAGGGCATAACACACCTTACTCGGTTCACCCTGGAGGCGGCAAATTATATAAGGATTTGAGGAAGATTTACTGGTGGCCGAGGATGAAGAAGGACGTGGCAGAATTTGTAGCAAGATGCCTCACGTGCCAAAGGGTCAAAGCCGTGCGACAAAAACCCTTAGGATTGATGCAACCATTGGAAATCCCGAGTTGGAAGTGGGATAGTATCTCGATGGATTTCGTTTCGGGATTACCGCGATCACCCAGAGGGATGAATAAGATATGGGTGATTGTCGATAGGCTAACGAAGACGGCTATTCTTATCCCAATGAAGGACACTTGGACCATGGACCAATTAGCAAGAGCGTATATTGACAATGTGGTACGACGACACGGGGTACCACATGACATTATCTCCGAAAGAGACAGTAGATTTGTCTCTCACTTTTGGACCAAGTTGCAAGAAGCTCTCGGTACGCAGATTAAGATGAGTACCGCATTCCACCCAATGACGGATGGACAAAAGGAGAGGACGATCCAAACATTGGAGGACATGCTGAGAGCGTGTGTCCTAGAGTTTAAGGGAAGTTGGGAACATCATTTACCCTTAATTGAATTTTCCTACAACAATAGATACCATGCTAGCATCGGCATGACACCATTTGAGGCATTGTATGGTCGAAAGTGTCGGAGCCCGTTGAGTTGGGAAGAGAGTGATAAGACTGTGGTAGTGGGACCACAACTCGTAGAAGATATGACTCAACAAATCAAGGTGATTCAAGGAAAGATGAAAGCGGCCCAAGACCGACAGAAAAGTTATGCCGATGTGAGACGGCGAGATCTAGAATTTCAAGTTGGGGATAAGGTCATGTTGAAGATATCACTGATGAAGGGCGTGATGCGCTTTGGCAAACGAGGAAAGTTAAGCCCTCGATACATAGGACCTTATGAGATTCTAGAAAGAGTCGGGAATCTAGCATATCGACTGGCCTTACCGCCACAATTGGCTCGTGTCCACAATGTGTTCCACGTATCACAATTGAAGAAGTATGTGCACGACCCGACCCATGTACTCCAACCGGAAGAAATTGAATTGGATGATGACTTGAGCTACGAGGAAATTCCGGTACGAATACTCGATGTGAAGGAGAGAGTAACAAGAAATAAGACCGTGAGGATGGTTAAGGTTCTTTGGTCAAACCATGAAAGTGAAATGGCAACATGGGAGTTAGAGGAGACATGAGGGAGCGTTATCCGACCCTATTCCAAGACGATGCAACCACAGTTATGGGGACATAACTGTAATCTTAAGGGGGGAGGATGTAACGACCCGAATATTTAGTCCGGATATTTTTGTATCCCAAATAAACAAATTCAAATTATTTTGAACTACGTAATGATTTGATCCCTTCACGGGGTACGTAGGCAACTTGGAAATTTCAATTCTGGGTTCAGTCAAATGATAACAAACAACAACACACAATAATACAATCACACAATCAAACAATTTCCGAGCTCGCGAGGAGATAAAGCGCAACTTCGAGGACGAAGTTGATTCTTAAGGAGGGTAGACTATAATACCCGTAAATTTTATGATATGAAATAGAGTTTAATCCGAAGAGCGAAGGGATCTTGATTCCGAGAACCCGTAAAGTCGGAAATGCACGGGAGTCAAAGGACGACGATTAGAAGCCGACGAATCCAAAACCGACGGACTTAATATTTCAAACACAAAATCAATTTAAGTCAAAATAAATTTAAGATAGGAATCATAATCCGAGAATGACCCGGAAAATCGAGCCCGAAAATGTAGAAGGATAGAAGTCGGAAAGAGAGGAGAAAAGACCCGGCGGATCGCACGACCCGGTCCGGACCGCAGTCCAGACCGGAGCCGAGTGGTCTTCGCGCGGTACCGCGCCGTGACCGCGCCAATCAGCAGACAGCTGCTAACTCGCGCAATTTCGGTGATTTCTTGCCAAAATTTTCGACCCCGACTAAGGAAACCCGATCCCAGTCGAGGGAAAGGCATTAAGGTCGAAAGATGACTGACCTCTCACCCCATTATCAGCCATCCACACCCATGTTTCATCCCAAACTCTCCCAAAATCGAAAACACAAAGTTCTTGCTCACCGACGGCTTTCTGACGACTTTCCGGCTACCAAAACCGACCGAGGGAGTGTGTAGATCAAGGATTTCAGGCTTCGGATTGTTGGTAAGGTTTAGATTAGGTTCCTTCATCATTTAAAATCATAACCATCATTCTAACTTGCGGATTTTTACTTGCAAACACGTTCGTGGCCAAAGGAGAAGGAGAACGTGTGGCGTAGATCCGTTCGTGGCAATTTTGGATGATTCGATCGACCTAGGACGTTCGAGAACTCACCTACAGTAAGGCAATACCTTTCATACTATTATGGGTGGTTTAAGGGCGTCCGAAACTTTGGATTTGAAACAAAACATTAAAATCAAACCTAAAAACCCCGATCTGCATGTTTTCTAAAATCCGACCAAAGCTCCTACTTCGAGTGTTCAAACCGAAAAACTCAAAACTAGGATTTTGATCCTACGATCTTAAGCTACGTTTTGTAAAAATCTCAGAGATTTTCATCGAGTCCTGATACCCCAATTCGTGTCGGACATTATCTGTGATTTTAAGAACTTGCGAAAAACTGACAGTGCACTTAATTGAACTTGATGAGCATGTTTCTATTACTTCAAGTCTAAACTAATCTTTGTGATTTGAACAAAATTTGTATATAATCATGTCTAGTATGTGTCCACAAAATTTCAGAATTTTTGGAGTCCATTTGATGAGTCGAAAAATCGGATTTTGAACGTTGTGTCGAACCTGAATCCTGACAGCATATTGTTTGTGTAGAAAACTTGATTTTTGACATGTTTCCCCTCTTTATTCCTAAAAACTCGAAACATAAAAGTTGTTCGTTAGGATGTTTTTGATATACTGTGAAAATTTCAGATCAATCGCCTTTGAATTGAATTTTTAGACTAAAAAGGCGTAAACTGTGACAACGAATGGTTTTAACTTGTGAGATTTTAAAATTTCTAAAAAAACGATCAAAACCTCGTTATTTGATAAAGCTATATTTTCGAAATTCCCGTTACACTAAATTTTAAACGATATCGGTTCCATAGGTAGGGGGTGAGTGCTCTGCAGGGTGCCCCTCCATCCTTTTCTCTGCGTGCCTATAATGGACGAGAGAAGCTTGAATGAAAAATTATGCCAAAACGGCAATGTATTTGGGCCTACACTCTAGGGAATATCCGTAAGGGTTTCCCGAGGCTCCGGAGTGGTACTGGGTATGGCGGATAGGCTGCGGCCGCCGGGCTACTGGCTAAATGAAAAATTACGAAATTGGCTGCGGCCGCCGGATCGCCGGCTAAATGAAATATTGTTGGGATGGTGGTGTAACGGGAAAAATAAAAAGACTTAGATTTTATTTATTTATGTCATTATTATTATGTTTTAAATACATGCCCATGCTTAATTCATTATTTATGCAATTTGATGTGCCTTTAAATTTTGAAATTTAAATTCTTACTTTTAAATTAGCAAATAAAATGTTTTTATATGCAAGACTAAAGCATGATTTTATTTATTAAACTTAAACCCCTTTATTGTTATGTTATTAATGATTTACTCAGTATTTTATAATACTGATAAGACTGTTGCTTTCCTTTTCTTTCAGAGTATTACGAGAATGCATAAGCATGTGCATTTGGGGGAAACTCTTTGGAACATTATTTTATCGTTTTTCTTTAGACATGCATATCGGGCCTGTTTAACCCGAGTTTTGGCCATGTCGGCCTTATTTTAATTTCCGCTGCAACTTATTATTACTATCATGTGTGGATGACATTATATTATTATTTTTAAATAATTCCGGACTTGTTTTTAAACTCTTTTTAATACCCATAGCCTCGCATCTCTTTACAAGCTCAGAGAATTCGTGTCTTGCTAGGGAGGTGTGGCGGTAGCATCCCGGCCTTGGTTATCAAATCTGGGGTGTTACAATTGGTATATGTGATGAGGTTCATTGATATATGTGATGGTTATATTTGAATTATGTGTTGATTGAGTCCATGGTGATGGGGAACACACAATATGCATCGTATGCATACTGCATTAAAGCAAAATTACATTATTCACAATGGAGTAAAATTCATACGAATTCAAAACGTTGGGTAGTGGTGGTGGTGTAATCATTATTTTTCTTAGAATTTTAGTAGGACTTTTTACATACGCACACACAAAAGTTCATGTGTCCCCTTATTAAACAATTTATGCTATCAAAACACAATTCAAGAGAACACTTTTGCTAAATCTTTACAGTATCTTAATTGATATAGAACACATCCTTAAAATTAAAAGACTGAAGCCATATTCATATTTATTTTTTGACGTTTGGGTGTATAATATCAAGATAAATTCAACACAGTACTACAGTAGTGCATCAACCCACCAAACACCAAACACACTGTTGCATTGTGTGTTGTTATGATGCTTTCTGTGTGCTGCTAACATTGATGAGTGTGCTGTCAAGGTTCTTGTTTGGTATGTGCTGGAATCGATGACTGTGCACAATACTGCCATCATGCATAGAATAAAGTGATCAACTATGTGTGCTGGAATCCATAAAATACTCTACATTGATTGTGTGCATATTTGTGCTATTATAATAACATTATACCTTATATAATATATTATAGAAAATTCCTATATAGCAATATATGTGCAATCGATGTGGTTCCTGTGCTGGGAAGCACATGCTGGAATCATTTCTAGCCCTTATATTAAAAGTTATTTAAGTTGTATGGTATAGATCACATGAGGGTAAATAAGTAATTGATTATATTTATATTTTATTTTTTTCACAATTTAAAAGTTTGCAGACATTTTCAGATTCCTCTTGGTAATGATGACACCGGATAATCATTACTGCAGACGAAAGACAATTGGAGGAGAAGACCAACCCTTCATAGACAATGTTGTAATTTCATTAACATTTTGTTTTCAATTGCATACCATTTTGCTTTCAATTGCATGCCATGTTGTTCTACCTTACATAACATTTTGCCTCAACTTTATATGCAGAAGTAATATTCTAATTTCATTAACATTCTATTTTCAATTGTATACCATTCTGCTCTACTCACATAACATTCTGCCTACTTTATCTACGCAAGTTATGATTTCAATAACATTCTGTTTTCAATTGATTATCATTCTATTCTAACATCATAACATTCTGTTCCGAATTATTTAAGCTATAAACCACCATTCAGTTTTGGCTTGTATATAACTACTGTAACACCCCGGATTTGGTCACCCAGACCTGGACGCTACCGCCACACCTTTCTAAATCAGACACGATCAAATCGAACTTATTTAAAAAGATGCTAAGGCTAAGTTGTACCAATACTCAAAAATAATTTAAAAACCATTCAACCAATGCCCGAAGTTAAAGTCATAGTTTATCTATCATGCATAATTAAAATCAGTGCGGAAGCTAAATAGGGCCAAAACACGCGGCCAAAACCATAGTCCAAAGTCCAAAGTTCCAATGCAGAATTTAAAAAAAATTAAAAACGCGACAAGTCTCGAGAGAATAAAGTCCCATCCCATCGTGCAAATACTCACCCGGCGAAATCTGTGGAAATATGGAAATAACAACTAATCAGTACAAAAGGTACTGCGTAAGTTAATATACAACACAGCGAATTTTAAAAATTCTAGAAGAGTATATAAAAATAGAATTTTTAATTTAAAAAGACGAATAAAATAATTTACGAAATCTCTTACACTTGCCATACGAATATTCTACCATTGTTCGTTATGATCGAGGACACCACATATGCCCTTTGGGACTAACACCCACAAGGACTCCATTTCATAATAAGGATCCTAGGGACGTAACCTTGGGATCAACCTCTGGGACTCGTACCCACGAGGGTTGTGAAAGCAGTGACCCTATACAGACCGCTCCGGAGCCCTAGATAACCCATACGGATACATCTAGGAGTATAGACTCTTACAATCACTAATAAACCATTTACCATAATTTCCGTTTTGGCTACTAGAGGGGGCAGCCCAACGAGCTCCACCTAGTGTACTTACCCTCAAGAAATAACATCGGGCATCCCACTCGATCAAAACTCCCAAAGTTTCAAAATCCACTTTTTATCATTATCATAAAATAACTACATTCCCAGAATATATATAATTCCACACGAGTGAAAATAGTTTTGAAAATCACCCCAAACACATAACATGGATTTCACCATTTTTAAATAAGAATTTGAAACTGTGGCAGTAATTCGTTTTGCTTTTGAAAATGTAGCAAAAAAATTTTAAAAATTCCAAAAACTTTAAAGAAGCTAGGAAACACCAAGATGGAAATTTTTATAGAAATAGGCATCCTCAAATTCGGACTCTAAATAGACCAAATATTTCGATTTCAGAAAACCTTGATTAAAGGATTTAAAGTGTTTCAGCGAATTTGACCACAGTGTGATTAAAAATCCATAACTTTTTCGAGAGAGTTCCTAAAATCATAAAATTGACGGAGACATTTTAGACACAATATGGAACAAAACTCATGAAGACAATGAGCATAAATAACAACCATAGGATGATCTAACAAGCACCACAAAACCGAACTACATGAAAATTCAAATCTGACAGTAATTTATAGCAGAAAACCAGATCGGATTTTGGGCATCAAATCAACTCCAAAAATTCTGAAAATTTACAAATCTCATATTTAGAATGTTAGGAACAATTTTCATTTAGAAAGATTTCCCAAAAATGCTCGGATCTAAGTCAAAAATGTGAGACAATAGGAACTAGTCATGGAAAACCCTAGTTGACAGATTTCATAAGGGTTGGAAATAGATCTATATCTCGACTTATACTCATCCATAACTTCTAAAAGATGATGTGTATGATACTAACCTACCTTCCAAGAGATTGAGATAAAAAATCCTCAAATTCGAATCGTCCAAAAGTGATCTCCACCCGCGAAACAGACTGCTATCCCCGAATGAACCTATAATTGGATTGTTGGTAGAAATCCTTAGTTCTAGGGCCTCATCATGGAATCTAAGACCATGGAATCGGATTAGAATCCTTACCTAACCGTAGGAAAATGGACTGGAAGCTTGAATCTCACTTAAAGCCTCTGCCAAGATGAAGAACAACCACACTTTCTCACCAACACTCAAATTTCGGATTAGGGAAAAGGAGGTGGTTTTGGGGTTGATTAAGAGTTGGAATGGGGTGATTCAGAGTTCCAAATGAAACCTTAATAAGTCTTGGGAGTGTAGGGAGCATTATGGCAATTTAAAGCTCGGAATTGGAGCCTCCATAACTCCCCTTTCATCCCTCTTCCCACCATGGTTCATTTAATCCACTCAAAGTTCATGTATCCACCAATTTCCACTATGTAGGGGTTCTACATCCATCCAAAACCGTCCCAAAGGGTCTCAATACGTTTATGAATGTCTGAGGAAGGAATTCCAATCGATTGGAATCACCAAGCATTGAAAACCGAAGTTAAAATGCGTTCAAACGCGTTGGGGCGCTGCAGCCGCAGCCAGTGCACTGATGGCGCGCCAACGCGCCGCGGCCGCGCGGCCACCACCAGCGATCCCCTTTTTTATGATTTTTATTTCAAAAATCATAGTGTGAGAATTATCCGAGGTCGTTGGGATAACTCGATAAACTTATCCAGGGTCGCGATCGTCCGGAAAATATTTAATTCTGCTCTCTCGGAATTATTTCGGTTTTGATAATTAAGTCCAATTCTTTAATTTTTTTTGGATTTAAATAATCGACGTCGATTTCTCGGTTATTACAATTACATTTTGTTTTACATTACTAACCTTTTTTTTTTGCTTTAGATCCCATTCTGTTTCAACTTTACTAACACTATGTTTTGCAACATGTTCTGCAAGGGCCTAAAACATTATCTCCACTAACAACTCAATTTTCCCTTTTTCTCGTTTTGGTTATTTGTGTTTAATTGATAAGTTGCAATCACAATCTTACAGATCTAGAATTCCAGTGTAAAGCTACCCTAAACCCTAATAAATAGAATTAATGTGTATTAATACAAATCCAAAGATACTACCCGAGAAGTTTTCATTTTCATATAAAATGTTCTAATTTTATTAACATTCTTTTTTGAATTGCATACCATTATGTTCTACCTTATAGAACATTCTGCCTCACGTTATATGTGGAAGTTATGATTTAGCAACATTCTGTTTCCAATTGATTACCATTCTGTTCTAAAAACAAAATATTACTTCCTCCGTCTCACCCTTTTCGTTACGGATGAGTTTTTGGCACTATTCACTGTTTAACTTTGATTCGAATTTTTATCATAGCTACATAAGAAAAAATATAGTCAATTGAGATCTTGTTAGATTCGTCTAATCTTGTAGTTCTAGACAATCAATTTTTCATAACTTTTCTTTGTACGTAATTTAAGTTATTAACCGTTAAAAATGTGCATCGGCATGCGTGTCGGATGCCTTTGTAACAAAAACAATGAGACGGAGGAAGTATGTCGAATTACTTAAGCTATAAACCACCATTATGTTTCTTCTCCTCAACAATGAAAGTTTTTTATTTTGCTCCACTCATCTTATGAGATAACCGAGGAGAAACATTTCAAATTCAAATGTCCATTTTCATTAGAAACTCGGCGTATTCAAGCATATCCAGGAAAACAATGATTCAAATCTTGAAAGAAAGTGAAAAGAAATCATTATGATATAGTAACAGTTTTATACTCCTATTATTTAAATTAGCAAAAGACAATTATCCCTACATTTCATATAAACCATTAGATTAATTTTGTATCTAACGGCTGGAAGTCTACTGGAGAAATGGGTTCCGGTATAGGAACTATATCGATGTGCAATGACATGCCCCAGCACACCACTCTCACATATACTTTGCACTTACAATGCTGTCATCATGAAAAAAAATAAAGTATGCAGACTCCATGTGCCGTAATCCACGCATATACCATTCTATTATTTCCGTGTGCTATTTTAACAAGTTTTACAACCATCACTAGCAGAATTCAGAACACAATATTCATATGAAGTATTAAACAAATAATTTATGTGCTCATTTCGACTACTGCTAAACTAACAGGGGTGAAAATTTCTCCTATGATTATTGGCGTGATGCACCCCCTGGCACTGTGACTTTCTGCGTCATTGAAGAAATCACATCAAAAGATCATATGCAAACAACACACACAATGTAAAAAATCAAATTCCGCAGATGTCGTATTGTGTGGCTCCTCGTTGGAAGATTCATCATCGACCTGTGTATGGCGTCAGCATCATCATCGGTGTGAGATTTTGATTCCAACACTGCCATTCCCGGCACACCGTTCCCAATGTCAATGTCTTTTTATGATGATTGTCGGACAATGGTTCCATGTCATCAACTGGAGCTGCATTGAGGTGAACATCATATGAATAATGAGGATGCTAGGTCGATGGTGATGATTTTTTATGTTTCATTTCGTAGAATTGTTGGGGAGAGCCGCCGGCGTATGCGGATTTGGTTGTGGGGATTAGGTTTTGATCAATCCGGTTTCTGTAATGGCATAACAATTGCCAGCAGGTGCAGGCAGCGTTAAAATGATGTGTAGCCCTTTGTAAAGTGATGTATAAGCCTTATAAAGTTATGTATAGACGGTAGTTTGTTTTTCTATTAGTTTTTTTGTTCATAACCTCCATCCATCATTTTTTGATACTCACTCATCATTTCATATACACATACTCATCACTTTTGAATGTGCCAGCACCCAAACAATTTCCGGTTTTGGTGTGTAGTGATTAGGCCTCATCACATCAATCATATCATTAATGCTGAGTTTGGGTGTTTATGGCAGGTCACAAACATCCCTTACATAGTGGTTACTAGTAGTGGAATGTAGATTTTTAGAATCCTTAATTTTTGGTCGTTGAATATTGTGGTTACATGCAGCGGGTGATGGATATGTATTTCTCAGCGGGTGAGGTTCATGAGCTGATTCAGCTTTGAGCTGAATTCTTAATTTACAATAATTATGTGCTAGTTTTAGTTTATGGGTATTATTACATTAATTAGATTGCATGCTTTAATGAATAATTTAATTTAGGTATGTAATCTTTTATAATTTAATGTATACAGTATTGTTGGGCCATTTCTTTCTTGAGGATATTGTCATTAAAATAATCTTTTTTGTGCAAATGAGTAAACACCCCCTAAGTGATTCGTACAGTTGGGTCATTCCTTTAGTTGAGGATAGTGTCATTTAAATCCAACATACTTTCAATCGCATGAACTTCCCAGTAGTATGTATGTACCATAGACATAAACGCTTATATGTGTTGTGTATATGATATGTGTGCTTGTTTTATATTATACTTTCTCTATTTTTTTGTTTGCTACGGACTTACCGAGCACGCAGTTCAATGCATATTTTAAATCATTAATAACTCAAATTCGGTATAAGTAAAAATTTTAAAAGTTCGATATTTAAAAAGTACAAGACGGGTGAATCTAACAAGATATCACTTGGCTATATTTTAACATGTATAACTATGATAAAACTTCCAGTCAAAGTGATTGTGTAAATAGTGTCAATTTCACTAATGTAGCGATCTTTAACAAACGGAGTAAGTATATAGTATGTGATAATTTTATTTAAATGAATGAGTTTATTTGTGCTAGTTTTTACTCATATACGTGCTAAGGTTATATGATAAATAGGGAGACGAGTGCCAGGAGTAAATGAGAAGCAAAAGATACTATTTATAGAAATGAAAACACACTTACCAACTTTAAAATATTAAATTTATAAGTGATTCATACTTGCTATAAAATACTTCCTCCGTTCTCAAATATTGTTGACATTTGAAAAAAAGTTACTATTCATACACAGACTTCTACTTAAAGTTTTATCATAGTTATACAAGTTAAAATATAGTCAAGTGAGATCTTGTTAGATTCTCTCATCGTGTAGTTTTTAAATATCGAACTTCTAGAATTTTTACTTGTACCGAACTTGAGTTATTAATAGTTTAAAATGTGCATTGGACTGTGTGAAAAGTTGGTTTGTAATAAACATTTGAAAACGGAGGAAGTACTAAAGTACATGTCATAGATGCATATATACATGTGTGTGTGTTGGGTTTATATAATGCGTGTGTTTATTTTATATTATACATGTGATGGTTTTATTTAAACTAAGGAACTTGTTTTATTTAATATGTTTGAGTTTTTGTTGATGAATGTGCTGAACAATATGCATGTATATAATGAGTTTATCTGATGCGTGTGCTTGTTTTATATTATACATGTGATGATGTTGATGAATGTGCTGAACAATATGCATGTATATGATGAGTTTATCTGATGCGTGTGCTTGTTTTATATTATACATGTGATGATGTTATTTACATGAGTAAAGTATTTTTATTTAATGTGGGTGTGATTTACCTTTTACTCCCTCCGTCCTACTAATTGTGTCTCATTTTTTTTTGGTATGTCCCAGTACAATTGTCACATTACCCTTTTTGGAAATAATTAAATATTTTAATTACCAAACCCACTACCATCACGTCATATTAATAAATAAATATATTAAAATTTCAAACATACAATTATCACATAACACATAATAATCAATTAAAAAGTCAAATACATTACAATCACATCACATAAATTCATAATTTACCCTCACTTGAAACACTAATCTACCTCTACATTAAATATTAATAATTTCCACATAAAATACCGTGCCTAAAAGAATTATTAGTGGAACGGAGGGAGTAACATTTTAGGGTTTTGATGTGTCGGCACATTGACCACATTCAATTATCATTAAGTGACCATTTATTACTTGTATGGTATCTCCCAAACAAACGGAAAGATTGGGATTATTTATGCAAGGGAAATTTATAACTCCCATAAATGGAGATTTACGGAAATGGCATTTTTCCACCTCCAATCTACATAGCACATGCAACACCAAACTCCAGAACATTCAGCTTCTTGCTGCATTTAAAGATGCAGTACCCTAACCGGTCCCTTTCTCAGCATCCTAACCCAACCCCTTTTTTGTTATATTTCCTTAGGCTATCATTATCCATGACCACCCCAACCACTCAACCATCCAACCATCTCATTATTTAATTAATTTCTTTCTCCTCCAACTCATCATTATTTACTCAACCCAACCATCCCAATTTTACATACTTTATTAATAACCACCCAACCATCCAACCACAATATTATATATAATTATTTTAATTTGTACAATTTTAAACTATGTTGCAACATAAAAAAAAAATTAATGGATATATTATGTATTTAACAAAAATATATCAATAGTGGTCTATATTTGTAGAGAATGAAAAATTATAAAATTTGGTATATTTTAAAATTATAGTATTTATTTATTTATATAAAAGATATAATCATTTTATTATATGAATTAAAAAAAAAATCACTTGACCAATAAAATTGAGACAAGTGTCTCAATCCCATTGGTCAAATGAAAGAGACCAAGTGACCAAGTGGCCAACCTTCCCAACCCAACCACCATTGATTTTTCTTTTTTTTTTTAAATAAATGATGTGGAAGGTTGGGTCTCCCATTAAAGATCATGGATAGGGATGGTCTTATAGATGCACACTACGGACTCATTACAAATTACAACAATGCCATTACAGGCACGAACAATTGGTCTTATGGTAAGAATCGTAGCCCAGTTAGTCAACACCACATTAAAATTCGACAGCATCACATGCTAAATATGGAGATTTAGCACCCTATCTAAATATTCTCTACCGAATCTTAAATCCAAGAAAGAGGGATGAATTAAATTCAGCAAATCTAATCAATGGCTGGATCTTTGTACCTCTTGAAAATATTTTCAATATCTGTCTGCACTTCAGGTGGCAAAGGCCTCTCAGTACTAAGAAATGCATTGATGTCTTCCTGTAATTGTTCCATCGATGTCGCACCTATTATCGAACTGGTAATAAACTGTCGGTCTCGTGTAAATGCAAGAGCTAACTCGACAAGAGTTAGCCCATGTTTCTGTGCTACTTCAGCATACTTTGATGTTGCTTCCTGGAAGGCAAAAGATCAACCACGGCGTTATGATATCTTTGAAGCGTTAACAGAAAACATAGCCTTTTGGATCCTGATTCTAATATGAATCCCCATGCACAATACAAGAACAAATAATCCCAAAAAGAAGGGCTTTCCTTCAAACAACATTTATCTTATCGCAAACGGTTTTCAAAAGAATCCAACTTTTATATTCCATTCAGTTTTTACCCGTATTTAAACTCATTCAAATGTATCTAGACTCCATTCATGCCAAACCAATCTCTCGAAGGGCAAAAACATCACTAAAATACCACGACTCAAATATAAATAATCATAATATTTTTGAAATATATGGAGTTTAAAATTTTCACCATTGCAATAAACTTAGATAAAATCGAAATAAAAGAATTTGGCATAATCTAATTGTTGGAGAAGTGTTCCTTAAAATATTGCAGTATGAGATACAATACAAGACATACAAGGAGTTGCGATGCATACCTTAGCGTTAGATTTATTGTATCTTTCCATATAGCCAGGGAAGAGGGTTAACCTCCCCCTTTTTGCATCTTCAGAATTGGGGTCAAGATACTTCCCAGACAATGCTCCGCCTCCAAGAGGTGAATAAGCAAGTAGGCCAACATTGCAGTTGTTTGGATGGCACACTTCAACAAGATCAACTGCGCAACATAAATAGAAGGCCATAAGCCTGAATCAATCCAAGATGATTTAACCATAAACATGCTACAGCTTTCGCACCATTCGTAATTTGGTATCATATACAAAAGCGTCATTTGAGATATGGAAAATGCCACTCTCTCCAATTCAAAATATAGAAAGTTCTAAGGCTATACAAGCCTGTTGCGAAAATAGCTATTAAGGGGAAAAAAAAAAAAAAAAAAAAAAAAACTGAAGGTAATAGTGCAGAAATTGGGGGGAAAAAAGAGCAATAGTGTAGCAATGAAAGCCTTGAATACCAGAAACATCCATGAATATTAGCTTTAAGAAACATCAAATATTTATGAAATGTTTTGAGATGTCTGTAATCTATTACGAATCGGAGAGGATATTATGTTTCCTGTTTTAGTTTATATTATCCATGTCTCCAATTTCAGATGTTTCAAATTCAAGTCCGATCATTCTCCATCGTCAGAAATGCATGCTAGCAAATCAGAATTTAGGTGTAGATTTATCCATGTCTCCAATTTCAGATGTTTCAAACTCAAGTCCATTCATTTTCCCTCTTCAGAAATGCAAGCAAATCCGAACTTCGGTGCAGGAAAATCACTATTACCATTAGAATTACACTGATTTTGAAATAGTACCAAATTACCAATGACGTGAGCAAACAAGCTGTCCGTGATTTCTGATTTCTATACTCTGGGTAACAGGCAAGAAGATCTAATTTAGAAAAGAAGGGTATTTGTAAGGTAGATAAGTTCCATGTGAACATTCAACAATATTATAAATCATCAACACTCTAGTGTGGCATTGCATCATTTGCATGGTTTGCTTGTCTCTGTATAACTCTCAGCCTCTGGCAGCAACTGAGGTGGACTGAGTCCATAATTGAAGACTAATGAACCTAAAAATCAACACAATCTTTCTCAACATACTTTACCCTCACTTTCGTACACCTTTCAAAACTTCCCAGTGTCATATGTCCCATAAGTACTTCAAGACCAACATGTTTAACCTAGGTGTTCTTATGCACATTTTCTATTGCTAATATATAAGAGACCCTCAAGGTTTCGAAGATTGTGCAAGAGTGACAACAAAGCAAGCTTAAAAGGACATGTTGATCTCTGAAACCACATTTAGGCAACTCATAGAGCTATTAAATGAGCCGAGTACCAAGTTTTTGTACTGAGCTCAAGTTCTTAATAAGTCAAGCTTGAGCAAGTATGCTGATAGAAACAGATTTTTTAATAGTAGAATAGAAAAACCCTCCAAACGGGAGAACCCGCTGGCCAGCTTTAGGCTCAAAACTCTAATAAACTTCTCAATAATGTCTCCAAAACCCTAATAACCATCCCTTAAATACTAACATAAGAAACCCTAAAAGTAAATAATAACTACTAATAAACCCTAATAAACTCAGGCCCATAATTGGGCCTAAGCCCAATTTCTTTCTTCCTAACAATTCCTCTCTCCTTCGAAACTACCTTGTCCTCAAAGTTGAAATCTGCCATCTTCCCCTCCTCTTGCATTGGTTCCGTTAGATGGTCTTGCTCCCCAGCTTCCCTAAATTCTGCTTCGCGAAAATCCAAGACCTCATTCTCCTCTGACAACAACACTCCCAATTGGACGAAAAGATTGACATAAACCCAACTGTTTGTTGTCAACCAAACGTTCAAAAGGGCTGCCCTTGAAACGCGTATCAAATCTTGCCACCAATGCCTGCAAGAACTCGTCCCATGGAATTCCCGGCTTCCGCGAGCGAAACCACGTGACCCAGTATAACGTTGCATCCTCCATAGCCACCACGGCTAAAGCCACTTTCTGTGCTGCCGCAATCTCATGAATTTCAAATTGTTGATTTGCGCGTGCTAGCCAACCAATCGGATCAGCCCTATTAAACGTCGGCAACTGCAACGCGAATAGTTTCCCACTCGGTGTCTTGACTTGAAGTTCTGGCTCCCCTGCTAATTTTGTTGAAGTATCGTCATCCTGGTGATTAGAAGCTAGTTGTCGAATGGCTCGGGACATCTCAGCTAGGGTTGTTGTGATTACAGTGAGCTGCGCGTACAGTGAGCTGCGCGTTCACGGCCACCAGTTCTTTCATCTCTGCCTGATCCGACTCCAGACGATCCATCTTTCCGTGGTTGAACGCGTCATGATACGGTTATGAGGGGATCCGGCAGGTCGGACCAAATTGATAGAAACATATTTTTTAATAGTAGAATAGAAAAATCCTCCAAACGGGAGAACCCGCTGGCCAGCCTTAGGCTCAAAACTCTAATAAACTTCTCAATAATGTCTCCAAAACCCTAATAACCATCCCTTAAATACTAACATAAGAAACCTTAAAAGTAAATAATAATTACTAATAAACTCTAATAAACTCAGGCCCATTATTGGGCCTAAGCCCAATTTTTTGCTTTCTAACATATGCTAATTAAACAAACTTCTTAATCGAGGTTGAACTTGACTCGATTCGAGTTTTTCAATCTCTAACTCAGCTTATTAATCAAAAAACGAGCTAAGCCCAAGGCTTATTAAGTTTTTCAAGTGTTCTTTTAAAATTCATTTATGAAATTAAAAATAATATTCTTAATGAGCCTAAACGAGCTTAATCGAGTCGAGTCAATTTGGCTCAGTCATTTTATGAGTATTGAATGAGCACAAGGTCGAGCATCCTCTATTATTTAACATTGACTGCCATCACCCTCCTAGGGCACCAATGTAGTATACCGAGTGACTCGCAAGAAACAATGCTCTCAAATACTACCTCTGTCCCATTATTTATGTCTCACTTTCATTTTTATTTGTCCCAACATTTATTTCCCATTTTCATTTTAGGAAATAATTAAATAATAATCATTACATCACATTAATAAATAAATATATTAAAATTTCACATTCACAACCATCACATCACACAACAAATAAATCAATTAAAAGTTCAAACCACTACAATCACATCACATAAATTTTTACTTTACCCTTCTTTAAATACTAATTTACCCCTAAATTTTTTTTGATAAACAGTGACACTGATGTGTCGGCAAAGGTGTGTGGGAGCCCAACCACACAAATTACAAAGGGGGATAAAGGGAAGGGATAGAGGACCGGGTGGGGATCGAATCCCCAACCTATGGTTGAGAGACCGGGGACTTGACCGCTAGGGTAAGTCCCCAACCCCTAATTTACCCCTAAATTAAATACTAACTTACCTTTAAATTAAATACTAACTAACCCCACATAAAATTTTGTGTCCAAAAGTTTTGGAACACTATTACTGAGATTGGGAGTATAATCTAGCAAACAGTTTGTCGAGTTAAAGTGTCTTTGAAGAAGGAACATACTCATGGTGCATGAAACAACCTATAGGATTCTAAGGTGCTTTTCTAGAATATTTTAGTCGTCCAGGCCTAAGGGTTATGTAAAAATAAAAGATAAAAAAATAAATAAAAATAAAATTGAAGGTATGTTCATCCCCATATGGCTACAGAAGGACTTTATGGAAGATGAGCATTCTTCTGACAGTTCAACAAACATACAGATATTTACAGGACACCAATGTTTTCATTGTATTTCTGTTGAGTTACAGTCCTAATATACGATCAGCATTTCTTCAAAATGCAGATACATTTTTTATTATCTTACTTAGTATTGAATTCCTTCTTTTTCGCACATAAGTTTGCATATTTGATGTAAAATTGTAGCTAACATTCAATACGAAAATAATCATTTTGCATGACTAAAAAGGACAGTTGAACAGCATATTCAGGAACAAACATTTATATCTTTAAATCCCCTTGATTAGATAGGAACTAGGAAGATAACTCACTCTCAAACTTGCACCTAACCAGCAAACTGTAGTTGTTCTGGATGCTGACAATCTTTGGTAGGCCTTCAGCTTTTGCTGCATGAATGAACTCCATTACTCCATATGATGTTTCATTCGACACACCAATGTACCTCACCTGTGTGAAATTGGGTCACCATAAACAAACTTGCCACTAGAGCAGGAAGCAGAGGGTAGATGGAAACAAGATGACCAAAATGAAAATTCCGTTCTTTGTATCATCTTAAAAATGTATCTGTAAGTAACGTATCTACTTCATGACTGGAAATTACAGATATTTTCAGAATAATTCATCAAATACATTAATGCAATGTGCCTTCTCATTTCATTAACAAGATTGGCATGTAGTAAATATTGAGCCCATGTTATGATTATTGGGGAAGTATGAATATGAAAGTCTGATGCAATAAAATAGGCATCCATTGAATTTGATGGTAGATAAACTTTGTAGTTTTTTTTTTTTTTTTTTTGGGTGGTAGATAAACAAGTTAAACCAGTTTCTATTGCATCCAGAAAAATGTTAGCAAATTCCATGCCCTCTTAATGTTGTTAACACAAACATAAGCCAAATATGACGTAATCATTCATGATAGGATGATGAATGGCTTGCAACCACAACAACAATATGTATGCACCTTCCCTTCATCGATGAGATCTTGAAATGCCCTCAGCTGATCCACAAATGGCACACTTGGCCTCCAATTTGATGGATCATAAAAGTATTCCCCAAATAATGGAACATAGCGGTCTGGCCTGAAAAATAGACACTTTTATGAAAAACGTACGACTAATTATTGTGTGTGTCTGTCAGTGAAAGCCAATTATAATAATAATAATAATAATAACAATAATAATTATAATAATGATAGTAGTAGTAGTAATTTAAAAATAAAAAATAAGTACTGCAATATTTCAGTTTCACGTACTTCATTATTTTGGGACAAGATTTCAACTAAAGCAAAAGCTTTAACATCTTAGCAGTTGACAACTAGAAAATTAAAATTAGTCCAAAGCTTATGAATGGAACAAATGAAAGGAACAAAATTTCACATATATAGGGGGGTAAGTAAATTGTCTTTACTTAGTACTTACATGTGCAATGGATCAGTAACAAGAGATATTATTTAGAAGTGTGAATATTTTCAGCAATTGTTTTGATGCCAGAGTGTATCTCCATCTAATACCAATTGCCACAGCTTTGAAAATGACTGTAAGTGGTTGCTTTTTTACATGGCATGCAAGTACTTCCCAAAAGACTTCAGAGTAGTTTCGCAGCAGTAAAATTTGCAGTGAGAATAATTTGGTTGGTTATTCTACCACTTCTCTCCTGTTTCACCCTTCAGTCTTTTCCCCCATCATATTTCAGTATGGCCACATACTCACATGCCATGTTATTAGAAAAATCAATTTAACAATAAGGTGAACAAGTAGAACCTTGAAATATGACAGAATTCCATGTAATGAGCACCGATCAAATATAGATTTATATTTGAGATTGTTGGAATGAAGGGGAAACAAACAAGAATAATATAATACCTTACCCCTCGGATAATGAATAAATAACTTGCTAATTTACCAGGTGCAGATTGTACTATGGTTGATTCATTGAAACACGATTAGCAAGAAAAGTGAAATTCCAAATTGCCACAATTAAAGCCATAAAGCTTTTTACATGTCAAGAAACAGGGCATGGGAGAGGCAAGAACCCCCAAAGTTTACTGTTAGGTGCACAACACCATCAGCTATGCTGAATAAGCACATCATGATAAATATGAACATATTTCAACAAAGACATGTCTAGTTCAGCACTGAGGTATGTATAATTCAGTTATCAACCTCGTAATTTTAATCAATGAGTTATAATTCAGCAATGAGACATTTGCAATTCAGCAATGATATATACATAAGACTTGGCATATTAAATTATATTAAACGATAAGGTGTATATACTTTGGCAATGCATAATTTAATGATGGAGCATATATGATTCAGCAATGGAGCATGGGTGATGCATTGGTGGATATGTAGCATGACAAGCAGTCATTCAGCAATGTATCCGAACGCAGAAAAAATAAAATAAAAATAAAAATTGCAACAAAGAATTAAGCTACCATCAATCTAAGAAGATTTCAATGAAAACCAACATAATTATCCTGACCATCAAAATAGATTGTGAATTGTTGGTGAGTTGCAACACGCAGTCACACACCACAAATCAGGTGATTCAGCTAATAAAAAAAGATTTTCAATTCACACTTGATTAAACAAGTTGTCTACACATTGCAGGAGAAGAAGAATAAGTTGAATAACACAAAAAAAAAAGTTATTACCAATGTATTTGTAGCAAATCAATGTAATCTGTATTAATCCGTTTGAGACTTTTCTCAACACTTTCTTTAATATTAGCAGCATCAACTCGCACAATGTCTGCATTATCCCGTATATATCTAACTCGCTCTGAGTAACCGGAAACTTTTGTGGCCAAAATAACCTAAAAATGAAAAGTGCAGTAGCTTGCAACTCAGCAAAATTGCTTGATCTCAATGGAGGATAAAGACAGGATTGATCAAAAAAAAACATATGTATATCAGATACATAAAGCATGAATTTTGGAACCACAAATATGTGCCAATATGTCAACCTCAAAGTGAGTGTCATAGTTATTATCATAATGTTAGGTTTAAGTTCAACTATAAATAAGGAAAAAAAAAAAAAATACGGTGAAGGAAGTTTATAAAAATTAGTAGGAAAACCATCACAACAGATTCAACACCTGGCAAGATTTTGTGCTCCAAATTTTAACAGTGGCATGGCATATAGTTGATGAGTCATGAACAAAAATTCCACTCCTAACTCATCAGATAGTGGTAGTACTATTCCCTGATTATTCTCACACTAAGAGAAGAAAAAGGAGGAGATAATAGAAAAGGAAAGAAAATTTCATCCAGCACAAAAGTAAAATTTAGAATAAAAGTCTAGCAGAGAAATTGCTTTGGAGTACCTTGTCTCGAGGCTGAGACTTCAGCCAGTTTCCAATGTACAGATCTGTCCTACCTTGGGTTTCTTTGCTGACGGGGACTGGATACTTAATGGAAACAGAAAATACAAAAGGTACACTAATCAACCTTTTTTGGTCACTAATAATAAAGTAAACATACACCAATATGGTTCAAGAATTTAATGGACAGTAGAAGAAATAGATTCAACTATGGCAGACTCAAACATTACTGATATTCGATCCCCAAAATCTTCTAAACTCTTGAATGCTCTTACTACCATACATACCAAATAATGTTGAAATCTAATTACTTTCGTTAATGATGCCACCAGAACTGTTTCAAAATATTGAAAACATGTAGAGAGAGAATAAAACCAGCTAGAAAATGAGTGAGGCCCTAATCAAAGAAATCTGATTCAAGAATAATTTTGGGTAAGCCATGCATTTTGATTAACAAAGTATTCGTTAGAAAACTAAAATATAACATGGGGTAATAAAATTTATGTGAAGCTGAAACAAGAAAGTCCTTATGGTTGGTTTGTCATGAAATCCACATCTGGTTCTCAACAAATTGCCACCAAACATGTTTACTCGGCTGCACCAAAAATGCCTTTAACGTGGATTCATAAAACTATAGCTACTACGAAGATCCCAATCTCAATATGCAATTCCATTTTGGCATTCTAGGTGAACAACAATCGCAATATGCAATTCCATTTTGGAATTCTGGGTGGACAATACTTGCTCCAATTTCAAACAAGTAATTCCAATTGCAGCAAGTCTAGATTCTAGTTTGATACAGGTGCTAAGAGAAATGTATATTGAAGCTGACCATTTCTGCAGTGTCTAGGACATTAATCCCACGCTCAAATGCGTAACTAAGCTGCTCATGAGCCTCCTTCTCTGTGTTTTGCTCCCCAAAGGTCATCTGTAGTAAAATGAATGAGAACGCATTAAGTCATCAAAAAATTTACCTCAATTCCGAGATTATAAGCACGACGTCAACAAAGATAGAGAGAAACTCAGAATTCCCTAAAAAATGTTTAAAATGATAAGGAGTTCATTTGTTGAGAAAATGGAATTATAAACAATAACTCTAATGAAGACAATACAATTGCAAGTTGCAACCGAAATCGAAATTTAAAAATATGCTCACAGTTCCAAGCGTAATTTCGCTGATGAGGAGGTCGGAATCGCCGAGTCTCCTGTACTCCAAAGCATTATCTTGGCGCTTTTTGCTGAAAACAAGAAAAGTGGTACTGGTGGTCCTCTTCCCATTGGCTAGCACGAGGAGAGGAATCCTCAACCTAAGGGATGGCGGCAAGAAAGGCTTGAGAAGAAGAGTGGAGGGTTGAGGGTTGGACGCGAATGGTGAGATTAGAGATGAAGCCATGTAAATTTTGGAAGTGAATCCTGCTATTGCAATGGTGCATTGGCCTACGGAGATAACTATGAGCTAAGGGATTACGGAGGGAATACAAACCACGGATTTTATGGATTTTGAATTAATAGTCCGTACGCGGATCAGCCAAGAGTGAGTCTTGATAGTGTGTTCAGCACAATTACACTTGCTGTGCGAAAGGGATTGCGGAGGGAATACAAACCCCGGATTTTATGGATTTTGAATGAGTTAATAGTTAATTTAGGTCAAGTAGTCATTTCCAATAACCGTCCATAACAAACCACTTTTGTTCAATTTTAGGCCATACAGATTTTTTAAAATAATAATTGAGACCACCTACTCTTCTTTATTATATTTTGACCCCATCAGTTGACTTATCAACTTTTGCCCTTTTACACTTTGACCCCAAACTTTAGATTTTTCATTAAATTTAATCCAATAACCGCCCATCATGCTTCCGATAATTAAATTAAGCACTAAACTTCATACCTTGGCTTTGACCGCCTTGCAGTCGGGTTTCCTAAGCTCCGGGATTTTACGGACTTCCTCCAACCACGCAGCCGCGACCGATGGTTCACCGATTCTTGGCTCATTCAGCAACAAACAACACAGTCCTATTTCGTTTCCTACCTTAGGACGTATCAAGATATGAATAAAAAGTTTTAATAATATTATCGGGGTATTTGGGATATTTGGAAGCCTGGATTTTACTGAAGAAATATTAAAAATATTATTCAAACATAATTTCTCCTAATGGAGAAGACAGACACTTAGTTCCTCATGGAGGATACAAGACTCTTGGGGAAATACCCCATGCTTTTACAGACTCGAAAGGAAATATGCTGAAAGGAAAATATTACAAATATTTTGAAGAGTTGGGAGGATTTTCGATGCCTTCCATCTACTTCAAACTTCTTCATTTATAGGCGTCCGCGGACTTCAATCACGGATCTCAAACACTCTTTAATTTATTGTGACGTCACTGCGTTCGTCACTTGCTTTGGATTCCAGCTGGTTACATTATTATCATGCTGTATTATTGTCCTCGGGTCGCATCTTTTTTGTCAACTTTCCACCTTCTTTTGTCGGCCATTTACTGCCAACGACTCTGAACTTTCTTTGTCGGCTTCCAATTATAAAGTATTGCCGACACCTCTTTTTCTCTTACATCCAGCTGTTCTTACTTTGGCTTGTGAAAGTTTTTTGGACGTTTCTTCCCTTTGTCCTGTTCGGATCCGGATTTCTTCTGGGTTACCCGGATCTTTGTACCGAATAGGGGTTTTTCCTATTCTGCACAATATGGGCATATATGGTTATCCCATTGGCCAACATGCATCATGTTGCATGCCTTCTTTCTGGTAGACTCGGTTGCTGGCAACTTGTTTTCCCAGATGAGTAACCTCTTCTTTTCGAAAGAGGTTTCCGCAAACTCTGTGCTTTTCCCTGTTAAAGAATTAACCAGGAACGATCCATTTAAATTGTTTGAGAATATTTTAAACGGATATTTAACCTTTTCCATCTCGGTGAGACAGGCCCAGAATCCCCATGCTCGTCGGGTGGAGATTTCATCTTCGCTGATTGAAGATACTAATGGTGCCTTCTCATCCATAGATTTAACTCTGTTGAAGGCAATCATATCAGGTCTCTGTAATTTAATAAATTGAAAGACCGGATAAGAACCTTTCCCGACTATTTCTGGTGCCGCTGAGATGAACTTAAGTTCCAGAATATCTCCTCTTTGCAGGTGCGGGTTGTTCTGCCATGATTCGTGCACCGCACTACTTATCCATCCCGGAAGTTTTTCGATTTCCGGAAACCCTGGTGATGTAGTATGAACAGATGCTAATGCTCCAAAGTCATACCACTTTCGAACCTCTTCTGGTTTTGATCCCTCGAGCATCCATACCCTGTTGTATCTCGTGGATGTCTCGATTACTGTTTTGATGAGGTTAATTCCCTTTTTGGAAACCAGTTGTTCCCATTTTCCTTGGTAGTCCAGCCAGGCAGTAGATAGGACCTTCTCATCTGAATTTACCTTAGAGGTGCCTGTCATTGGCCTAAGGTTAATTTCTTCTTCTTTTACCCCAGAGGCAGTAGGTTGACTTAAACTTTCGGAAATGTGACTTTCCTCTTGCTCAACATTTTTGTCGGTATCCAACAATGGTTCCTTTGAAGCAGTGCTTGAATCTGCTTCTTCATATGTGACCACTTTAGCTTTTTGGGCACATTTCTCTTTCTTTACCAGGGAAGCTGACGCTTTCCTGATTGGCTCTAATACTGTTTCCCATAGTGTTGTCATTGCTATGTGGGAAGCTCGTATATTGTTGCGGACCATGTCCACATCGCTCTGTTGTATTTGGCCAGCTGCTCGTGCATTGATCTCGAGCTGTCCAAAATGCTTTGATAGCTCCTCTAGGTTTTCTCTGAGGTGCCTGAATCTCGTAATGATGGAATCAGCTTCAAATGCTTCCATCTCTCGTCAAGAAATCTGCAAGAACATTTTCATGAGATTTTATAACATCAATATCATATGTATAATATTGACATTCAGCTTGCCATCTGATAATACGAGCTTTTTCAATTTTTGATTCAAGTTTATTCTTTTAAAAAGCCCTAACATTAGTATTATCAACTTTTAATACAAATTTCTTTGCAAGTAAGAATAAAGGCCATTTTTTGAATGTTTTCCATACTGCAAAGAATTCCTTCTCGTTAATATGCCAAAGTTTGGCTTGTTGTTCAGTGAACAACCCTCCTGTGTATCTACAAGGTTCTTGACCCGTAGTTGTTTTTCTCATGAGCACTCCTGCCCATCGAAAATCATTGGCGTCTGTGTAGACTACCAGCTCATCCTCATCTTGAGGTATCGCGAGTTTTGGCAAGCTATTACAAACTTGCTTTAGTTCGCGAATTCTCTTTGTATGGATTTCTTCCCATTTCCATCTAGAGCTTTCAGTCTCTTTCAGAAGTGGTCTAAAATCCTTTCTATATTTTGCAAGGTCTTTTATAAACATACCTGCAAAATTTACAACTCCCAATAAACTCTGAAGTTGTTTCTTGTCCTTTAATATGTCAGGAAAATTGCGGATTTTCTCCACAATGTGTTCCTGTAACTCTATTCCTGCTTCATCAATTTGAACTCCTAAGAATTCAATTTTATTAGCAGCGATTGTAGCCTTTTTCTCAGAGAGAACTAGGCCTTCCCTGTGACATGCATCAGAAAATATTTCAAGATGTTTAATATGCTCTTTAATATTTCGAGATGCAATCAGAATGTCATCTATGTAGACGAACATAAACTCTAGATAATCCTTAAATAGATTATCCATCTTTCTTTGGAATATCTGAGGGGCATTAGAAAGCCCCATTGGCATAACATTCCAAATATATTGCCGTTGTGGGGTAGAGAATGCTGTGAATTTCTTCGACTCATTCTCCATCTTAATCTGATAGAAACCAGATTTGCAATCAAATTTAGAAAACACTTTAGCACCTTTGATGCAATCAATTAAGTGTTCTCTACTCGGAATGTAATATCCATCAAACTGTATTATTTTATTAATACCTTGATAGTTTATTACCAACCTGGGTTTACCTCTTTTTATTTCACCATGATTTCTTACCAAGAATCCAGGGCTACTATAAACTGAGACTCCAGGCTCGATGAGTTTAAGATCGATATGCTCCTTGATAATTTGCTGCATATCTTTCTTATCCTGCATATTCATTAAGATGGGTTTGTATCGAACATACTCATATTTATATTGTTCTTTTACCTGTAGAGTAGCTTCGATCTTGTTTTTATCCCACCATGCCAGAGGATCCTCGTTAAAGTTTCTCTGGATAAGTCTTTTGACATTTTCGAGGGACAATTTAGTTTCCCCATCAATGTCTAATGAAGCTATATTCAATAATTTCATTTCTTGCATTGCTTCTTTGAGGTTTATAATTTCCTCAATAGAAGCTTCATCGAATCCTTGCTGTCTAAAAGACAACAAAGCCTTACCAAACTTTCTTTTATCCTGCATTTTTGGATGGGTTAGTTTGGCATCATTATCACCACGTTTGCTGCAAAATAATATAGGCATTAATCTGTTGAATGCCTTTTCTCTGCGCAACACCTGTATCTCATTTCCACAACTTGTGGTAAATATTAACAGATTTCTTTTGTTATCTTGAACATATTTTGTAATGGATTGTATAAAATTATTACCTAACAAAATATCCGCTCCTGTATCATGAAAGTAAATAGGAGGCGTTTTTACCTTATACCAAGGCGTACCAAATGCTCCTCCAATCATAATATTGGCCTGTCGAATACCCTTATTTAGTACTAAGATTTTTTGGGAAAAATCTCTTCCTGCAATAATGGGTAATGATTCCATAGCTTCGCTAGGGAAAACTCCTGGTTTTGCCGTGCAAATACCTGATCCTGAATCAATATAAGCTGCAAAATATTCCGACTTATATTGTTCATATATTATCCCTACTGAGATATAAATGGAAAATGGGCTTGTCATTTAATTCTGATGGTGTGACCCTTCTGATTAAATTCTATACCATTATCCTTTCTTACCCATGGTTTATGATTTTCTAGAAAACTTAATCCCAAAATCATAACCCCATTATCTTTTCCGGCGGTACCTAAGACTCTGATCTCGTGTCCTGCAATTTCAATTGTTCCTTCATAGGTTCCAATCGATGGCTGTTGCAAGTAGTATAAATCATCACATGGAAAACGGTTAATCTTTTCAGTGATGTCAAATATAACTCGTATTTCTTTCCATCCTTCAGGGCATTTAATTTTTATATTATCTACCCCAATGGATTGAGGAGTTAAATCTTTGATGAACTCATTTCCTTTATATGCCATAATTCTATCTTCCGAAAAAGACATACGGCTTGCATACTCAATTCTAGCACTCGTTGATCTGTCTAGAATTGGATGATCTCTTATCTGTATGTCTACTCCTCCTAACCTTGGAATCTGGGTAGGATTTGGAGTCATGACTTTAGCAAATTCCTTGAAAATTCTAGGAATTTCTATATATTCTTTCCTGAGAAATAAGTCAGAATGATGACTATTGGAAAGCGCATAAGAGATTCTATAAGTTATAGAATAAGGCCTATTCCCTTCTTTCATCAGATCTTTTCTTTTAAAATCCTGATGAAGGGTTAGAACCCTACTAAAATCTTGGTCAGCTAAGTTATACGAAATTCTGGGATGTATGTCAAACATTAACTTCCCAGCATATAAATTTCCTACCATAGTTCCAAGAAGACCATCTCTAAGGTTATTGATTCTTCTATCAGTGACTGATAGATGTAATTCAGAATCAATGCCTTCTTTGAAGGTTGCCTTAATTACTACTTCAATGGCCCCTATGTGGATCCATTTCATAGTAATGGCGATTTCCTCCTTCATTCTGCTTAATTCCTCAAGAATTTCTTCTTTAGGAATTAATTGCATATCCATCACATTACAAGTAAGTTCCATAGGAATTGCAAACTCACCTGCACTTACCTTGTAGATGATATTATGTCTTCTTTGGTTGAGTCCCATCTGGTTAAGAACTCGTCCAATCCCGCCAATTGTGAATCCGTCATATGGGCTGAGGTTGGAATCTTGTCGCATTATTCTTTCCATGGTTCGATTCGAGATCGTCATCCTTGAAAAGAATCCGGATAGGTTTTCAGTTGTCTGAATCATGTCCTCTTCAGTCAGACTCGGTTGAAGATCCATCTGAATATGAGTCCGAGTCACTTCTTAATTCTTCCTCGTAGATGCTTTCATCGGAGGGGATGTCTTCAAACTGATAGACTGGTACCAGCTTTCCATGGTAGACCGCTTCCACGATATCCTCCATGGCTTCGTACATTCGTACCTCACGATTCTGAGGGCAATCGGGTGAGATATGACCTCTGGCTCCACACTTCCAACAGTTGCAGTCCTTGAAACTTTCGTTGGCTCGGGTATGGGCTCGTCTGAATGTTCTCTTGGACGTCGTTTTCCCCGTGCTCCTTGCTGCTGAGCTAGTTGAACCTTGGGATGAACTCTTCGTCGTTCCCGTTCTTTGTCCAGTTTTGTATGATCTGGCCTTGCCCTTGGACCACCATGCTCTTCTTCTTCGGAATGGAGGTCTTCTGAAACTCCTACTGTATGAGCCTCGACTCTTCTTCTTTCTCCTCTTTTCTTCTGATTCTCCTATAATTGTTGGAAAATCGTTATTTTCACAGCAAAGAGGAGTTCTTTTTATTTTACCTCTTAATCTCTTGATGTTCTTTTGGGCTGCTGCCTGTTGACACCATTCTCTGAGCTTATCCTTTAAGAAGGACATTCTTCGGGCTATTGAGTCCACTGTACCAGGGGGTACTATGTACGATTGGATCAACATTTCTCTCCATGGGCTGCAGATCTTTGCAAAGAACATGGGACATGCTACTTCAGCTGTCATCTCACTCCGAAAATAGTATTTACGAAACCAGTAGATATATTCGTCTACTGCGCAAATACTTCTTAACTCCATACCCAACAGTGCTTCGGTATAGACTTTGATTTTTTCTGTTCTCTGTTCTTCAAAATAACCATCTCCTACAAAATGGGTTTTGAATAAGAGGCCAAACCTTTCGCAGATTGTGCTTTTGGATTCTCCTTCGAGTATTTGCTCTTTTAAAGCAGCCGTGGAGTTTTTCCAGCCCAGCTTCGCCGATCCTTCGAGACTCAGTTCTATTAATCGGACAAAGTTTTCTTTATCGAGATCCAGGGTGGTTGCTGCAATCTTCATTGAAGCTACCCATTCATCGATCAGGTCTTCGATGTTTCGGAAGTCGATAACGTCGAGGTTCAGTGTTATGCCATATGGATTTAATGGTTGCAACATCGTCTTGGCCCACGGTGTGGATTCTGGTGCTCTACTCGGGTTCCGTCCTGGGTTTCGTGTAGCATTGAGATGCACCTCAGGATACCTGTTCATGTGAAAGTCTGTACTTTATCTCATTGGGACATCAGGCGGTCCATCGTGGGTCACGTTGGATCCTGATTCTTCCGCATAACCCAATTGAAGTACTTCATTGGGTTTTACATTAACCAGATCCATAATCCCAAGTTGGGAAAATGATTCTGCTAATTCTTGTAGATCTGATAGATCTGCCCTGGAAACACTCATTTGACTGTTTTCAGGAGATCGATCATAAGCTCTTCTTGTGATTTCTGCTTTGGAACCATGGTTGCTTTACCTTTTTGGTGTAAAGCTTGTACTGGTCCAAATGCATCTCTAATATTGGCTTGGTTATTCTTGGAAGATCCAGGAATATCCTTCTGCCTTTTCTTTATATCCGAAATGTCAAATTTCAGATTCAAAATCTCTTTCTTTAGATCTTGAAATAATTTCAAGATCTCATCTGTTGACTGATTCAAGTTATCTATTTTTCCAGGTATAATTAATACCCGGTTACCATAATCTTGAATCGTCTTTTGGATTTCTCTTAAGTCTTGTGAGAACTTAGAGCTATTCGGATCAATTTCTTTCCAGTCAGTTCCTTTCATTTTTATGAAAGATATTTCTTTTAATAAAATCTTGTCTTATAGACAAGTTCAAGAATTTCCTTGGGAAATTTCTATTTTTTATTTCCGAAATTTGGAAATAACATGTTGGTTTCAAATTAATTGAATCCATTAAATAATTAAATCTTCTCCATTAAGAAATAAAATATTATAAATAATATAATTAATATGTTCTTCAATAAAACCTAGGCTCTGATACCAATTTTCATGCGCATTAGGAGTCATTTGCATAATGAATAATTAAGTATAATGAGAAGGGACTAAAGTAAATAAAGTCAAACTTTCTTGGGGTATGAATGAAATAAAGAAAAAGTTGTTGGGTTCCTTTATTAATTTCAAATTGGTCCTATGGCCTAAATTTTACAAAACTGTGTTTGTTATGTCCTGTTTTCATAATTGTAAGTTGTTATGGCCTAAAAGCGGAATAGCCTCCTCGTTATGGCCCTTTTTAACATTTAACCCATTTTGAATTAATAGTCCGTACGCGGATCAGCCAAGAGTGAGTCTGATAGTGTGTTCAGCACAATTACACTTGCTGTGCGAACCGTAAGAATTGCGAGTTGGAACTTTGATAGTTTTACATTTTAAGTCTATCTTACCCTTACCCTCGTCCTCTATGGGAGCAACACGAAATCCTCGGTCGGTGCTTTAAAAGAGCGGTGTGGGTGTGGGTGTGGGTGTGATCTAGATCTACGATAATGTAAAATAAAAGGCATACTTCGTATGTGCCATTTGACTTCTCTTGTTTGATTTATGTACACCATTCAATGTACTTTTTCAACCGTTAATTTGTCAAAATACATAAAACAAAAAATTGTCTAAAATATATATATTCTAAAAATACATGATTATACGATTCTAACAAAACTCAACTCGATTATTTTTCCTCAAATATAGACTTGTAATAACATTGAATCAAAATTAAACAATGAACAATGTCAAAAAGTCAAACAAGACAACTTAGTGTGATGAAGAGAGTATATATAATAAAGGGAAGGAAGTAATTTTATTGCTAAATTATAAAGAATTATAAAATGTAAATGCAATAATTGGACAGATATGTGGTTTTGTGAGAATGGCTATTTTTTGCCCTGCGATTGCCTGCCTACTGCCTATTGCCACTTTTCGTGAAAAGCTACATTTTAACATGTCCGCAAATTAAGCCTAGCACTTCAGTGGCTCAAATACTTGTCTCCATGAATGTTTTCTTCCTTCCATGGACGCTATATTCTTTCCCGCGGATGTCCTCCCTCGTCCTTGCGGAAAAGTTCTTCCCCAAACAAAATTCTTTTGTGGATTTCTTCTCCTATTGCACATGTTCATCTGTTTCACGAGTCTAATCTTCTTATTAGGATATTTTTATTTATTTTATGTGTAATAAATTGCCCCATCTTTTAGCCCTATTTGGGTCGTTATCTAGGCCTTTTTTTCTGAAAAAGATCAACAATTAATTTTTGATTTGGAGGGAGAAGAAATTGCTCTGAATCTCAAGGTGTCCTTAAAACCGTCAATTTTCAAGATGGTTTCAAATCTTTGGAAAAGGATTATTCCTTGTTATTGGGGTAGTGTAAGGTCATATCATATCATTACTTTTCCCAAAGTAATGTCTTTTTTGCTCTTTCATTCATGACCCCTTTTGGCTATAAAAATTCCTTTGGTTATATTTTCTTTTCATCAACACGATCATTCTACTTCCTCATGATTATTCTTTACCAAATCTACCACTCCCATCATGGATGCGTCTGTTTCTAGTAATCTAGATTTCCATGCATAGCATAACCTGTAATCCGGGCTGTTATAGAAATCTAGATTTCTATGCATAGCATGAACTTAACTTCGCTCTTTAATCCGGGTTGTTCTAGGAATATCATGTATTTACCCTTAAATGGATGTTCTACCATACTAAATGAGGAAAAAGTAGGTGACCTGGATGATATATTATCCTTTTTTTGTTAGGAAAGTGTCCATCAAATCATGTTTGCTGGTGATACAGCCAAGGAGTGTCTTGTTTGATGGGTGCTCACGATGATAAGGGCATCTGATCACCGGAGGGGATTATTGTAACACCCCGGATTTGATAACCCAGGTCGGGATGCCACCGCCACACCTCCCTAGCAAGACACGGATTCTCCAAGCTTGCTAAAGAGATGCAAGGCTGTGGGTATTGCAAAGAGTTATAAAACAAGTCCGGAAATTACTTAAAAATAATAATGTAATCTCATCCACACATAATAATAATAATAATAAGTTGCAGCGGAAATATTAAAATGGGGCCGACATGACCAAAACTCGGGTTATACAGGCCCGATATGCAAGTATCATAAAAACGACAATTTAATGTTTAAAAAGGTGTCCCCCAGATGCACATGCTTATGCATTTTCTCCATACTCTGAAAAAAAAGGAAAACAACAATTTTATCAGTATTATAAAATACTGAGTAAGTCGATCCCTAACATAGCAATTAAAGGGGTTTAAAAATTTTAATAATTAAAAACTCATTATTAAGCATGCATATTAAACATGTAATTTGACTAATTAATAGACAATAATTTAATTCACATTTTCTCATAGCTAAATGAAATTTGAAAATGTTAATTTAAAGCATAGGCAAAATTTTAAAACATGGCATAGTAAATAATTGAATCGAATGAGTAAAGACGTAATTTAAAAATAAGATAAAGTCCTTTAATTTTTCCCCGTTACACCACCATTTCAACAATATGTAAGTTATCCGGCAATCCGGCGGCCGCAGTCAATTTAGTAAGTTTTTGTTTAGCCGGCGATCCGGCGGCCTCAGCCAATTTAATAAGTTTCCGTTTAGCCGGCGATCCGGCGGCCTCAGCCAATTTAGTAAGTTTCGTTTAGCTGGCGATCCGGCGGCCGCAGCCAATATAGCAAGTATCAGTTAGCCGGCGATCCGGCGGCCGCAGCCAGTTTCGTAAGTTTTCGTTTAGCCGGTAGTCCGGCGGCCGCAGCCGTATCCGCCATACCCAGTAACACTCCGGAGCCTCGGGAAACCCATACGGATACTCCCGAGAGTGTAGGCCCATATTTCATCGCCGTTTTGGCATAGTTTTTCATTCAAGTATCTTGTGTCCATTATAGGCACGCCGAAAAAGGCTAGAGGGGCACCCTGCAGAGCACTCACCCCCTACCTAAGTATCCGATATCGTTTCAACTTAGTGTAACGGGATTTTTGAAAAATATAGTCTTATCGTATATCAAGGTTTCGATCGTTTGTTTCGAAATTTCAAAATCTCACAAATTTAAAGCCGTTCGTTGTCACAGTTTATGCATTTTTAATTTAAAAATTCATTTGAAGGCCGATTATTCCGAATTTTTTACATTATATCAAAAACATCCTAACGAACAACTTTCGTGTTTTAACGATTTCGAAATAAGGTGAGGAAACATGTCAAAAATCGAGTTTACTACACAACCAATGTACTGTCAGGATTCACTTTTGACACAGTTCAGAAATTTGACTTTTTGACATATCAAATGGACTCTAAAAATTCTAAAATTTTGTGGACACATACTAGACATGATTATCTACAACTTTACTTTACATTGCAAAGATTAGTTCGGACTAGAAATCATAGAAACAGGCTCATCAAGTTCGGATACATATGCTGTCAGCTTTTTGAAAACGTTTGAAATTACAGTTTATGTTCGACGCGATTTGAGGTAGTAAACGTTGATGAAAATCTCTGAAATTTTTAGACAACATATCTTAAGGTGTTAGGATCAAAATTCTAGTTTTGCATTTTTCGGTTTGAACTCTCGAAGTAGGGGTTTTAAACGGATTTCAGAAAACGCGCGAGTTGGGGTTTTTAGGTTCGATTTTTACGTTTCGTTACAAAGTCACTAATTCGGACGCCCCTAAACCACCCGTATTGATATGGAAGGTATCAACTTACAGTGGGTGATGTCTAGGACGTCTCTGGACCGATCGGGGCACCCACGCTTGCTACGAACATGTCCAAATTACTCCGTCTCCTTTCCGTTGGCCCCGAAACAAAATCAAAAGTAAAAATCTAGGGTTAGATCGGATTTTCGGACTTGTAAAGATGGAAGAAACCTTAGCAAATACTTACTAGCAATCTGGAAACCTTGAATCTTGGTTCCACGCTCTTCCTTGGTCGGGTTTCGTCGCCGGAAAGTGATCGGAAAGTCGTCGGAAAGTCAAGAACTTGTGTTTTTGGTTTAGGGGGAGTTTTGGATGAAGAGAAGTGTTTGAAGACTGAAAAGGTGGATAGGGATCAGCCAATTCTCGGCCTTATTGCCTTTCCCTTGGCTGGAATCCAGTTTCCAAAGTCGGGGTCGTAAATTTTGGCAAGAAATCGCCGAAATCGCGCAATTTGCAGTTGGCAGCTGCTGTGGCGCGGACCGCGCGGCTCCGGTCTGGACCGCGGTCCGGACCGGGTGGTGCGATTCGTCGGGTCCTTTCCTCATCTCTTTCGGACTTCTATCCTTCTACATTTTCGGGCTCGATTTTCCGGGTCATTCTCGGATTACGATTCCTATCTTAGATTTATTTCGACTTAAATTGATTTCGTGTTTGAAATCTTAAGTCCGTCGGTTTTGGATTTGTCGGCTTCTAATTCGTTGTCTTCGATTCCCGCGCAACGATTTATTTATTTAAATCATTTTCGACTTCACGGTTCTTGGAGTTAAAATTCTCTTGCTCTTCGAATTTAATTCCAATTCTTTTGCCTCGATCCATGGAATATCTTCGGATTTCCTTTCCCTCTTTTATTCCATTTTGAATTTAGAATTTATCGGTATTTGATTTCCGAGCAATAATTTATTATGATAAATTATTTTCTTCTTCTCGGAGATATTTCGACCTTGATTGGATTATGAAATAAATTTTATTCCTTTAGACGCCGATAAAAATCCCGGGTATTACAGTCTACCCCCCTAAAGATTTAACTTCGTCCTCGAAGTTGCGCTTTATCATCTCACGAGTTCGGGAATATTTTAATTGAGTGATTGTATTATTGAGAGTTGTTGTTTGTTATTATTTGACTGAACCCAGAATTGAAATTTCCAAGTTGCCTACGTATCCCGTGAAGGGATCAAGTCATTACGTAGTTCAAAACAATTTGAATTTGTTTATTCGGGGTACAAAATATTCGGGTCGGGCTCAGGCTCAAGAATATATGTCTACGTATTATTACGGGGTATTACATCCTCTCCCCCTTAGGACTTCAATTATGTCCCCATAACTGCCTATACGTTATTCTGGGGAAGGTTCGGGTATTGTTACCTTCGACCCCCTTCTCATTGAGCTGGTAAGTTGACTCGATCGTCGTCGTCCAATCGTCCTACAGTTCCTCCTTGATTTCCTTGCCGAGCGTTCACCAAATCTAGCCTATTCAAATCTTCTCGCTTGTCAATGTTTCATTTCATCTTTTGTCATAGTAAAATTCCTCTGCAATCTCCTAACATAGTTTTGCCTCCAGCCACTAATGGACCCTCTTGCAGGCCCCACGGCTTCTCTTCCCCATGACTTGGGCACGCGTACTGACATAGCTTCAGCATGTGAGGCGTTTGATCGTCTTCTTTCCGCCCAAACCGGTCCACTTTCAGCTGAGATGGTCTCTGGACTCTATGACCTTCTTAGCGATGTCAGCTTGGTCCCTACTTTCATCGAGGATGTCGGCTTCTCGGATTTCTCGGAGGTTATATCCGATTTGTCCCTTTCTTATCCTTTCTATAGCAGTTCAGCGGATCAGTTCGCCCAGGATTGGACATTTATTGATGATCTCGAGGCACAGCACCACGAGGTTCGCTCACAATTAGAGGCTATTCTTCCTCAGCGCGAGCAGCTGTCTACGAATCTTAGGGTTGAGGAGAGTTAGCAGTCACAGTTAGAGAGTACCATCGCACAGGCGAAGTGCGACATTGAGAAGGAGAAAGGTGTTATTGCATAGGCGGAGCGTGTTATTGCGGAGGCGCGACGTGTTAACTTAGAGAAGCGCTGCACCATTATTGGGGCTACAGATGAGCTCACCCTACTTGAGCCTGAATTGATTAAGTTGTCTGATCGAGCTATCGCTTTGCAGGCTGATCATGATCGCTTAGCTGCAGATGATCGTGATTTATCAGCTGAGTTATCGAGAGCCCGTCGACCCCAGCTATCTGCTCGTGCTCGAGGTTTTGCTGCTGCACTTCTCGTCTGACGGACATCCTTGGGCGCACCCATGATCAGTGTGCCATCATGCGTCGTCGCATACTAGGTGATGGGACGCTACCTCCCCCTTAGTAGCTGGCACTGCTTTTATTCAGTACACTATTTTGGGTCAGCTCATCGGCCTTGTGGTGAGCACTTTTAGTACTCTTGTTTGTCGCTTTTGCTACTTCTTTGGCCAGCTTTGTGATTGGCCACTTATGATGCACTTATGCTATTTATTCTGACTCCCAAACTCATGGATAGAACATTTTGAGATATTTTGCATTTATAATATGTTTGTGTTCTTGACCATCGATGTCCATTAACTTGTATGCACCATTGAGTAGTCTTTGTGTTACAATGAATGGTCCTTCCCAATTTGGGGACCACTTCCCCGTCTCGTTAGCATGTACACTTGAAGGCAGGATCACTTTCCACACTAGATCCCCTTCGCTGAAAGTCTTGCTTCGAATCTTCTTATCATAATGCTTTGTCATTCTAGCTTTTTGACGTCGGATACTTTCCAAGGCCATAAGCTTGTCACCGTCAGCAGTCTCCAATTCTTGCAACATGGCCTCTTCATACTTAGATAAGTCTAAGTGATGTTGTTGGCCACCTTTAGAGAAGGAACTGTTATTTCCAAAGGCAAAATAGCGTCATGACCATATGTCAAGTAGTACGGCGTGAACCCTGTAGCTGTGGACTTAGAATTTCTGTAAGCCCATAGGACCTCTGACAAGGTCTCATGCCACTTTCTTGGTTTCTCGCCTACAGCCTTTTTGATCATACTTATCAGGATCTTGTTGGTGGCTTCAGCCTGACCATTTGCTTGGGGGTAGTATGGAGTAGAGTGATAGATGCGGATCCCAAACTGTTTGGCGAAAGCTATAAACTTTTCACCAGTGAACACCGTACCTTGATTGTAACACCCCGGTTTTTGGTCACCCAGGTCGGGATGTCACCGCCACACCTCCCTAGTAAGACACGGCTTCTCCGGCTTACTAAAGAGATGCAAGGCTAGGTATTTCAGTATTTAAAAATATTTAAAACCTTTGCAAACAACCCATACAATATAGTCTCGAAAATAATAATATCATCATGCAGCGGAAAAATATTTAAGTATAATATTGCAGCGGAAATGTAAATAAGACCGACATGGTCAAAACACGGGTTAAACAGGCCCGTTTATTCTAGAGTCTAATGCAAGAATTTAATAATAAAGTTTCGCAAAAATATAGTTTCCCCCATGCATGAATGTGCTCATGTTTGTTCCACATACTCTGTAAGGAAAAGGAAAAATAAAAGGTTTGGTCAGCACAACTTGCTGAGTAAGCTAACACATGCATGATCGTAGGGTTTCAAAGCCATTAATTTAATAATTACATAAAAGCATGATTATAATCATAAATAATTTAATTTAATAATATAACCAATTCTCATAATTTAAATCATGGCACTAATCAATAGTACATTTAGCATAATTTAAATAAAAGCCATAATTAATTCAAATAAAGCATTTAATAATTTAAAAAGGGCAATAATTAAACATTTAACTATCCCCATTACTCCCAAAATTTAGTATTTCAAGTATTTCACGATTGCATCGCGATATCAACAAGTTTAGCCGGAAACCGGCGGCCGCAACCGTATCTGCCATACCCAGTACCACTCCGGAGCCTCGGGAAACCCATAAGGATATTCACGAGAGTGTAGGCCATATATCTCATGCCGTTTTGGCAACATATCTCAAAAAATTTCGCGCGGGTCACCATCGTCCATAAAAGCACGAAGTGAATCGTTAGGAGGGCACCCTGCAGAGTACTCACCCCCTAATTTTAAAGATCAAGTTTGTAAAGGGGATTTCCTAATTTCAGATTTCATTTATTTATTTCAAAGAGTCTTCTACTCGTTTAAACCTTAAAGGCTAGTTTCACCGTTTCAACAAGATTTCAAGATTTGACTCGGTCAACCACAGTTTACTCTAAAATTCATTAAAAATCGAGTTTAATTCCAAAAGTTCTGAAATTTTACCACTGACTCGGAAACAGCGATATGAACAACTTTTGTGTTTTAATTTTTTCAATCCGAGATAACGAAACAGGTCAAAAACATCAATTTTCGTCATATCATTAATCTGTCATAATTTCGTGTACAGCAGTTCAAGATTATCAAGATCTACTATAGCAAATCAACTCCAAACTTAATGAAATTTTACAGAGACCTTCTTAAGACATTTTTCTACAACTTTTATGTTCGGCTAAAGATCTAAATCGGCTTATAACTAATGTCAAAAACGTCATCAAGATCGGACCTAAGTTCTGTCAAGAAATTCAAGATCCAATTCCAAGCAGTTCGGTTTCGGGTGGATTTCATATATCAAATCATCATGAAAAATTCTGAAAATTTTACAGGAAATAGATATAAGTCTTAGGAACGTTTTTTGTTTTTTACATTTTTCCGTTTGAAGACTTTTAAGGGTTCGGAAAAATTAGGCAAAACTGTTGCGCCGGTAAAAAGCATATGTTGACAAATTTTGAAAGTTTCGATTAAGCTTTTAGGTTAAGTGTTTTAATTACTCCCAAAACCATGTAAGTGTCAACTTATAGATTCGTAGTCGTCCGGGATCGTCGAGTTCGGAGGCGTGGCTTCCAGTCCACCGTTTATCCTTTCCGTTCGTTGGGTTCTTCGTTCTAGATCCGATTCGGGGTGTAGAAATAAAAAGAAGAGAATTAGGGTTTCGTTTTTGAATTAAAAATGAGATGGATGAACGGATCTAACTTACCACGACGCTGGAGATCTCTCAAATTCGTCCACGGCAGTCCCCGCTCGGTTTTGGTGCCTCCGATGACTTCCGGATCTAGGGTTTTGTGTATAGAGAGTATCGTAGGGTTTTGAAAAGTGTTCGGGGCTTTCAAGAGGTCTTATTTATAGGTAAACATGACCTAGAGACGTCCAAGGTCGGCCTTGGGGAGTCTTGAGCCGAAAGGTGTTCAACCGAAGTCGGAAAATCCGGATTCGGGCGAGTGAATCTCGCAACCGGCGAATCTCCCCGTTGGCGCGGCCGTGGCGCGCCTTTCCCCTATTGACCGTGCGGCCACCGCGCGGCACTCGCCTGGACTTTGGTACGGGCGGGTCGTGCGATCCGTCGTGCCTTTCCTCCTCTCTTTCGGACTTCTATCCCCCTATGCTCCCGGATTCCGATTTCCGGGGTATCTTCGGGTTCCTATTTCCTCTCTAAATTTTTACTCGGGTCTAATTGCATGTTTGGACTCGAATTCTCGAGTTCATTGGTGTCGGGTTTCGGTGTACATTTTATTTGTCTTTATTTAGTTCTTTTTATTTAATTAAATTCCTTTAATTCCTTTTTAAGTTAAATTTCATTTCTCATTTCCTTATCCTTATTTATTTATTTGCTGAATTTATTTATTATTTATTTATTTTATTTATTGTTTATTTATTTAATTATTTTTTTTATGTTGCAAAATTCTCGGGTATTACAGTCTACCCTCCTTAAGAATCAACTTCGTCCTCGAAGTTGTGTTTCGGCTTCTCTCGTGCTAAGGTCTTTTGTTTATTTTATTACTTTGTGACTTAACTTAGAATTAAAACTTCTAAGCTGCCTACGTACCCTATGAAGGGATCAAGCCATAACGTAGTTCAAAACAATATGAATTTGTTTGTTTGTTTACAAGAATGCACGAAAAATACATGGTATGACATCCTCTCCCCCTTAAGATTGTAGTTATGTCCCCATAACTGTGTCGGTGTCGGTTTGGAACAATGTCGGGTAGCGTTTTCTCATGTCGGATTCTACCTCCCAAGTTGCCGTCTCACTTTCGTGGTTCGACCAAAGAACCTTGATCATTTTGACGGTTTTGTTCCTCGTTACTCGCTCCTTAGTGTCCAGAATTCGCACTGGGACTTCTTCATAAGTCAAATCCTCATCGAGTTCGATTACTTCCGGTTGAAGTACATGTGTTGGGTCCGGCACATACTTTTTTAGTTGTGAGACATGGAAGACATTATGAACTTGATCTAGTTGTGGCGGTAAAGCCAGTCGGTAGGCCAAATTCCCGACTCATTCTAGAATCTCGTAAGGTCCTATATATCGAGGACTCAACTTTCCTCGTTTGCCAAAGCGCATCACCCCCTTCATGGGTGATATCTTTAGCATGACCCTATCTCCCACTTGAAATTCTAGGTCTCGTCGTCTCACGTCAGCGTAACTCTTCTGACGGTCTTGAGCGGCTTTCATTTTTCCTTGAATCACTTTGATTTGTTGAGCCATGTCTTCGATAAGTTGTGGTCCCACTACCACCGACTTATCGTTTTCTTCCCAGCTCAACGGGCTTCGGCGCTTTCGTCCATACAACTCCTCAAATGGTGCCATGCCAATGCTAGCATGGTAGCTATTATTATAAGAGAATTCGATTAAGGGTAAATGGGATTCCCAATTTCCCTTAAATTCCAACACGCATGCTCTCAGCATGTCTTCTAGTGTTTGGATTGTTCTCTCAGTTTGTCCATCCGTCATTGGGTGGAATGCGGTGCTCATTTTGATTTGAGTACCAAGAGCTTTTTGTAACTCCGTCCAAAAGTGAGAGACAAATCTACTGTCTCTATCGGAAATGATGTCATGTGGTACTCCATGTCATCGTACCACATTATCAATGTAGGCTCGGGCCAATTGGTCAGTAGTCCACGTGTCCTTCATCGGGATAAATATGGATGTCTTCGTTAGCCTATCCACAATCACCCAAATCTTGTTCATGCCTTTAGGTGATCGGGGTAATCCCAAGACAAAATCCATTGAGATGCTATCCCACTTCCAACTTGGAATCTCTAGTGGTTGCATCAGTCCTAAGGGTTTATGTCGCACTGCTTTAACCTTTTGGCAGGTGAGACATTTCGCCACGAAGTCTGCCACTTCCTTCTTCATTCCCGGCCACCAATAGATCTTCTTTAGATCTTTGTAAAGCTTGTCGCCTCCGGGATGTACTGAATATGGCGTGTTGTGCCCTTCCTCCATCAACCTTCGCTTCAACTCGGCACATTTTTACTCCCTTCTTCAGTAGCTGGGTCAAAGGTCGTGCGATTTTCGAAAAATCCTTCACGAACCGTCTATAGTACCCGGCTAATCCAAGGAAACTCCTTATCTCAGTTTGGCTTTTTGGGGTTGCCCATTCAGTTACGGCAGAGACTTTTGCCGGATCCACTGAAACTCCATCAGCGGATACTATATGTCCGAAATGCTACCTCCTTCAATCGCATTTGAACAACTTGCGGAATAGTTGATTGTGTAAACAGTAGAAGGTAAGGAAAATAAATAAAAAAAACACTTGTAACACCCCGGATTTGATAACCCAGGCCGGGATGCCACCGCCACACCTCCCAAGCAAGACACGAGTTCATTCGAGCTCGCTTGAGAGATGCAAGGCTAAAGGTATTTCAAAATAAATTAAAAGCAAGCCCAAAAAGATTTATTTTAAAGTTACATAGTATAATCCCCACCAAATAAAATAAGTCGCAGCGGAAAATTTTAAATATGGGCCGACATGGCCAAAACGCAGCGGGTAATTTAAGTCTAACAAGATATAACATTCACAACTATTAATTTAATTCCCGAGCCCCCAATATGCGTGCATGCTCATGCCATTTCTTCATACTCTGTAAAAAAAAATGAAACAACGGTTTTATCAGTATATAAAATACTGAGTAAGTTAATTCTTAACATAACAATAATGGGTTTTAAAATATACTTAATAAAAATTCTCCTTTTTACTCATGCACATTTTATAATATAAAAATGTATTTTGTCAACATTAACAATAAGAATTTAACTGCGTGATTTCTAAACGTAAAGAGACGTACACAAATACTAAGTATATAAATTTTTAGAAATTTTAACAAAAGGAATTTACTATAAGTCAAAGGATTTCATGAATCATGGGATAAATTATATGTTCTCGCATAGCTAATATTTCATTCTTCTACTTGGGCACTTATGTCCACAAGTCTTACAAATCACCATTCGCTAGGGCTCTTATGTCCACAAGCCTCATGGTCGATATTTCACTAGGGCTCTTATGTCCTCTAGTCGTACGCTTGGGCTCTTATGTCCACAAGCCTCATAATTAATGCTTCACTAGGGCTCTTATGTCCGCTAGTCGTACGCTTGGGCTCTTATGTCCACAAGCCTCATAATTTATGTTTCACTAGTGCTCTTATGTCCGCTAGTCGTACGCTTGGGCTCTTATGTCCACAGGCCACATAATCAAGATTTCATAGTTCCCAATTCGATCATAAATCATAAAGTTTTCAAAATTGTTGAAAGTGTCGCAAGGAAAGTTTTCCGTAAATCTCAAGGTTTAGTAAGCGCACCCGTCGCAGATTACGCCTTTTGGTTTCAAAAATTCATTCTTAAGGCGATCACTATGAAATTTACTCAGTGTATCAACGACACCCTAACGAACAACTTTTGTGTTTTAGGTTTCTCGAAATCGGGTAAGGAAACAAGTCAAATTTTACGATCTTCTTAAAAAGTATAAACTGCCACCTTCCGGTAACAGCGCACTGTTTTTAAAACATGTTTCCGACCTAGTAAACGAACTCCGAAAATTATGAAATTTTACAGGCATGTAATTGACACAAAAATGAACAAGTTCTATTAGAGGTATTTTGTCTGGAAACACTCCGGATCGGATCAGATCCGCGCATCAAGTTCGGATAAAAATCTGTCAAGTTTTCTTTTCAAAAATGCAGGCTGTTCGGATCAATTTGAAGGTTCAAACGTTAACGAAAGTTCACGAAATTTTACGGGCATAATCTTGAGACAAATATCTACAACTTTTATGTTCACATCAAAGATTGGTTTCGACCAAAGGTGAGAGAAAAATCCACATGAAGTCCGCATATGAAAGCTGTCAGGATTTTCGAAAATGTTTAAAAACGCAGAATCTTTTCGGTGAAATTTCGAGTATCAAAACTTAACGAAAACGCGTGAAATTTTACGGACACAATATTTAAACGGTTAGCTACAACTTTTGTTTTTACATGAAAGTTTAGTTTTGATGGGATCCATTAGAAAAACGTCAAAGGAGTCGAACACGCAAAACTGTCACACATGGGGTTTCGAACGAAAACGCAGAATATACCAGATTCGATTCGACGGACCAAACATCGACGAAAATTTCTGAAATTTTAACACAGTATACTTTAAGTCCTTAGGAACAATTTTGTAGTTTTAAGTTTCTCCGTTTGAAAGCTCGAAAAGGGTCTAAAAATTGGATTTCAGAAACTGCGCATAGGGAGGGTGTTTGGGACAGATTTTCGTGTGTTGATTAAAACTTGCATTCCATTCGATTTTAGGGCACCAAAACGGTTATGAGAAGAATCAACTTACAGTATCTAAGATATAAAGTCTTAGATTTCGTCGGGATGGCCTCCGGAGTCCGTGAACACGTCCAATCTACTCGTTTCTTTCTCTTCGGTTCTGATTTGTGAATACAAGAGCGAAAAACTAAAAGTTAGGACTCTAAATTCGATTAGGAACCATGATTTAAGATTGAAATCTATCCTTACCACCACACGAAGTCTGAAAATTGCTTGGCCTCGTCCAAATCGTCGCCTCCTTCGTCGGGTGGTCTTCGAATGTCCATGAACTAGGGTTTGAGAGTGGTGTGAGTATTGAGAGGGAGGGTGGATGGTTTTTTTGGGGCTGTAAAGGGTGTAAGAATCTGAATTTAGGGTGTTACAATCCTCTATATTTCGTCCATATCCCCCTTCCCCCATAATAGATCAAGTTTCCATAGTAGAGGGTCGAAAATATGGCAAGAAAATCGCATAAACGCGTCAAGTTGCAGCTGCTGTCTTGGTGGCGCGGGGTTGGCGCGGGGTTAGGCCAAACCCCGCGCGGAGAGCGCGCGGCCTGGTCTGGGCCGTGCGTCCGGACTGGGCCGTGCGATCCCGTCGGGCCTTTTCTCCTCTCTTTCGGGTTTCTATCCTCCTACATTTTCGGGCTCGATTTTTCGGGTCATTCTCGGATTATAAATTCTTATCTTAAATTTATCTCGTTTCAAATGAATTTCGTGTTTGAAATCTTAAGTCCGTCGGTCTCGGGTTCGTCGGCTTCCAATTCGTCGTCTTTTGACTCCCGTGCAATAACTTGTGTAATTAGATTTCTTCCGACTTCACGGGTTCTTGGAATTAGAATTATTTTCCTTCTTGAATTTAGTTCCAATTATTTTGACTCAATTCATGGAATGTCTTCGGGCTTCCTTTCCCTCTTTTATTCCATTTTGAATTTTGAATCTATCGGCGTTTCATTTCCGAGCAATAATTTATTGTGATAAATTATTTTCTTCTTCTCGGAGATATTTCGACATTGATCGGAATAAATTTTATTCCTTTGGACGTTGATAAAAAGCTGGGGTATTACAGTCTACCCCCCTTAAGAATCAACTTCGTCCTCGAAGTTGTGTTTCGGCTTTTCTCGCGCTAAGAGTTAGGGTCCTTTTGTTTATTTTATTATTTTGCGATATTGTGTTATTGAATTATTGTTCGATTGTTGATTGTTTGTTGTTTGATTATTGTTTGACTGAACCCAGAATTGAAATTTCCAAGTTGCCTACGTACCCCGTGAAGGGATCAAGTCATTACGTAGTTCAAAACAATTCGAATTTGTTTATTTTATTGATTTGGAATACATAATATTCGGGTGGTTACATCCTTCCCCCCTTAAGATTACAGTTATGTCCCCATAACTGCCTATGCATTATTCTAAAGGATGTTCGAGTTTTGACCTTGTTCCCTTTTTCAGCTTCTCCCTGCTAGAGGTTCACCAGATCCATTCTCCTTTCGATCGCCTCCTCCGGCGTTCGACATCCCCTAGCCATGTGACCAAACTTGCCGCACTTATAGCAGGCTCCAGGCTTCGGGCACCGGCGCACCAGATGCGGTCGATTGCACCGCGGGCATTTTGGTATGAGTGCACCACAGTTATCATTCCCTCTAGACCCATCGAATCTAGCTTGGTCATTGCCCCTCCTAAAGTTATTATTCTTGTTCTTATTACGATTCTTCTTCTCAAATCCTTGCGAGTTTTTGCTCGATTCGCCATTGTCCTTTCGCTTTAATTGTTGGACACGAGCGACTGCTACTGCCCGGTCATATACCGCCTGCAAAGTCGTGCATTGTCCTCCCACCAATATCTCTCGAATATCAAGATTCTAACCCATCTCGAACTTCTGCGCCTTGTCGAAGTCAGTTGGCACCATTGCAGGAGCAAATCTAATCAGCTCCTTAAACTTGGCATAGTACTCTTGTACCGTTTGCCCACCTTGTTTTAAATGGATGAATTCTTCATACTTTGCGGCCTTAATGCTCATTGGGTAAAACCTTTCCCTCAAGACCTCCTTAAATTCTTCCCATAGGAAGGCTTTAGTTAAATTTCCTTGGAGGTTATGCCACCATTCGTCTGCCTCTCCGCCAAGATAGTAGGTCGCCACTTGGACCTTCTCGTCCTCGGGACATTTGACAGCGCTAAGGAGCTTATCAAATGTGCGGATCCAATCTTCCAGTTTGGCCGGATCTTCTTGGCCATCATAGTGGGTTGGCTGGTAAGAGTTCACTAATGCTAGGAAATTGAGTCGGGCTGCCGGCGGTGGTACACCCACTGGTGTCCTTCGTACCTCAGCGTTTCCCAAAGCTATGAGGACTTCTTCCATAGTTCTAAGGCGTTCGTCCAAATTATTGGAAATAGGAGGCGCTTGTCCTCCTATGTTATGAGCACTCTCGGTATTGTTGGGTGCGTTGGGGAGGTCAGCGTTGGTGTTGTTTGGGATTTTGTTCCTCGATTTTCCCTTAGGTGCCATTTTCTGTTATCATCGCACGTGAATATGAGTTTCTAATCTAAGGCAAGTTAGCGTTCAACAAAATCTATGAGACAGGTTCGGCAAGAGGTAATAGATATGAGCATGCTAAACTTAGGTGATCAAGTCCTAAGACTAAGGCAAAATTAGTTTTAAGCAAACGCTCTTAAGTTAAGGTCATGACAAATTTCTAAGGTAAGAGTTTGACACTATTAATTCACATAAAAGAAAATTTAGCATGACATTCATGTATGTATGTATGCGAATGCATGTCTGCTTATACAATGCTACCCCAACCCCAAAAAAAATATTTTTGTGACTTTAAAAACTTGGGAAATTTTCTATGCATATGTAAATATTTTCCATGGGTTAAATTTTTTTTTTTTGTTCCATGGAAATAAAACTTAAAATTTTAAAAATAATAATCATGGTAGTTAAAAAATTTAAAAATAATATTAATATTTGTTTTTAAAATCCTTGGGCCTCTATATTGGCCAAAAATAATACTAATAATTCAAAAATATTTCCGGGCTCTGATACCAACTTGTAACACCCCGGATTTGATAACCCAGGCCGGGATGCCACCGCCACACCTCCCAAGCAAGACACAAGTTCATTCGAGCTCGCTTGAGAGATGCAAGGCTAAAGGTATTTCAAAATAAATTAAAAGCAAGCCCAAAAAGATTTATTTTAAAGTTACATAGTATAATCCCCACCAAATAAAATAAGTCGCAGCGGAAAATTTTAAATATGGGCCGACATGGCCAAAACGCAGCGGGTAATTTAAGTCTAACAAGATATAACATTCACAACTATTAATTTAATTCCCGAGCCCCCAATATGCGTGCATGCTCATGCCATTTCTTCATACTCTGTAAAAAAAAATGAAACAACGGTTTTATCAGTATATAAAATACTGAGTAAGTTAATTCTTAACATAACTGTTAGGTCCAAAATGACGAGATGACGCCTGAAACCTGTTTTGTCTTGCTAACTAGTTCAAGCACATTTCGTGAACACCCGTTATTCAGTTTAAGATAATATGCAGCGGAAGAATAAAAACTGAAAAACGTAAAGGGAACAAACATAGGAATTTGTTGACCCAGTTCGGCCGTAGCCTACGTCTGGGGGATACCAATCCAGGAGTCTCCACTATATGTTCAAACAGGATCCGCGATCCAAACAATAGTGAATGAAATCTGCCAAACTCCGATCTCCAAGCAGATGAATTGTCAGACCAAAACTCTCCCTAGTTTTGGTGAAGATCTCCCCGACCTTGCTTCAGTTCCTTGAAGGCTCCCCCTTCAAGTTTCCCTTGGACAAAACCTGTCCGCAGACCCTCCTCTTCAAGATATGTCTTTTCAAGTGCGGGTTTGACGATGCCTTGAATAATCCCTTTGATTGAGTTCGTCTCCTCCAATCAATGGGCACATGAACTCCTTTTCGATCCAAGTTTACTCAAGGCGCGGTTGCATAAAGATGATTAGATCATCATATACAAAGTGGATCGATGAAATCTTCACAGATTGATGAATACAAGAACACGGGTGAAGAACTTTCTCTAGACACTTCAAATAATGAGAGAAAGAATTATAATTGTGTCAATTGCCCTCCTCCAAGTGAATGACCAGCCACTTATATAGATCCTCCTTTGAGGTGCAAGAATCGGCTAAAAAAGGTAAGTAGATTCCTTCCATGCATGCAAATATCCTTTGGTGAGAAGTTTCCATGAATAGAGATTTTCCTCCCATAAAATCTTGATAGGAATCTCTGGAAATTCGCAGACAGCTGCTGGAACGATTCTGGAAGATCTGCAGATTTACTTTCCATAAATAGGTTCTTCTGGATAAGATTTGGCCGGAGTCCACCGATGGTGTTCGAACATCTTTTGTGAACACATTCTGCCAAAACAGGTCCTAACAATCTCCCCCTTTTTGGCAGGATGTGGTCCAGTTACAACTTAATCAAACCGATGTCGAACTTCTAAACATCAAGCATGAAGAACACCATCTAACCTCAACCACCAATTACATCAAGTCCCAATAAAACAAACCTATACTAATGCTCCGTACAAAATATGTTCTATCACAATCTAGGAGCATGTACAACACAAACAGCACTTGGCAACAAAAATAAATAATGATAAGCATCATCACACAAAATATTTTATTACTGGCCGTGCATAACAATAGTTCATAAAAACTGTTCCAACAGATACAAAGAACAGAAATACCAAAAATCATAAAATGATATTACCAATAACTGAGCAGCAGCAGCAACGATCTCCCCCTCAATCATTCATCGGTATGATTAACTTTCTCCCCCTCTGGATCACATCTTGGCCAAAATATGCCCTTTTAAAGATTACTTAATCTCCAACACGGGGTATTTCAACATGGGATATCTCCCCTTCAATAATAGCACTCAATCTCGATCATCTCTATAACCATCTTCTCCTTTTGACATATTCCAAGTCCCTATTTCCTTGGGGTCATCATCCTTGCACACTATAAGGTCATCATAAAAATGAATAAACAATAAGAACAATTTTGATTGCAGAAATTTAAACACTTATTCCATGAAGACTGCTGACGGTGCAAGGTTCAAGGTCCCTTATTAATGTTCCACATCTGTCACGGTCAGGAACCTTGATCAATATAAGTGTTCTAGTCCAGAGCTCCAATATGTTTTATGAACATAGTGCCATATTCAACCAATCCTTTAATAAAATGATGTCTTTGAATTCCTCTTTCAGATTCAGCCTCAACATTTGTCTGTTCACCGGGTGGGGTTCGATCCGGAGTTTGAACCGTTTCCCTGGACTCCTGAGTTTCAGTCTCTTTTGCTTTCACCCGTTCACCTATGATTGTTTGGTGATTCTCCTCATTCTTTTCTTGATTATCACCAGCTTCAACCGGAATGGCCTTAAGAATTTCCCTCTTCGGTGTACCTTTCTCAATAATATTTGAAGATTTTGCCACCCATACTCTTCTGATAGTTATCATCTTTTTCATTTCTTCATTAGGCCATGACATGGGTCGACCATCAAGTAGATCTTTGATGATTCTTTGACAATGGTTGGTCTTGTGTCCTTCCAATTTGCAATAGTCACATGTAAGAGGTACTGGAGGAGGTTGTCTTCTGTTCCATCTGTTGCCTTTAGATTGTTGAACAGTATTTCGAACTTCATTCTTTGAGTAGTTTTCCTTCAACATCCCTCCAGAAACAAATTTGGTCGTGCCTTTATCACTAGATGAAGATCCTGTTGAGGATTGGTATCCAAGGCCTTGTCTATTTCCACTAGGCCTTCCTGCTGCAATAGCATCATCCAACTTGGCTTTGCCTTTGTTCAATCTTGCCAAAGTACTTTCTGCTTTAGCATGTTTTTCTTTGAGCTCCATCATTTCAACCGCCAATTGATCATGTTTAGCTGAAATTTGGTCTTTATCAACTTGTAACTGCAGAGTTCCACCTTCCAGTTCAGACACCTTCTTGGACAGATTCTGAGATTCATCAACCAATTTTTCTCTTTCATCCGTGAGACTGCTTATTTGCTTCATCAGGTTCTGATTCACCACTTTAAGTTCCTTGACCTCAGTAAATGAGATTTCTAGTCTCTTAGAGGTTTCATCATATAGTTTAGATAACCTTGCAATACTCTTTTCCTGTTCTCTGTAAGACGAAGAACAAATAGGATTAGTAAAACAAGTATTGACTGAGTTGGGATTGTTACCTGGTTCGAACTCTTTGTCTGAACCCGAGTCTGAATCCCAGGTGTCTGCACCTATAAGAGCATATTCCACTTCACTAGAGTTGAATTTATTGTCTGAATTCCTGAAGGTGATATGACAACTTTTCTCATGCTTTAGATTTGCACATTCATCCCTGATATGGCCAAATCCACCACATTCGAAGCATTGGGCTCCTTTGTATTCATCATTTTTCCTTTGATCAAAACTGTCTTCATCCATTGGTCTGGATTTCTTGGATGGACAACTTTTCTTCCTGGCAACGTCTTGCTTGGACATCTTGTTTCTCAATAGACGGGTCAAACGCTCTGTGAGCCTAAATATCTCATTATCATCACCTTCCTCTTCACAGTGATCTTTTGTGATATCATCAGGTGTTTGGACAGGTTGTTTGCACTCCGCGTTAAAAGCAATGCTTTTGACT